>JACEVL010000007.1:3657845-3675059 GCA_020284085.1 Aporrectodea caliginosa
AGAGAGCGATTTGTCATCGGACGAAGTTGGGGAGATAACTTTTAGTATTTTACTGTTTTAGTTGTTTTGTTGCGTTGTTTTATTGAGTTGTTTATTTCGGACTGGGCTACAATGGGTCACCTGAGGATCCTGAGTGGCCGAGTGGGTTGGTAGCCTGCTCGTCACGCCGGCGCCCCGGGTTCGCTTCCCGGTCGGGTCGGTTTATCATAGATTAATTTCTCGGATCTTTACTGCGGGTGGCTCGGTCGCATTATAAACGTGGAGTACAATACAACACATCACAATACAACTGGGGCGCGGTGGTTTAGGGGTATGTTCGGTGCCTTGCAGCTGGAAGGTTTCGGGTTCGAATCCACCTCAAATCCGCCGCGTAGGGACCCTGGGCAAGTCCTTCACTGATTGCTCATGCGCTTCGGCGTGAAACTCCGATTCAGCGTTCGCGCAGTAGTCGGGAGCGCCTCTGAATGAAAAATCTGGTAGGGGCGCTATAACAAGTGTTCAAATACAATACAATACAATACAATACAATACCTAAGACGGCTGGTTCCAGCTCATTCAATATTGCAGTATCTATCTTCAGAATGTGATTAGTTTTTTGTTGTTGTTTTTTAAGTAATAAGCAATTTGCTGCGATTCTTACTTATCTGTATTTTCAAATAATTATGGCAAGAACCTCTAGCGGATTACTATTTAACTTAAATCAGCCAGTCTAGATTAGGCTTAAGATTATATTAAATTAGGTGTCGTCTAAAACTGTATGTCTTTCCGCGTTCAGTCCTCAGCTATTAATATCGATCCTTAGGAATTTACATACACAATTTGGGAAAAGATCCGGGCAGGAGATAATGACTAATGAATGCGGAAAGTACATAGCAGTATTGGAATTGCCTGAACGAATGAGGAGTAAATGTAAATTTATGTACGCATCTAACTATCAAGCCCGGTTCATTAACGGATGTATTTCTTAAGGCGATATCGCCTGTTTATCCTTCCGTTTAGTTGTTTATTGCGGGCGGGGGTGAAATGGTATAACCCCAGACGGCTGGTTCCAGCTCAATCAATATTGCAGTCTTTATCCTCTTAATGTCTCTGTCTCTGTCTCTGTCTTAGAGAGAGAGACAGAGACAGAGACATAGAGATAGAGAGACAGAGAGAGACAGAGAGAGACAGAGAAACAGAGACAGATAGAGACAGAGACAGAGACACAGAGAGAAACAGAGACAGACAGAAAGAGACAGAGAGAGACAGAGAAACAGAGAGAGATAGAGACACAGACACACAGAAAAACAGAGAAACAGAGAGAGACAGAGACACAGAGAGAGGCAGATAGAAGGAGTGACAGCAAGATAGAGAAACAGGAAGATAGCGAGACAGCGAGATAGAGAGGTAGAGAGACAGACAAAAGGAATTTTTCTAGCAGATGAGCTCCAGCAAATCGGTGGATAAACCAATCGGCCATTTGATCGGAGGCTTTGACGGACCGAAACACAACGGAAACTTCGATTGGTCATTGACTTGATGCCTCGATGCTGAGGAGGAAAAGGCGGAATGCGGTTCAGAGGGGCGCACGGAGTCGTTGGAAAGACACGTCGCAGAAGAGTTTCAGCTGACACGCGATGCGGAAACATTGATAGAGAGTACCTTAGAGAAGGCGGATCGTCAAAGTCTTTGGAGCGTATCGAATTAGAAGTCCGTGACCAGGATTCGGTTTAGTAAACGAAGACGTGGATTATGCGAACAGACAGATAGATAAGAGTTAAATCGGAGAAGGGCAAACATGGAGCAAAACACGTAGAAACACGGACAGAAAGAGAGCTTTTCAAACAGAGTCAATTGATGCTAATCTGACTCAAAGAACGACGTAGAGAGAGACAGAGAAATAGACAAATAGATACAGACAGAGTCATCGACGGGGTTCGTGACAGCGAAAGAGAAGAGACTAAAGGAGCAAAGGCATGACTGCTTCTTTGGGTTACTTAACCCTAGGGCTACCAAGCTTTTTTTGTAACACGGACTACCAAGGGGGGGGTGGTTACCACCCCCCTGGATTTCGTGTTTGGTTTTACATATCATAACTTTTAATATAGCATTGGATTCAGCATTCATTTCTGCACAGAATGGTATATTTAGTTGTACATTATGTGAATGCACCTCGAAATTACATCACTTTTAACAAAGGAACCCATTAATTAGCAATATTGTATATTATTGCGTACATTTTGTACTTTTTGGATAAACAAATATAAGATTATGTGTGTTTTGAAACTAATCTATGTATAAAAGATACACAAAATCATCCCTACACATGTTTATATAGTATAAATGTACATCCATACATATATATCCATACATATATATCGGTTTACGTTGTAATGCTGTATTCAGCCATTTTCACACAGATTACGCGTATTATTATTTATTTTAATCACTTCCGGTATTCAAAAAACAAAGATGTAGGTATGCAAATGAAGCCCTTCATTCCCTCTAAAGAATGGTATCTTTGTTTCTCTTCCAGGAAGACAAATGAATACGCTACAGACAAAAACTAAGGGGGGAGTCCTTCCATTCAGACATTTTTCACGCATATTACGCGTATTATTATTTATTTTGAGCACTTCCGGTTGTCTCAGGTCAACTCAGTGACCATAGAAATGTAGCCCCACATTCCCTCTATAGAATGGTAAAATTTGTGTCTCTTAATATTAAATGACGGATAAGATATAGTCGAAAATCTAGGGGGTGGTATCCACCCCCCTGGTACCTCGGGTATATTGAGTATAACTTTTGAACGGTGTGAGATATCATCTCACATTTTACCTCAAAACGTGTGTAAATGAACCCCTACAGCTACCTAAAAGGTCAAATTTTTATTCCATACGGAACAAGTTTGAAATGGAAAAAACCTAGGGGGGGGGTGGCAACCACCCCCCCCTTGGTAGCCCGAGGGTTAAAGTAACTCGTTGTACACTCAAAAGTTCATCTTGACTGAATGTATTATTTGTCGGAATGAGGGATGAGCAAAGAACTGAAAATGGAACCTAAGGTGCTTCCGTCAACAGCTGCAAGCCACTCCACAGAGTCGCTGCTAAAGGCACCTTGCGGTAACTATTATTGCTTCGCGCAACACAAGGAGTGCAGTTTTGAGCTCATTCTGTTGTACGGTACCTGCGCTTACTGGAACTTTGGGCAAGTACTCTCAGATTAAATGGGTGCGTACATCGTCCTCCGATACAGTCATTTTTAACATCTCTAAGTGAGTCCTACACGCACAACAAATCAACATCTGTAAAATCATGCTTTTCGACAGATTACGGCGTTGTTTGAATTATGACACTAATATAGGGCTGTATAATCGTCAGTTGTCAATATTTAGTGTGGTAATAATCTCTCTCAGTGGAGTAACTGTTATTTATAATTGCTGTATAGCAGGGGTGGGCAAACTTTTGGCACATTGGGCCACATTACACGCCAACAAAATTCGGGGCCACATACAAAATTTCTAACTTTTTAATAACAACTAAAATTAAAAAGTTTACCGAATTAAAATTAATTGCACGTTGGCTGTAACTTGTGAGATGTATGTAACTGTGAACATGCACAACAATTTTCCCTTAATCCAGAGTGATTGCGCTGGTTACATTAATTAATTCTGGGCACTTATATAGCTCACCTTCAACAAACCTAGCTACTCAGGGTGTTCCTAGCCCAGACACGGCTATTGGAAAAAGACTTTATAAAACGCAGTTAGATTGGTCAGAGGTAGCAAACGCAGCTCCGATGGTAGGCCTGGGTCATTCGAAATGGAGGGCCTGATACAACGTCGGCCACTGGGCTGCGGCAGAGATCACCCCTGGAGGTAAGATAGAGCACAGCCGAGGGTGCAGCGTGAAACCAAAGCAGGAATACGGTATGAGATCCGTTGTATTGTATTGTATATTGTATTGTATTGATAAATTTATAAAGCGTTGGGCCACAGGCAGCAAGACAGTGCAACACATCGCGCATGTATACAAAGACAGAGCCGAATTTTGGAATTCGCACAATGAGCCAAGCAGCCGAGCACAGAACCCGATCTAGTCGCCCCAGAACTTCAAGGTGAGGCCAAGGAGAGTCGATGAACAGTGGTCAATTCGACTAGTAACGAAAGCAAGAGCCACTATTATAGGGCATCATGAGAAAGAGCGAGAAACCACTCAAAGCTGGAGAAGCCGATAACAACGGCTTCGAGAGACTAAGTTCACATTCGTATTATGGAGTTGAAATTTAGATCAGCTAACTGAGATTTTTACTTGGATTTGTTTATCTTCAAATTGTTCTTGCAGGCAGAATTTTATGTTTTATGACTTTTAATTTTCTGAAGAATTGTATGGACCAGATAAAATGTGTTGGCGGGCCGGATAAAATGCGTTGGCGGGCCGGATCTGGCCCGCGGGCCGTAGTTTGCCCACCCATGCTGTATAGGTTCGGGACCAATAACTCTGATTAGATTAATAACTCAGTTCCTGAAAATATGATAGACCTATTATAGAGGCTAATCCGAAAACATGAGATTCCAGCCAAGTATACAGTTGAACCGGAACCACAATTTCAAGTCATTGATCCTCATGCGAAGGTCGTTGTGCCGGACGAATTAGAACTGGTCGGCCCTGGATAGGAAACTTATCTCGATATTGCATGAATTAGATCGGCTTCCACGTTCCATGTTCTACATTGCCTTACATGTAGCATAACTGATGTTTGCTTAAATCACACCGTTCACACGATAAGCTTTGTAGGACCTGCTACGGGTCTATTGAGTCGCGGGCCAGTGGCAATATATTCCAGCAAGTGGGTGCTGAAGTCCTTTGAGCAAAATGGGGGTAGGGGTCTGGAAGGGAGCTCGGTGAGCCCGTCCCAGAAAATGTTTCAAAACTAAATCTTAAGTGGTGCATTTTTAGCATACAAGGCTCAAAAACCTAAATTTTGATCTTCACTAACAGTCAGGAGCATCACATAAAACTGGTTAATCCTTAAGTCTAAGATATTGTACATAAAGAACTCAAATTTATCTTATTCTGAAACTTAGAACAAGTCCGTGTCTAATGGACTCGCAATAACAAGCTCAAAATAACATAATAATGAAATTGTTTAGTCATTAGGCAAGGCTCCGCGGGTTAGAAAAACATCGTCGGCGGGTAAGAAATGTCCCGCGGGCCTGCTCTTTGACACCCTGCTGTACATACAGTACATACACACATACATGACATAGGGGTACATACATACATACATACATACATACATACATACATACATACATACATACATACATACATACATACATACAAACGTACATACATACAAACGTACGTACACACATACACAGTCACATATATATGCATGTGTACGTGCGTGCATGCATTAATCCACCCATACAGTGTCTACAAGTGTTTACGTTTAATTTAAAGAGGCGATGGAATAAAATGCTTGTGAAACTGAGGCATTGACCCAATTCTAGGAGTCATTAAACACAGGTGCAGCAAAAAGCTGTTTGATTAATTTCTATTTTATTTCAAGGTTAAAACAGGCACCCAAGCATATAATATTATTATATAGGCCTATATATATAGTATGCCTATGCATCTAGGGATGGATGCTAGATTTGTAATTTGGGGGAGCGACGTGAGAATTGGGTATGCAATAGAGCAAGAAAAAAACAATTGGGAAAAAGTCAGAATGCCACATTTAGGAAGTATGTCTCACTGAATCAGCCTCTATTATCAGCGAATTTCGCGAATATATATACTTTCTTACAGAGGCCTATATGCACACACACACACATATATATATATATATATATATATAATATATAATATAATATATATATATATAATATATAGGCCTAGCTAATTTAATCTGAAAATTGTAATTGCACTCTAATCAGTCGTAATGCACAAGGCATCAAATCCGAAATCGTGGTCTTATTACATGCAAAGTGGTGGGAGCAGCTGGGTTGATTAAATGCTTGTACATTATCTTGCCTTTTTCTGACTCTATTTGATCTTAACCTCACCTATCTGCACCAACGCATTGCATTATGAAAGCACCCATTTACGTAGAAAACGCGATGTGACCGTTCTCATAGTCGAGCAACTCCGAATAAATCCGGACAGGGCCAAATTAAACGTAAATATATTCCAATATGGATCCGGACCGATATACGATACACGGAGAAGCATCAAAGCAGCGAAGTCCGACGCTGCAATACTCAGAGAAGTAACGCAAATGTTCGCATGGATAACATGTTTATCCAGGAAGCACACACGACCGTGTAATCGTGCGTTTCTTTATATCTGTGTCCATGTATCTCCGTATCTCTGTAGATGTTTATTTGTATCTGTCCATGTTGTTGAGTTAATCTATTTACCTTCCTTTCTTCCAATTCTCTTTTCGTCTGTCTGCTTATTCGTGTCTTACTTCATGTAGATGTTCGCCTGCCTAAACATGTTCCTCTGAAATAATGCAATAAGACATTTATATGGCGCCCTTATAGCACATTAAGAGATAAGCTCTGTTTACACACCTGCCAAACTAATCTAATAAAAAGCGACTTAAGATAAGGTCAGGTGAAATATCTTGTGTTGGTCTGAATTAATTGAAACCGTATTATGTTTAATGTACGATTGATCCAAGAGGAAGATGTGATGCCAGATGAAAGCCAGATGAGGATACATATAATGATGCGCTCGAAATGTTTTATAACTATGTTGTTCTGTTTGACTCTGTGCCTTTCGTATCATCCTTTCTATGCCTGTCCATACGCTCGTGTCTCTCTCTGTCCCACTGTCCCCATTCTCTCTCTCTTTCTCTGTCTGTCTGTCTGTCTGTCTCTCTCTCTCTCTCAGCTGTAGCGACGGAGTTTTCTCCGTTGGAAACACCATCTGAAGAAGAGGAGCCATCAGATAGCTCACAAGAAGAGCCAGAAGATTAGACGTCTGCTTGGCCACCAAAGCTATGCAGGGAAACAATCTCTATAATTACTGGTGAAAGCCGCGGCTTTGAACCGGAAAGCCGCGGCTTTGAACCGGAAAGCCGCGGCTTTGAACCGGAAAGCCGCGGCTTTGAACCGGAAAGCCGCGGCTTTGAACCGGAAAGCCGCGGCTTTGAACCGGAAAGCCGCGGCTTTGAACCGGAAAGCCGCGGCTTTGAACCGGAAAGCCGCGGCTTTGAACCGGAAAGCCGCGGCTTTGAAGCCGCGGCTTTGAACCGGAAAGCCGCGGCTTTGAACCGGAAAGCCGCGGCTTTGAACCGAAAAGCCGCGGCTCTGAACCGAAAAGCCGCGGCTTTGAACCGAAAGCCGCGGCTTTGAACCGGAAAGCCGCGGCTTTGAACCGGAAAGCCGCGGCTTTGAACCGGAAAGCCGCGGCTTTGAACCGGAAAGCCGCGGCTTTGAACCGGAAAGCCGCGGCTTTGAACCGGAAAGCCGCGGCTTTGAACCGGAAAGCCGCGGCTTTGAACCGGAAAGCCGCGGCTTTGAACCGAAAAGCCGCGGCTTTGAACCGAAAAGCCGCGGCTTTGAACCGAAAAGCCGCGGCTTTGAACCGAAAAGCCGCGGCTTTGAACCGAAAAGCCGCGGCTTTGAACCGAAAAGCCGCGGCTTTGAACCGAAAAGCCGCGGCTTTGAACCGGAAAGCCGCGGCTTTGAACCGAAAAGCCGCGGCTTTGAACCGAAAAGCCGCGGCTTTGAACCGAAAAGCCGCGGCTTGAACCGGAAAGCCGCGGCTTTGAACCGAAAAGCCGCGGCTTTGAACCCGAAAGCCGCTTTGAACCGAAAAGCCGCGGCTTTGAACCGAAAAGCCGCGGCTTTGAACCGAAAACCGAAAGCCGCGGCTTTGAACCGAAAGCCGCCGAAAAGCCGCGGCTTTGAACCGAAAAGCCGCGGCTTTGAACCGAAAAGCCGAAAAGCCGCGGCTCTGAACCGAAAAGCCGCGGCTTTGAACCGAAAAGCCGCGGCTTTGAAACCGAAAAGCTCTCTCTCTCTCTCTCTCTCTCTCTCTCTCTCTCTCTCTCTCTCTCTCTCTGAATACTGTCTCTGTAATTCGTCACTTCTATTACGCAAAGCAAATCGTTTGCTGAACAGGAAGCCTATTAAAGTTTTCAAGCACTTGGGTTAAAATTTTACGTAAACCATTCTAATATATTGATTATCAGAAAACAGTCATTCCTTTCTGTTTTATATTTAGTTAGCTTGACTATATGCGTGTCTGTTTGTTTGCGTGCCTCTCTTTGTATGTGCTTCTGCATTAATTTGGGACGTCTGGAAACACTAGTTGAACAAAATCATGCTTGCTTACATTGTTTCTCCCATGCTAGGATGACAATTGATTGAATTTCGGTTTTTTTTATCAGGACAAGAAACGCAAGAAAGAATTAACCATTTTAAACAATTATTGTGCGACATCTGATCATTTTTCTTTGATTGTTGTTAGATTTCTTTTTTTTGACCTTCAAATAACCTTAAATGACCCTGAATTTGGTGTCTATATGTGTCTGGATGTAGATCTCTTAAAAACAAACAAATAACAAAATGTTCATTTAGATAAGAACCTCGTTAAGTTTTT
Source organism: Aporrectodea caliginosa (assembly GCA_020284085.1). NCBI lineage: Eukaryota > Metazoa > Annelida > Clitellata > Crassiclitellata > Lumbricidae > Aporrectodea > Aporrectodea caliginosa. The sequence continues at coordinate 3,666,443 of JACEVL010000007.1, forward strand.
GTGATAAAAAGAGTAAATCGACAATGGACCCAAGTTCCATGATCCGAGCTTGGGCGCCTTCAGTCCTGGGAAATTATTGCAGTAATAGAGTATGTTCAGGTGCTTTGAGGGACCTCAGATAACATTTTAAAATTCTGTAAAAATATTTATAGACAATATATGAATAGAATTATGGGACAAAGGATAGTGAGCGGGTGCTTTCTGCAATGTATCATTTTTCTGGACACCCATAATTCACATAATCACGATACCGACTGCTAGAAGAGGCAGACATTGGTCGAAAAGTCCATAAAAAGCAAAGCTAATTAAGTAATCGATTAATTAACTAACTTCATGTGATTGACGTAATATTATTGAGCTACATTCTATTACATCAATTACTTATATATTTTACATTGCTGACATATTATTTATGAAGTATATTACATATAAAAATTACATATTTAAAACAATAATTTAATTAACTAAAATTATCAAATAAAGTGAATGAATTAATTTATTTCTTATGATTATTATTATTATTATTATTATTATTATTTATTATTATTATTATTATTATTATTTTTTTTTTTACCCGAGGTATCAAGGATCCCTCAGGTGGCCTAAGAAGTCCGGAGACTGCTGGAGAAGATTGTTATTCTGGAATGGTCGTTTTTTATTATTATTATTATTATTATTATTATTATTGTCAGTTATTTTATTATTATTATTATTATTATTATTATTATTATTATTATTATTATTATTATTATTATTATTATGATATCATCATCATCATCATTATTATTATTATTATTGTCATTATTATTATTATTATTATTATTATTATTATTATTATTATTATTAGCATCATTTATTATTGTTACAAGTATCGTTACCATATAGTTACACATGTACAGTATGTACATTATAACAATATATAATTATTCGTGTACAAGCGAGTATTTGTGTATCAGCGCCGGATTTAGACTTTTCGAGACCCTAATCCATTAACGCTTGATAAACCGTAGCCTCATTATTTCGAAAAATATCCTCTGGTCGATAGAGCTTTTATGGTTTCGAATTATTGCTACTGGATTTGGCCAATCGCTAGACCCATTACAAGTCACTGATAAAATTATGGTGGAGGACGATTTACACACAAAACAACACACGCAATCGTTTTTTTATAGAGTAAATTAGCCATTTTAAACTGTATTTTTCACCGTTAGCCTTCGTAGAATAAAGTAGACCTCTCGAGCAATATATAATTGGTTTTTTAATGGACCCATTAATCAATATAGTCATTGCTTAAGGCATTCCACACACCAACATATATCGCCGCATGTTACAATTCTTCTCCTGATTCCGGCTTTCAATGACTACAAAGTCTTCATTGTCTTTCTGTTCCTCCATCTCTTCACCCGTTATAGTTATTATTTATTACCGCTCACATCGTTGTCATTTGTACTGGAAGAGATCACAGACTGACTGAAGAGTCCAGTCGCCATAAGACTCTCTTGAACTTATAGGTCACTGTCATCCTTTTAGTTTTACTCTGACGAACACAAGTTTCGGTAACTGCCTTAGCTGTGTCTGAAATAGAAGCTTCCTCTTCTAATAGCCCAAAATGAGAAGAGTTTCGAACTTCTTCTCTTTTGGGCAATTTTTTATACGTTCCTGAGTTCTTGTATATATGCGCCTAGACGTAAAATACTATAAATATTTATAATTCTGATTCCTTGTTTTGGCCTATACGCGGTTTGTCTGCTAGTCTGTTATATTGCTACATAAATAAGTTAGTAACAATTGCCTAACCGGTGACAATCTGTGCTTAGAGCAATTTGCAAAACATTGAATGGATAAATAGTTACAGATTTATCTGGTTTATCGTTGGGAGTCTGGAGACTTCGGAAATGTTTTTGGGCTTATTAAGAATAATTATGGCCTTGTCAAATTATCTGTGGTGATTGTAGTTTTACACGCTACAGGCCGCCGTCCGCGTACAGTTATTTTTTTTAATCTGACCTCAAGCGAGACCCTTGGTTGACTTAACTCCGGCAACGATATGTATACATGTATGTATGTTTATGCATTTGTATGCATGAATCTGGGAATTCGTTATTTACATAGCGCCTATAGACCTACATGTACTAGAACATTAAAAGACCCCATTATTAGCTTGATTGCGGATTTTGTTTCAGTGCGCCAACGGTTGATGCCTGAGTATTGGATATCGGCGTCATAGGAGTCATTATTATTAGTATACTAAAATCACTTCACGTCTGCTTTTTATCTCGCAGTCGATCCACGTCGATTGGCTGCATAAGGTACTGTTCGCCATTTCAAATACTACTCCATCTGTCTGTCTGTCTGTCTGTCTGTCTATCTACCTATATTTCTATCCATCCATCCATCCAGCCATCCATCCATCCATCCATCCATCCATCCATCCATCCATCCATCCATCCATCCATCCACATCCATCCATCCATCCATCCATCCACCCACCCACCCATCCATCCATCCATCCATCCATCCATCCATCCATCCATCCATCCACCCATCCATCCATCCATCCATCCATCCATCCATCCATCCATCCATCCATCCATCCATCCATCCATCCATCCATCCATCCATCCATCCATCCATCCATCATCCATCCATCCATCCATCCATCCATCCATCCATCCATCCATCCATATCTGTCTCCATCTATCTGTCTGTCTGTCTATCTATCTATCTATCTATCTATCTATCTATCTATCTATCTATCTATCTATCTATCTATCTATCTATCTATCTATCTATCTATCTATCTATCTATCTATCTATCTATCTATCTATCTATCTATCTATCTATCTATCTATCTATCTATCATATCCATCCATATCATATCTATCTATCTATCTATCTATCTATCTATCTATCTATATCTATCTATCTATCTATCTATCTATCTATCTATCTATCTATCTATCTATCTATCTATCTATCTATCTATCCATCATCTATCTATTATCTATCTATCATCTATCTATATTTCTATATATCTAGCCATCTATCCATATAAATATATATATATTATATCGTTCGTCAATTGCTTGCTCATATTCTAGGCCAGAGGTTTTCAAACTGTGGTACGCGTACCCCTGGGGGTACGCCAGGTGCCGCTAAGGGGTACGCGAAAAAATGTAAAAAAAATAAATAAAATGTAAAAAATAAATAAAATGTAAAAAATAAATAAAATTTTCTATAAGTTTATGGACTTCATGTCCATCTTTCTTTCATTAGATATTCTACGTCCATCATTCGCTTATTTCTGTACATTTCTACGAGTTTATGCCATCAGATTAAGTGTTGCCGGCTGATTTTTCAGTCCAGGAAAGAGACCAGTTTTTTTAACTATCATGTTATGGTGGATTGACGAACAAATTCAAGAAAGACATGTTGTGTGGTTTTTGGCTTAAACGATCGAAGAGCTGAATATGGATTAATTTCTTATTATTATATTCGTTTATTGGTAACAAAACTGATAGACACACCGCTATCAGGCACATTGCAATTTAACAAAAGTTACGAATGAATGCTAAGCAAGATTATACCATATAACGAGTAGCCAATGTTAGAGCGACAATAAGGCAACAAATTGTTATCAACTATTGCATGATGAATTGTTAAGTTAATTAAGAGAGTAACGTGGGATGAGATTTATGAGCATTAGTGGTCAGAGGATGGCTTTTTATACAGGACTCGTGAGATAAAAAGTTTATCATCTTTAGTGGGTAGTACAAAGTTGTGAGGGCTTGGTCTCATTTTGTAATGACGATCAATAATCGGAGGAAAGAGTGGCCGAAGAACATGGAAGTCGTTTCTGGAAACAGCGGCCAGGAGGCGATCATCAGCCTGGTCCGCCATTTCAGCAGCAGTTGGCGAGTCTTCACTCAGGTACCCTGATCGGCGGCACCTTGCCAAAAGACGCTCGATCCTGACCCGATCCATGAAGGTTGTAAAGCCCCACCAGGCAGGGGCAGCGTACATCATCCTGGAGACTGTTGTAGCTCTGGTCACTTCATGTAGGGCCTCAGATGGTAATCCATGTGCCCTTAACGTTCTTAAGGCATGAAGAGACCCGGCACAGGAGGAAAGTGTGGCGTCTACATGAGTAGTATCCTCGAAGATCTTTATTCCATTTTCAGCTCTGTCAGAAATTAATCCATATTCAGCTGTGTCAAATCTGTGAAACAGGTTTTTCAGCTATGCTTGCGATCAGAAACAAATACAGAACAAAGCTTGTGCGTGCTTCAAAAGAAGCCCACTGCTCAAATTAACACATTCTAATAGTGATTTTATTTTTCCTTTTTGTTGATATGACTACATTCTTAAGTTAAAATTATATTACTTTTAAAAAGTTTCTACCTATGACTAAAACCCGGTTTGCACCAATGATTAAAAGGAGTTGTTAATTGCAAGGGGACTTCACGCTCACATGTTGTTTTTGATCTGACCTTGTTGGGGGTACGCCAAAATTCGATTTTTTAACCTAGGGGTACAATAAAAATAAAGTTTGAAAACCGCTGTTCTAGGCAGCAGTTCCTATATATATGTCTGAGAATGTCTCCATATTTTATACAAATCCGTTCAGTTACATGTACCTTGGTTCTGAATTCTTGGCGTGCTTCCCGCACAATTATAACTTCTTAGGCTTTTTTGGACACCGACGACTGGAGAAAAACTGTCGAGGTTACAGAGACAGTATGGAGATGGAGATGTCGTGGGAGACGAAGGCAGCCAGACGCATAATAATCAGTCAACCAGTCAACCAGTTTTTTTTTTAATTTAATGACTTCTGTTCAGCGCTGTTAGCAGAATGTATAAAGCATCAATAATAGATGATCGCTTCAGCATTGGCCATGATCATGCATGGATCCCTATATAATAACCTCTATATAGGAGCTCGCGGGTCATGCCAGCCCCATCATTAATCATCTCTTCTCTCCATGGGTTTGGTCTGTCCAGGGGTCGTAATTGGTCCTTCGTGGTCACCCAAGTCAGCAGTAGATGACTTATAAGATCTTCAGAAGTTGATAATTTCCATCTGGCAGATGTGATTTGGACGAAGGCATAACACGGCAGTTTGAACCAAAATAGGTCAATTTAGTAGTTTAAGTATTTCTCAGAGGGAAAGGGATGAAATACGCCTAGCCTCTACTGCATCAACCTGTTTTTTACAGAAACATGACTGCCATACTGCCAGGCTCGTTCAGTTAATCAAGCGACCTCTGACCCTGGTTGTCGGGACTGAAACTCGGATTAATAATAATAATAATAATAATAATAATAATAATAATAATAATAATAATAATAATAATAATAATAATAATAATAATAATAATAAATATAAGGGTCTGGCCTTTCTTGCCGACCTGGGTCGTCTCTTGGGCCAAATTTCGGGCGACCCAAGAGAAACCAGTTTCTTGTTCCAGCGCCTGTCCGTTGTAATCCAACGTTTCAACGCTGTTGCGTTCCACAGCACTTTTATTCTTCCAGATCTTGACAAGGATGGCCACTCCAGAGTAAACATTGCTTATTAATATCTGACACCTGAGAAATTATAGATACCTCGGGTAAAAAAAAAAAAAAAAAAAATAATAATAATAATAATAATAATAATAATAATAATTATATTCTTTATTGAAACAATCCGGTTGACAAACCGCAACCGGTTACAGTGTACAGTTATGCAATAGAAACAAGTTCACAAGAACACAAATGACAGAAGACATAAATCTTAACTACTAACCGAACAGACAGCCTGCAATACATTAGATATAATGTAAAAAAGAACTACGATTGTGTTAACAGAACGAGATTTCGTGACTTGATACCTTAGTATTCGTAAATATTCGTAGATGACGTCACTGTTTTGCGTTTTGTTTACGAACTAATTTAACCCTCGTACGCCTATGAGGGGTGTCTAGTAGACCCCGGGCCGGTTTTTTTAGTATTTCACTCAGTATCCGATTGAGTTTGGTTGTGATATTTTATGACTTTGTTGCTCGCCCAGTAATGCGCTAAAGTAATAAAAATGCAATTGGTTTCTCATACTGGTTACCATGGAAACGGCATGTAAACAACATAACCCAGAAATAAGGCTAAAAACACATGCGGTTGCAATGTGCAGCAAATGATTTGGTGTTATTTTTTGATAAAGTATAAGCATTACAGTATTATTTCGTGAAGGATATACGTAAACAAACTTAGATAATGACTTCTAGACGTAGATTTTCGCTAGCTGAGGCTACTAAAATGATCGTTGATGATGAAGATGATGGTCATATGAGTGACAATACAGACGACAGTGACGATTACTCCGATGTCGAACCTGAGGCTGCTACTGCAAAAGATCTGGATCGTAACAGTGAGAATTCGACGAATTCTGCATTAGAATGTGAAGACCGGTGCAGTTTGCATGAAGAACAGTCGTCTCCAACCAGCAGTTCTGATGATGAGCAGTCGTTTTCGGGAGATGCGGCAAATGGCTATAAATCGAGAACAGGAAGACAATGGTTAGGGTTAGGGTTAGGGTTAGGGTTAGGGTTAGGGTTAGGGTAACCTAACCCTAACCCTAAGATGTCTCGTCGCTGTTGCAATTGTGCCACGGAAAATGACCAGTAGGCTGACCAGCACTGTAGGTAATTACGACCAAAAGGACATCTATATAGCACTTATCACTCTGTCCGAATAATATGCTACTGCTAAGACGCGATATATATGAAACTACATTGTTACATGTTTTGTTTATCTACAATGTACCACTGAAAATGATAGGCTACATAACTGATAAATTCACATGTATGTGAATACTTCGCATACCCGAGTATTTGTAATTAGTTTTATTGTTATGTTACACATATACAAGTGTCTGCAGTGTCTCCTTGTTTTAATTTTAAGTTACAACAATTAAAAAATTGGATAGTCAATGCAAAACAGTACAATAGACCTAGGGGTCTGCTAGAGCCCCCCTCATAGTACTAGAATGACTACAAAAAGTTCAGTCCTCGGAGGGTTAAGACTACTTACTCAAGAATATTTGCAGTGGTTTTGCGGGGCTATAATTAGTTAAACAAATTCTGATACCCGTTGCTTACTTACTTGCTTAACGAATTGCATTATGGGATGTGGCTGCTAGCGCAATCTGGGGCGGCCATATTACTTATATAGGAGGCAGCTCAGGCAGGCACTCAGTCTTTGCAATTACCTTTAATTGTTTGAACTTTGAGAAACTTTATGCGTGAAGAGGCGTGAATATGGCACTGAATTTTATACAAATAATCCCGGATTTTAAAGAATTAAGAATGAAAAGAAATTTAAAAAAATTTAGTATTCGTTGGCCAGTTTTAATATTCGTAAATATTCGTCAATTTCTACAAATCTTATTATTCGTAATATGCGCATATTCGATTTATGATTGTGTTAAAGGAAACAAGCCGCTTTGTAACTATTAACTGTTAATCTATTAATGAATGTAAAGTTCAATAAGGCGCATAGACATCGGTTAACACAAGCACATGGTACTAAGACAGAATACTTACAGCTATAGTAAGTCGTTGAAGGTGCAATAGTCACTATTGTATGTGACCAGAGGCGAAAATCTGTATACTTAACTTTGGGGGAGGGGGAAGACCTTTTCGCGAGCCGGAATTGTGCATGGTTTTTTGGGGGGGCGGATAAAACTTTGGGGGACAGTCCCCTCTCTCCCCATGATTTACGCCACTGCATGTGACCCCAGGATTTCACGTCGGTGCGGGTAAAACCGGTTGTACCCGTACCCGTAATGCTCCTACCCGTCCCCGTTCCATGAAATGCCTTCCTGATCCCTACCTGACCCGCTGTTACGGATATATCCGCAAACCTTTAGAAACGAAGATGGATCACGCAGGAAGTTATCACAATCAACATCTTTCATCTTTTTTTGGCTTCACAACGACGTAAAGGCGAGCATCCTATTTACAACTGTGCCAGGCGAAAGGTCGGTGTGAGAGCGCTAAACTGAGGTCTTCTGACGACCAATCGCCTGTTCGATTTTAGAAGTTTGAATTGAAATGTAGTGTACAACCAGACAAGCCCACAACAGCTACGACTACAAGGCAAACCGAAAGAATACAAGCCACTCCGATAGAGACCGACAGAGTACCAGGCAAACCGATGGAATACAAGCCAAACCGATAGAGTACAAGGCAAACCGATATAGTACCAGGCAAACCGATGGAGTACAAGCCAAACCGATAAAGTACAAGGCAAACCGATAGAGTACATGCCATACCGATAGAGTACAAGGCAAACCGATAGAGTACCAGGCAAACCGATAGAGTACAAGGCAAACCGATAGAGTACAAGGCAAACCGATAGAGTACCAAGGCAAACCGATAGAGTACCAGGCAAACCGATAGAGTACAAGCCAAACCGATAGAGTACAAGGCAAACCGATAGAGTACAAGCCAAACCGATAGAGTACAAGGCAAACCGATAGTGGACAAGCCAAACCGATAGAGTACAAGGCATACCGATAGAGTACCAAGCAAACCGATAGAGTACAAGGCCAACGGATAGAGTACCAGGCAAACCGATAGG
>JACEVL010000008.1:0-10000 GCA_020284085.1 Aporrectodea caliginosa
TTCCTTCTATCCTTCCTCCTACTCATTCTTCCTCTGCCTCATCCTCTTCCTATACTTAGCGTTGAGGTCTCAACCCGTGACTTGTTTACCCGTCTTGTTTACCAGAAAGAGGTCGCAGATGCTGGTGACAGTCGACGCTAATTGCGCCAGAGTCCCTGGACCGATGTCTGATGAGGAGCAGAAGGAGGAGGAGAAGGAGGAGGAGGAGGAGAAGAAGGGGGAGGAGGAGAAGGGGAGTAGAAAGAGGAGGAGGAGGAGGAGAAGGAGGAGGAGGAAGAGGAAGAGGAGGATGGAGCAGAGCGGAAGAAGCACGACAACGTCTTGCACGCTGCAGCAGCAGCCGATGAGGTTGAAGATGACGATGATGATAATGACGCTGATGAGGACGACGATTACTGTAATATGATAGTGATGACGCTGACGAATAATACAAGGATGCTGATGATTCTGTGGTGTGATGAATCTATAATAGACGATTACTGACAACGAGGACGACGATGATGATGATGATGATTATGATGATGATGACGACGATGATGATGACGACGACGACGATGACGATGATGATGATGACGATGATGATGACGAGATTGATGATGATGATGATGATGATGATGATGATGATGATGATGATGATGATGATGATGATGACGACGATGAGGGTGATGATAATGATATGTCTAGCAGCTACAGAGCCCCGTTGGTCGGGCGATCACGGTGTTCTTTAGTAGACCCTATCCTGTGATAAATTTAGCGTTGTGTTGAAGGCTCCTCTTCTTCGACTTCTTATCCCTTAAGCATGCCTTCAAGAGCATAATTAGGTGTCGTTCATTTCTCCTCATTTACTCGCTCCTCATCTCACACGATCAGCTACTTAAGGCGAGACAAAAAACAGATTTATGCGAACATGTTTTGGACTGCTGCTGCTGAAGTTTGTCTTTGTTGGTCGTTAGCCGACATGTTTCGGTGGAGATCATGCGGCGTGCAGTGATTGATTGCCAGAAACGAAGTTGTTGAGAGCTAAGTAGGCTTTGGTCCAAACCACACATCAAATGGTCGCGGCTTCTCAGTGCCAGTGCTAATGGGAAGACCGTCAACGAAGACTCATGATGACGGGTTCCAGACCGCCGCAAATGACGGAGCTTCTATGCTTCGTGTCGTAAGCAACAACTACATTTTATGGCCTCTTGTATATGCATCTGTCCTGAAAATATAGGTAGTGCTATGACCTAAATGGAAAATAGAAATTCATAATTATAGGCATTGATTATAAGGCTACGTTGAAGATGATCAACATGCTGGATTTTGACGGGCCCGATTTGGAAGTAGGCTATTTCGTAATTCGTTTGTGCATTACTATTCCTTAACTTTAGAAGCTGTGCATTCATTTGAAAGGAGTTAACATATTTGGCTGACTGTGGTGGGAGAACAATGAATTCTTCAACTTTTCTAGTAACAGTAAAAACTCAAAAATGATCAGAAATTCTGATTCGCTAGAGATTCTAACGTTTATAATTCAGTGTCTTAATTTTGCTGCATTGCATACTAAGTTTTCCGAAAGCCTGTAAAACTACTTGAAAGTCCTGAAGAAACATAGTGTAAGATTTTAGCTTGTGGGTCTAAAAATATTAATTGAGTGCGTGCTTATAAATTTATTGTCACCCAATTAGGCTTGTGCTGTTTATCCTCTAAACTTAAGACTATTATACTATAGGCTAGTAACTAAATACTCAAGGCCAGATTAGGGTGATGGGGCCCTTGGGCACCCAATATGGTGGGGCCCTTTTGTGCAGCGGATTGTTTTGTCTCGAAATTATGATTATTTAGTACAGTGGTCATTCAGAAGTCTATCACTCAGATCTAGCCACTCACTCTTAGAATCTCTTCCCTAGTCGGATGGCACATTCATTGAAGGGACACACACACAAATTAACTAATGGGGCCCCTGGACTGCCATGGCGCCCATGCCTAACTCCGGCCCTGGAGACAGTGGAGAGTAACAGACTTTGGGCCAAAATATCACTGTCACATCATTATAAATATCGGATATATCCTAAATTCCTAATGCAATGCCATGTAATATAGACCTAAATCGCCTAAATTTCCAGCTCCACACGGACACACCAGCGTTGTCAAGTCAAACTTGTAACTTATAAGAGTTGAGTTGAGGTAGAAATTACTTATGAGTAATGAAACATACATACATGACATGAAGAAAGAAAGGCATATATATATATATATATATATATATATATATATATATATATATATATACTATATATATAGCCTGTGTATAGTGCTCTTCATCTGTGTAGTGCTGTAATCTGCCTTGTGCGCCCCCTGTCCCGGATTGATCCCAAATTGTGCCGGAACTTGGTGTAAATAAATATCAAAATGTTGTTCTTGTTTACGCACACTAAACTGTAACAGAGTGGCCATAGAATAGAAAGGGGATTAGGGTAATGATCCATCCTTTATTTAGGCCTAAAACATTTTGCTCTTGAAGTGGATTCTAATTTCATACAGAGGCCACTTGTCTTTTGATGTTTTGACTAATTTTTATCCATCTACTTTAACTTACGGAAATCTTGAATGTTTGTTTGTTTGTTTGAGCCACAGGCTAAAAGTCAAATCTTGCGACGACTAATTCGATCACTTACAATCATTCAATCGTCCTGAAACTTGGCAGATAGACTCGCCCTCACAGACACTTCATTCTATAAAAATTTCAGCTCCCCCAAAAAGGCTAGCTTATAGAATCGGGGACTCAACTTTTCGAATCGGGGAATCAACTTTTCCGATACGCAGCGTTGTCATTGGCCAGCGTTGTCATTGGCCGCAACAAAAACGGCGCGCTGCCTGATTAAACGCACGCTATGACGTAAAATGAACGCGGACTATATATTTGTAGAGGTAACTGCTTCATAAGACGCATTATAGGATAGTAAATGGATATAGTAAAAAACTTTGTTTTTACGGGCTGTATTTTATTTATCCATCTAGTTTAACTTACGGAAATGCTTGCTTGCTTGCTTGTTTGAGCCACAGGCTAAAAAGTCAAATCTTGCGACGACTAATGCGATCACTTACAATCATTCAATCGTCCTGAAACTTGGCAGATATACTCGCCCTCGCAGACACTTCATTCTATAAAAATTTCAGCTCCCCAAAAAAGGCAAGCTTATAGTATCGGGGACTCAACTTTTCGAATCGGGGAATCAACTTTTCCGATACGCAGCGTTGTCATTGGCCGCAACAAAACGGGCGCGCTGCCTCATTAAACGCACGCTATGACGTAAAATGTACGCGTACTATATATTTGTAGAGGTAACTGCTTCGTAAGACGCATTATAGGATACTAGATGGATATAATAAAAAACTTTGTTTTTACGGGCTGTATTTTATTTAATGACTATTTTCAGTAGGCTCTATATATGCAGTGTAGAGTGTAGATCCTACATTATAGGCTGACGCAACATCCGTTACATACAGTGATGCGGATACAGTAAATTGGCATATCGGGTGTCTGTGTGGGCGACTGATGGGCGTCCACGATCGGCAAGATCAAACGTTAATTTGCCGCCCTAGTCCTGCATCAATTCTTGTGAACTTTCGCAGCGTATCTTACAATAAACAGGCGCATCCTATACGGTTCTACATTTTTAGTTAAACTTATGATGCCGACGCCAAAGACCTCTCCATTCGACCAGGTCTTCCCACTGTTAATCTGAGTATTCCACGGACTATAGGACAACTATTGGCAGGCACGAATTTGCTGTCGCTGTGCCTCTGGAACTGGTGTCCGGAGTAACTTTCACTCTGCAGTTTTGGCCTTCAGAGCTCAACAAAAACTCGCGTCTTTCTGAAATCATTTCCTCCGTGTACGGCTGTTTCCGCGTCTTCTCTTATTTCCTAATTCCCGCCTTTCGACAGGACTCACCCTCGAGTTTAGCTAGGATAACGATCTGTCGTACGGTATAGTATTAACCATTGTCTGATGGGCCTTACGTTGAACATTGTTACTGTAGCGTTAAACACGTTCTCGGATTTTTTCGATTGTTGTTATGGCTTAGGCCTACTAAGTTACTACAATATACACGTAGGCCTAATATAGGCCTGTCTGGAAAGGCCCAGTGAGTCTGAATTTGCATGGGACAACTTTTCCATCGTCTTCCCACGTCTCCCATATTTCAAAACGTAGGTTCCTATACATGTATACGTTAGTATTTCCTACTCGGTGACCTCAGGCGAGACAGCTTTTACACAATGCACGCATTGACCTGTGGTTATTATAATTATGATCTACATTCTATCTGGACCAGGAAAGCATTTTCCCAGGGTCCTCTTATACGATCGACCGACCGACCGACCGACCGACCGACTGACCAATTGGACCCTGCTGCGGTCTCTCTGCAGCCGGTGATTATCACCCAGTCCATGATCGCGAGTAGCCTATATAATTGAAATTTACGGTCTGCAATTATTGCCGTCTGCGTCCGCTACGCATAAAAACAATGGCAATTGAAGAAACAAATGTCTGTCGCTTCAGTCCACTCGACTCGATCTCGCGATAAACTCGCCACCACCACCACCGCCACACAACCAGTGACAACTTAAACACCATTGGGTGTAGTACGAAGCCAGGAAACCATAGTCGAAACAACAGCAACTGCATAGGTCTTAATTCTCTGTGGAATGGACTTCCTCCACCAGTTCGCTCCGCCAATCGCCATCCTTTCTAGTAGTCGTATACCTAATCTTTTTCTAAACTAAAATCCTGCCTTTTCCCTCGGGGTTGCTCGCACTGGGAGCGCTTTTGAAAGACTTTTGCTGAGAAAAGCGCTTTATAAATGGCCAAAAGCACTCCGTTACTACCCATTATGGTGCCAGGTAGCGCCAGTCCCAAGCCTCGCAAAAGTTGGAGGGCGACGTCAACGGTCCTGGTAGCCATAAAATGTTGTTAAACAGTGGATCATTTAATAACAGACCGAAAACACATGTAGAGGGAAATGTTTTAAATATTCAATCCAATGCAACTTTCTCTCTGCCTCTAGCCAAAACGCACGACTGACGTATGGTCAGTGCCTTCAATTATAGCATCCGTAATTAACTCCGCGAATGGCGTGTTGCCTACGTCATCGCCGAGTGAGGAGGCCGCGTTTTTACGACGATGCCAGCGAGACGATTATTGTGCGCCAACCACCGTCGTTTAATTCTAGGTTTTTATTCCGTCTAAGCACTCTGCCTTTTCGTTCATCGATGTGCGTCTTGAAAAATCCTTGCAATTCGAAGGACCCGAGGGGGGCCCCCGGCAAAGACTCGCCAAATAATATATTGGGTCATAAAGCGGCGAGTCAGGCAGAGACGCAAACAAGCACATAAACACCTCGACATGAAACATACGCAGACGAATAAGAAGACAATGGACGACGATTCGATTGTCGCTGAAGCCCTGAACGTTGGTCCCGACCGCAGCAGCTCAGTCTAATAAATTATGAACCATCTGGAATGGATGTTTATCTGCCTCCGTCTCTTTATATGCGTCTCTCTGTCTCTGTGTCTCTGTCTCTCTGTCTCTCTGTCTCTCTGTCTCTCTGTCTCTGTCTCTGTCTCTCTGTCTCTGTCTCTGTCTCTGTCTCTGTCTCTGTCTCTGTCTCTGTCTCTGCTCTCTGTCTCTCTCTCTCTCTCTCTCTCTCTCTCTCTCTCTCTCTCTCTGTCTCTGTCTGTCTCTCTCTCTCTCTCTCTTCTGTAGTAGTCTCTCTGTATATATGCTTTATTCTGCATAGACTTTATATAATTTTTATTTTATACATGCATATGCAATTATGCATGATCTATAATCGTTGGCTGAGCTATACGAACGTACATGATCGATATAACGCAGGGAACTGTTCATCTTTCTGTCTTCCCATCTCTATCTCTATCTAAACTTTAACAGTCTTTCGTATAAATAAAATCATAACGTCGCTATTGCACACAAGCACACACACACACACACACACACACACACACACACACACACACACACACACACACAAGCAAACAAACAAACAAACACACACACACACTAATGCACACACAAACGCACGCATACATGCATACATACACAGACACACACACACACGCAAACCCACTCTCTGTCTCTGTCTGTCTGTCTATCTGTCTGTCTGTCTGTCTGTCTGTCTGTCTGTCTGTCTCTCTCTCTCTCTCTCTCTCTCTCTCTCTCTCTTTCTCTCTCGAACACACACACGAACACACATACAGACGCACATGCACACACACACATAAAATCGCATGAGCTGTTCCATTAAATGACTTTCTCTGGGTTTCACGGGTCATTTTCACGCGTCTGTCTGGCCAGAACTGATTCGATTATCGCCCATTTCCGTTCGGATCTGGCGAGTAGTTTGGAAATATTGACTTTCCACCAGATTGCAAATGCCCCCTTCACGAACACTTGGCTTTATTGCATAAACACCCTGATGTGATTTAAGACAGCCAATCTAATACAGTGCAATTTTACAGATGAACCCATTTCAGTATTTTATGACATAAAATTTTATGTAAATCTCCAACATCTCTTAGCGTCACTGAAAAATGCTTCAGGGAGACCAGCTTATTCAGAAAGAATAGCCAGGTTGTTTAGTCGATTTCTTCGCACTGAAGTTCAGAATTCTGGGTGTCAACCTATAGGAAATACATCGTGTTCCTTAGGTGAACGGCGATTATGATGAGTTACTGAGGTCATGGGTATTTTACAGTCGTCTTCAATATTTAAGAATTTGAAAAGTTCACTTTACAACTTCAGAATCTTACTTAAAGTTTAGAGCGATCCAGCTCAACTAATGCTTTTATAGACTTATGTATAGGCTTTTGTAGCATGCTACGCAAACCTGTATGGGGCGAATATTTGTGACAAAAACGGCTGTTAAAAGCGGTGGAAATGTCCTACTGAAAGAGTAAGCAACCAGTCACCAGTGGATTGCGGTAGGTCATTTGACCTTCCTATTTTACTCTTGACCTGTCTTATGACCTGCCTACTTACTACCTACTGCTGTGTAAAATTCTTTGAAATTTTTAATATCTTCTTTACATTTCAAACATCAATATCTGTACCATACCATAAGATCACCAGTGCAATTATTAGATCTAAACGACTTTTTACGTTTTATCAAGTATGTCAATAGAAGTCCATGTTGTAAACTCTAAAACTGAAATGCTTAAGTATTCTTTGCCGCCGTTGCTTGATGCGTCAAACTCAAACATTAATTTCTTCGACCTGCTGAATAACTCCCAGTCTCCCATGACCCTGACGCGGTCTGCTGAAATTCTATAGCTGACGCCGCCATTGAAAGCAGACGATACCGTCAGGAACAATAGGGCTCCACAGTGACGTAACTAGAAATTTTCGTTTGGGGGGCTTTAAGCCTTGAACACAGCCCGAGCCTATAGTGGAGCCGGGGGCCCATTTCACTCATTTTGGGGGCTTCAGCTTCGTTTGGGGCTTAAAGCCCCCATGCCCAACGCTAGTTACGTCCCTGGGGCTCCAGCGTCAATGTCAACGGTTAATTCTGAAACGTGAAGGACTCCATGATTAAAACTGTAATTACGTTCGATTGTGTTGGCCGTTTTTTTCGTTTTGTGGACCAGACAACGTCAATCAGTCAATCACTATATTCCCTCAGTTCCGTCAATCAATAATTCCAATCAGTTCCTCATTTTTTCGCGGAGCACGACGCCGCTCAAACGCGTGCTGCGCTTGTTTTCGTTGTTGACGCTAGTATCATAAGTGCAAAGACGTCTGCGTGGGTTGGATATCCTATATGGCGACGACGTGAAACTATTGCCATGGCACGCACAGCCATGATTACTGGAACATTTTTAAACGACTGGTGTGGGGTGGGGATGCTCCGTGGTATCATAATATGTGCACTAGGGTGCAGTGAATGTAATGGTCATTATATTTTTTGGTTTATTTCAACAGGTAAGAGCGAGGGAAAGTTGACACTATATATTAGAAGTAATGTGCAACCATTTTTGCAGCGATTATAATAGATCTTTCACCTCCCCAACGACTTTGTAGGTAGGGGGAGTCGTAACGAATAACTCGCGTAGATTATAGTCCAGGCAATCTAGCTCAAATATACCTTGAACCTGGGCAAAATTGCTTCAGAAGCTTTTTAAACAGTTTCCTGCTCAGTTTCCATTGCTGAATAACATATCCAAAATCCGCCAAAATCCCTCCACGGGGTCACCCCCAAAAATGCATTTTATCCAAGATGGCGGCCAATAATGGCGCCAACACAGAAAACAGTATATATAAGGTCATAGGTAAGCTACAATGACGAATGAAGTATCAAACTTAACATTATCAAGGTCAAGGAATCGATTTATCGTAGTGGCAATAGTGTCGGAATGTTACTATTCAAGATGGCGGCCAATATGGCCGCCAAAACCCAAAATATGTATAAATCAGGTCAGAGGTAAGCTACAATAACAAATGAAGTGTCGAATATAATATATTCAAGGTCAGGAAATCGATTTATCGTAGTGGAAATAGTATCGGAATGTTACTATCCAAGATGGCGGCCAATATGGCCGCCAAAACAGAAAAATATCCATATATCAGGTCATAGGTTAGCTACAAAAACAAATGAAGTGTCAAATTTAATATTATCAAGGTAAAGGAATCGAATTATCGTAGTGGCAATAGGGTCGGAATGTTACTTTCTGGCGCGATATGTCGTCACAGTTTACGCTCAAATGTGGTTCTCAATAAAAAGTAAGCCGTCATGCAAGGATGGGTCAAGACATCTGTGGCAAACAATTCATTTGTCAAGATATCTACCCGACGATTTGAGGAAGGTTGTCAATGCAACACTTAATCGCAACGGATACTTTGGTCACCCAGAAAATCTGCTACTTGGAATGATAACCGATGACAGAAAACATATCCGCGAATTAGGTTTGCGTCGAATACTGACAGCCAGGAGTGAACACACTGCCAAAGTCGCCGTACGAGTATTCAAAGTGCCAGAATTCAACTGCAATGCTGAAGATTATACGGAACTAATAGACTGGCAATCATGTCACGTAACTGAACCACCGTTAACAGCCAATATTTCTGACGTTGATATTACAGCTTTTGTGAAATGTAAGGAATCGCCACTGATCAACTTTCCAAGATTCCCTTGTCACACCCAAGCTGTGGAACGCTGCATAAAGTTGGTAACAGAGGCATCGTCAGCTGTATGCGGTAATACATCGAGAGATGGTTTCATAAGCGCGCGACTGGAGGCTAGATCTATTATGCCAGTATTCAACACGAAATCGGAGTATTGTGTTGGGTAATGGGATATTGGCCCTATTGAGTATTGGGTAATAGGGAACATTTTGATATGTCAATTACTCAATAGTCACTATTAGTCAGTCATGTGCGACCAGTCATGTGAGATCGTGAGTGTGCGACTGTGTGTAACGTCTACAACATAATGGTTTTTTCTTCAATTTTAAATGTCTTGTGTTATTGCTTTGCCATTTCTTTGGTGATTTTGTTCAACTCTGGTGTGTCCAAACTGTCCATTATTAATTTCACAAGGCTTTTTCAAAATATTTCTTAAATCTACAAGCAACATGGTAACATAAAATGCAGGAGGAAATTTTTGCCAGCCTACATTTAGTCAACAATATAACACTGCAAAGATGGTAAAAATTTCAAATACACGAGTTACTCGTTACGACCCACCCTACCTACAAAGTCGTTGGGGAGGTAAAAGATCTATAACAATCGCTGCATTAATTTTACAGATTACTTCTGATATATATTGACAACTTTCTCTCGCTCTTACTTGTTGAAATTCGGGAAAAAATTTTTTCACTGCACCCTAATGTGCACGGACATGGCCGATTGCTCGCAGTTCATTTCGATCAATTCCGTAGCATTTTCCCGCGTCCAACACGCACCGACCATGTGTGTGTGTGTGTGTGTGTCGGTGGGTGT
>JACEVL010000008.1:15000-37500 GCA_020284085.1 Aporrectodea caliginosa
CTTCCTTCCAACCACCATTCCCGTCTTCCATGTCTCCTTCTGATGATCTACCACCTGTGTTGTCTTCTGACCTTCCGCGATGATACATCTCCACACCAACGGTGGCACTCCCATTCCCCTACAGTTCACGACACCTTGCAGCTGTTTCGTTTGGCACCAAGAGCCTTCTGGTGGTGTCTACCCTTAAGACTGAAATGCCTCGTCTTGCCCCCTTCGGCGGCCGACGCCAGCCCCTCATCGTCATCCTTATTACTGAGCATCTGTAGGTTGACCTGGGCCAGCAGCTCCCTGAAGATCCCGGTTATGTTGTGGTCCTCTTTGGCCGATACCTCAACGTATCCATAACCCCAGTCGATACTCGCCGTTGTCTCCGCCGTCGCCCGCTCCACCGCCCGCGACGCCCCTTCCACCAAGTCCGACTTATTCCCAACTACAACGACCGGAATGCGTTCATTGTTCTTCTCTTCGACGATCTGGTCGTGGAGCCGTTCCACTTCCGCGAAGGACTTTGGATCGTCGACGCTGTAGACGAGGATGAAGGCGTCTCCAGTCGCGATCGACAGACGGCGCATCGCCGGAAACTCGTAGCTACCGGAAGTGTCCAGTATGTCGAGCGTGACCGGATGTCCGTTGACCTCGAACTGACCGCTGTGCATCTCCTCGACCGTTGCCTTGTACTCGAGGCGGAACTTTTCGTCGAGCATCCGAGACACGACGCACGTCTTTCCGACGGCCGCTGTTCCCATGGCGACGATCCGGTACCGAGTCTTGTTGAGAGTCCGGGATCCGGTCACTTTGAGCTGCTCACCGGAGTCGGACGCCGCGCGGGGTCGCCGTATCATCATCATCACCACCGATCGAAGACCACCTGATGCTGATGCTGCTGAGGCAGGATCCGACAGCGACGGATGGATGGATGCTAAAGGCAAAAGGACAGCAATTTGTTATGATCAGATGCAGACAAAGTCCATTCCGCCCTATGTCATCTACTGTCCGTCCGTTCGTCTGTCCATCCGGATTCAGCGCCAGGAATCCTTAGATCTGTTCTTCCTTTCGGAGAAAATAATTAGTAGTCAACTTCCGGTGGTTATACTCTTACCAGGCTTTGTTTACCATATGACACAGTTCCAAAAATGCACAACAGTGATGTACCTGCCATGCAGCCCTACATAAATAAACATCTCTCTGTCTCTCTGTCTCTCTGTATCTGTTTCTGTCTGTATGTCTGTCTGTCTATCTGTCACTCTGTCTAATATATACATATATATTATTAACACATATATATATATTATTTAATATTAATATATATTTTCAATATTAATATATATATGTGCATACATGTATACATATAAAACCAATAATGCATTATTCTGCTCACATCATAATCACATTCCAGAAGCTAAAGAAACAATTCCTAGACAATAATCTTATACCAAAGATAAATTCGGTCAAATTCCTGGGAGTATATTTGGACCAATTTTTAACATGGAAGAGGCATATCGAAAATATTTATAAAAGTTGCGAACAGTGTGGGCGTTTTGTCCCGCATTGCCTACCTACTACTGATCTGAATTAGACAGTCTATACTACTCTCTAATTCACCCGTATATTTCCCATTGTAATGTAGTCTGTGCCTCAAATAATGATCCTCGTCTGGTTATGTTAACTTTATTACAAAAAGCGTGACGACAATTATTTTGGGATAATTATGTCCCCTGTCTTATCAACCTATGTTACATAAATTAAACATTCTCCGATATATTCCTGGTAATTATATTAAATGTAGATTATTATATAGCCAGTTGCTATTATTTCTATGTTCAAGGGTAACCCTGTCAGCCAGGGCCGGATTAAGACTTTCGGGGGCCCTAAGCCAAGGGCCGGGTTAAGACATCCGGGGGCCCTAACCGGAAAGCCATGCAAAAATTTCTTTCCCCAGATTTGGAGAAAAACCATTGTTTATTACTTTGAAAAATTTCTAATGACCTTCTTTTTTGCTTTTCCATCTTTTTTCAGAAGAAAATTGTCAAATAGGACCTTTGTACCATCTGATTTTTTATATTTCCTGACAGTTGGGGGCCCTCAAAACGTTGTGGGGCCCTAAGCCATGGCTTATTTCCCTTATAGGTTAATCCGGCTCTGCTGTCAGCGGAACTTTGGTCCCTTAAGGGTCTCTCTCCCATTGCTTCCTGTCAATCAACGAATGTTTTGATTTTGAATGTTATTTTGCGCAACAAGAAGCAATAAAATTTATGTCTATGTTTTGGTTATAATAATGTAGGCACCAAGGCTTCCGGTGTTTAGGCTAGACTCTATATAAACTTTTTCTGGTATATTACGGTATAATTACAGAGTGCAGATCGACTTTTTATATAATAATGAAATGCATAATTATGCTTTCTTCTGCTCTAGAAAAAAGTCCCATCGACATCCTTTGCCATCTTGCACTCATATATTATCAGTGTTATTGTTTTGCAGCGGGATTTGCATAAATGATTACTATTATAAGAAAAGTTATTTTATATTTATGTATATATGGGCTATGTGCGTGCGTGTGTGTGTGTTTGTGTGTGTGTGTGTGTGTGTGTGCGTGTGTGTGTGTGTGTGTGTGTGTGTGTGTGTGTGTGTGTGTGTGTGTGTGCGTGTGCGTGTGCGTGTGTGTGTGTTTGTGTGTGTGTGTGTGTGTGCGTGTGTGTGTGTGCGTGTGTGTGTGTGTGTGTGTGCGTTTGCAACAGCAGGTGGTTATCTAATTCAGGCAATAGTCTGAAGCGACACGCCATTGTTAATAGCAAATAGCATTCATTGCCAGATGCCTTCCAGACAATTCATTGTTCGGTAGGCTACATTTCTATTCTAACCTGATCTAGGAACTTCTATAGCGCCAATGTAAAAGTATCAGTCGATAGTTGCCACTGTGTCAAATCGAAATCTAAGCCAAAGTCCAGGGTGAGTTCATTCATTCATTCAGAGCGTTTATATAGCGCCCTCAAGAAGCTACTCAGGAGTTCAATCGAAAGCCACGGAGTAAGTACAAGACACACGGAAACAGCCTACGGAAGGAATGAGTTCAGGAAAAGATGCGTTTTTAAGTTGAGTTCTGAAGGCCAGAACAGACTTTGCAGACTTTTGCCGGAAGAGAGTTCCGGAGTCTAAGGTAGTCTTCTTCTGCATGACGTTTGGTTCTCTGCCCCTTTTGGCAGGTTCATACTTTCAATGTATAGCCATTCCTCACGTTGTCCAATGTCCAGCCATCTCATTTAGTTTTTGTAACCCTCCTTCATCATTCAGTTGATTAACATAATTCTTGGTCTTCCTCTTGACATTCCCCTCTATTTTTCCCTCGATTATAGTTCTTAGGCGAGAATCTCGTCTCATTATATGACCCAACAATTTTCTCTGGGGTCTCCTTTTCATCTACCATTTGTAGCATCTCTTCATCTGGCTTTCGTTCTATCCAGCTGACTCTCTCCATCCTTCGCCACATCGACATCTCGAAGGCCACCAGTCTTTTTATATCCTCCCCTCTCATGGTCCACATTTCAGTTCCGTATAGTACTACACTCAATATCAAAGACTTGACCATTCGTCAGATCATAATAATTCTCTAACATCAGAGGATATTAGAAAATTACTAGGACGATGATGTAGTCTACCGCTGACGTTGGATCAGTAATACTGCGAGAACCAAATGTAGGCTGAGGCCACATAATGATATGCATGTATGCTGGCTTTTATGGCTGAAATTGGCCTAGTTAACATCAGCTGTGCAAACGACGACAAACGCCCTAACCTTCATAAAAATTTCCTCAGAAATAGCTGAATCTTCACGTGACGCATAGTGGATCGTACTGAGGCGACACCAAAAAACAAATTAGTCACTGTAGGCGAGTCAGAGTCTGAGTCACTAAAAATTTTCATTCGTCTGGAAGGTTCATTACAAATAAGATGCTGGCCCTGGAATGAAAGTTGGTCCACAATTCTACTTCCTGTAGTTTGTTTACCGATGAACACAATTGCATATTTATTTACATATGAATCTGCGCATCCACGACCACAATTATTGACGATCTTCATCGGCTTGACCTCCCTGGATTCTGACCCGGCACCAATACGACCCAAATAACCTGGCTATTGCGGACTTGATTGATATAGCGCCTGTTATTAAGCTGGTCTCTCTGACGTGGCTTTTGTATGGCGCTCAGTAATTTCGGAAATTTATATTAGGCCTACATTACAAGATGGTGACGCTGGAACGAAATTTGGTCTATAAATCTACTTTCTGCAGTTTGTTTACTGGTAAATACAATGTTTACCTCTCCAAACACGGACCGGAAGCCAATCCTGAATTACATACATACGCCACCTGGCGAACATTAATGTACATAACTCACATTAGCGTCACATAATGTGATGGTAAGTAATCGACATCCTGAATAGCTTTCGTCATCGAAGCGTACAAAGGGACCCCGTCACCTCTAGATGAAAGGGGAAGACGTTCTAAGATCTATGAGTCCAATTCGACTACTTTGGCGATCACAAACAAATAATCGGAACAAGTCTATGCCACCGAAGGTTTTTCGCATAAATTTGCACGCCATTTACACACAAGGCGTACAACAAATAAAACACTCAAAATATTTACGTTCTTTGGCACTGAATATATATAGGCCTATTAATTATGCCAATTAGGCCGGTATACAGCCAAACAGCAGAAGATGCATACAGTTATTTTGAGATGGTTTGCGCAGAAGAAAGCCCATTGGCTACTATAATTATTATTGCTATTAGCCTATATATATATAACTTGATAATTATTTAGATGACATGACAGCAGAGTTCCTAAGACTTAGGTATATATGTATATGTATATGCATAGACCTCATATCGTATATATACGTATACACAGGTCTATGTATATAGCTTAGTGAATGTATACAATATATATATATATACACACATAATTATAGATAGCTTCGTATACATAGAGTTTTGGAACTGAGGTCTCATATTAATCACGGGACTAATTACACGTGAAGCCTTAGCGCTGACCATCAGTCGAGAGGGCGCCACACACGAGCACCTGTCACGTGATTCTTCAGAACGAAGAATGATGACGACATGCAGCAAATGGAAGACTCCGAATAATATATATAGGCCTAGGCCTACTTATGTGATAGATATCACGTATACATGATTCATAATATGCAAAATAATCATATCTATTTAAGAAACCGTCGTCAGAATTTTCGTCGACATAATTGAAAAATAGTCTTAATTAGTTGACGTCTGTTCGGCTGACCTCATGCAGTGGACTGGACCCCACCTCGCTGAAAAACACGGAGGCGCCCAAGCGTTTGTTTGTCTGCTCGTTACTTGGACTAATAATGAAAATAAGAAGCAGCTGGAGTGCTGATGATGATGCTGGGTTGGAGCAGGTGCTTCAATTCACGCATCACGGCCGCAGGAAATCAATATATTTATATAGACCAAGTCTAAATCTATTAATAGACATATATGAAATATGCCGTCTGTGAACTTAGAACAATTGGTCTATTTATAGTAGGTGACTACAGTTTAACCTTAGATCCGAGTGCCTGCAATATAAACAAAAGGACAGAGAGAGATTTCAACTTATCTATATTATATCCAATACAATTGCAGTTGAGGATCATTTAATAATATAATAAAATGATATCTTTTCTTTAATTAAGCGACTGACAAACGCACTGCGCTGTACATTTACATGTTATGCAATTGAAACAATCTTAACTATACTAACAGAACAGACAGCCTGCTAATAGCAGCCTACAAAGCATATCCGCCCTACGGGACTCAAACTCGGTACCTCTCGTTCTCTACGCCAGTGTGTTATCTAATGCGCTATTGGGCCCCCTTATTACAGATTACTTTACCTTACCTTATTCGTATTCCTTATCCACCATAGGCTGCCTCTCTATCATAACGAACTGAACTTCTGACCCCATTACGGCTTGGTTTTTGGTAGCCATCGGTCATTGCCCTGTGCGCTATAGAAGTTACTAGTTACTAGCATGCGGTTATATACATGCGCAACATAAATCTTCACATAATACGCCCACGATTAGACGTCACCAGTAAGTGGACCATGAATGAAAGCCACAAATCAGACTCAGATAGTCAGCCAATACTAATGACCCGTACTCATGCATCAGTTCACTTATCGATCCGATTATAATGCGCAATCATATAGGCCTGTAATACAGTATGATATATCGGTCTATTTATCAATCTCTGCTGGGTGTCGTTGTTTTTATCGGTTAGTCATGTTCGACTGAATTAAACGCATCTGGACGACCTCTACGTGTAATAGCCTCCCAACAGGGCATATAGGGCCAGGAATAAATGCGATTGAAATACGTACAGATTTTAGTTTGATCGTATGTATGTATGTATGAGCACTTGTTATAGCGCCCCTTCAAGATTTCTACTCAGAGGCACTCCTGACTACAGCGCGGACACTGAATCGGAGTTTCACGCCGAAGCGCATGAGCAATTGCGAGTGAAGGACTTGCCCAGGGTCCCTACGCGGCTGCTTGAGGTGGATTCGAACCCGCAACCCTCCGGCTGCAAGGCACCGAACATACTCCTACACCACCGCGTCCCACATATATATAGAGCTGTTGGCGTGTTTATAATGCTGGACGCGTGGAAGGTCAGAAGAGCTATCATTGGCCTGTTAATTACAGGAATTGATGAGGAAATACAGGTGGTCTGATTAGAGCGAGCGCTCTTCTGCTGTGTGATATGGACGCCGAAACATCTGTTCGTTCGTCGTCGGTTGAATTGCATGCCGCGTTTTTGCAGTCGACCGACGATAAATCCAAGATGATCATCAGTCTCACGAACAGCTTCGTGATACGTGTAATATTGTTCATAAACAGGTCAATGGATAAATGGTGGCCGTGTGTTTGTGTACGTATGTATGTATGTATGCATGCATCTATGTATGGATGTATGCATGTACATTGGCATATATGCATGTGTATATGTATTATGTATACATGCATGCATCTATGCATGAAGGCCTATGTATGCATGTATGTATGTATGCAATGTGAAAATGTAAAATGTATGGTTATGGTGATTTGTCTGTGTATATAATTATATATATATATATATATACACACAAATAATATATATATATTATAGTGTGTGTTGGCGAATATATATCTATATATACACGCGCGCACACACTATATGTATATATATATATACACATGCGCGCGCACACTATATATTAGGTATATATATATATATATATAGTGTGTCTGTGTGTGGTGTGTTTAGATCTCCTTGGACACGAAGTCGTTGCCCTCGTCGTGTGCAAAACAGTGTAACCCAACATTTGTATAGCGCTGTTTTTGCCTCTGAAACGCATTGCTGCATGTGTACTTTGGCTCCGATGGCTCTTTTGCACTCGGCCTCGGTTTGTCTCAGAAAAAAGAGACACAAAAACATAAAGAGTGTCGAGAAAGAGGCAAAGAACGAGAAACAGAGAGAGAGAGAGAGAGAGACAAAGGAACAGAGATAGAGAAAGACAGACATAGTAAGAGACAAAGAGACAGCACGAGATAAAGTGTCAAATAAAGCAGAGATGGAAAGCAAGAGAGAAGCATAGTGAGTAGAAGCGAACAACATGGAAGCATGCAGACCGCATCGTGACCTGATCCTTTTCCAATCGACGTATACGATGGAGCATCTCCAGCAGCTCTTTAGTCGGATGGAAAGGACCCCCAGCTGCTGTATCCATGTCGCGCGTGATCATTGGCTTAGCAATAGCAGCAGCAGCAGCAGCATTCGGTCCTCAACGTCATACGATACCTCCGACCGAATCGTACTCAGCCTCCCTTATCAACACCTGCGGCCACTGATGGACAGACCCTTTGCAGGTGGTGAATGATTTACTGGAGTGATCGGATCATGGATAGCTGATTACTATTGAAGCTGTGCTTTTATACATTATGAGCAGCCGACGTATAATATGCGCTATAGATCTTTACTACCTGCATATACTTAATACTGAAGAATGACACATCGCCTCACCTTTAAGATTAGTCCGGTTATTCTGCTGTCATATCATTCGAAGCCATAGTTTAATAACCGTGAATAATCCATCTGTCTCTTCCCTTCGCAGCTGCTGTGAGTGTCTCTCATAAATCTCGGAGACTTGTTTTGCATTTTTATCGATGACGGTTCGGAATAAAATGCATGATCGTATTCGTAATTGCAGATTTATATGGCGCCACTTATGGAGATTTTCATCATAGGCTCAAAAGGTTAGAGCAATCAGCTTATGTAATTTAATTAGGCTAAGTGACTAAAAAGGTTGACAAAGCTAAATGATTCGAGCGTTTAAGTACTGAGGAAGCATAGCCTAACGTGTCCCCCTCAGGCCAAACAAGGACATGCCTTCTGATAATGACAGACTCCTCTGATTTTAACCCCGCCAGCTGCGGCCGCCTCTTCCCTCCAACAGCATATCCGCCTCAGTGACCGCTCCATGCACCGTGAGTCCGTGACCGACAGCTGCCGAGAATCTTGACCCTGGACGTAAACGGGCAGTGGCGTCATTAGGGTTGGTGTCACCCTGCAGTGTGGTAACTCATGGTGTCACCCCATGTATATCCTCCCTTATCAGACCATACATACAGAATCCTTAGTAATTTTTTTGTACTAATGTTACTCGTAAATGATTCTTTAATCGTAATTCTGGTATATAAAAAATGTAGGCCTAATGGTAATGGTAGTGAGATAAACAACTAGCAGAATTGAAATTACAAATGCATATTTTTATTTTATTTTTTAGTTTAATCATTTAGGCCCTACCATCAGATCAGCAGTTACATCATTAAAAAAACAGCGCATGCTTGTAGCACAGTCATGCAGACCAAAGTTACCACGTGATTTGAAGCGTAGCTGAGCTGACGAAAAATTATTTGGTTTTTATATGTTGTTGTTAATTTAAAACTAATAAATTTCTGCTGAAACTCTGCACAACATTTTTCTAGACAGTCATGTCCCTTACTCTGTCTCTGTCTATGTCTCTGGCTCTCTTTTTAGTGTCATTTTGGTGTCATCCCCTCTGATGGTGTCACTCAGTGCGGCCCGCACCCCACTCACCCCCTAGTGACGCCACTGTGAACGGGGTTTAAAAAATCTAATTGCACCAGCTATGAGCATCGTTGGCGCTGCTTCAGCTACAGATGCTGCTTGTGTGTCGTCCGTGGCAACGTCGATTAGAACTGAGAAGATGCGGTTGATGAGATGGAGGGTTTCGATCGGCATGTGCAGCAGTCGATGAAACCCCGTTGGAGGGAGACAGACGACCATCCGCAGATACTCTCAAAGGAGAAGAAGAAGAAGAAAAAGAAGGACTATGCACAGATTCTATTAGACAGAGTGATCCAACGGATCATTGGATCCTAGATCCAAGTGGATCGTGTCATACCTGGATAGATCATATAAATTGGATCACGACAAAACACAGCATTCATGATATAACAAAGGGCTTACGTATATCTATAAAATTCTATAACATACAAGTCATACACAACATAACAATGTATCTGGACCTTTATAAAAGGCGTTTTAGAAAGCCCTCTCAATATCACACAATGTATGTTTGCATAACCTAGGGGCCTAACATATAACAACAAAACATACACAACATAATATTTCATAATGTAACATTTCATAATGTAACGTTACATAATGTAACATTACAAAATGTAATATTACATAATGAGAGAGACAGACAGACAGACATAGAGAGACAGACAGAGAGACAGAGAGAGAAACAAA
Source organism: Aporrectodea caliginosa (assembly GCA_020284085.1). NCBI lineage: Eukaryota > Metazoa > Annelida > Clitellata > Crassiclitellata > Lumbricidae > Aporrectodea > Aporrectodea caliginosa. The sequence goes on from JACEVL010000008.1 coordinate 24,841, forward strand.
GACAGACAGACAGAGACAGAGAGAGACAGAGAGACAGAGAGAGAGAGAGAGAAACAAAGACAGACAGACAGAGACAGACAGACAGAGACAGAGACAGAGACAGAGAGACTGGCGACAGCAGAGCTACACGTGGTCTAAATCTATAAATCTAAATCATGCACATCAGACACGAGTCTCGTGCATGATTTAAATCACACATCTCTCTTTATGGACCGACTGACTTCTCCGATTCAAATATTGACGTCTGGCCCGTGAATATCATAATATTATCATTCGTATACAACTGTTGTTATTATTACTGGAACAGCCGTCTCATATAGAAACACTACAGCATTATCGTAGCGATTTCTCCAGATTATTGCGAAGATGCATCAGAACTCCTACAACAGCGAAGAACGTGTCGTTGGAGAGAGCTGATTCCATCGTGCAGAACCAATGAAGGCAAAAGCTCGAGTTTTGGCCACAGCAGTCCTTGCCCGCGGGACAAGCAGATCATGCCGTTCAAGTGAGCTTATTGGACGAAGGGAGAAGGCTGAAGTCGACAGGCGGATTAGGTATGGAAGATACTTGGGCGCTAGGCCAGAGTAAGACCGGTAAGTTAAAGAACCTTAAGCTGAATTCGAGCAGTAAGGGGATCAATTATGAAAAGAGGAGATGTAGGACGAGCGAGGAAATCGGGCTATTACATGCATGCATACATGCATACATACATACATAATTACATACATAATTACATACATACATGTACATACATACATACACAGGCTACATACATACATACATACATACTTACATACATACATACATACATACATACATACACACTTGCACACATGCATAAATACACACATGCATACATAATAATGGTTAAATGCTAACTGTTCTTTATGGGCGCGTTGGAGTCGGGAGCGCCTCTGAGTAGTTTCCTTGAATGGGCGCTATATAAATTCCCGAATGAATGAATGAACATGCATACATAACACATACATACATACATACATACATAAATGCATCAGTCATCATAACCATGATCCAACCTTGACGGGCCCAGTCATCGTCGCCGTCATAGCAAATCGTATACGTCCATTGTTGTCACCGTCATTCAGGTCGTTACATAAAGTCCTGTCATCACCACCATTCGTGTCTCTGTAAGACCCGAACTGAGGCGCATCTCACGAGGACAACAATATCAAAGCAGCTGTAGAGAGAGACGTATGCATAGAGATGAAAGACCTACCTAAATCAACGGACAATAAAAGACGAAGCGACGAATCTCTCTCTCTTTCTCAGTCGTCTTCTGCAGCTGCTCCTCGAGGGACTTTAACGACGTTGTCCGCTGCTTCTACCTCTGCTTTCTTTGCGACTACTCCGACGCCGACCAATTCCAATTACATGCTGCCTCCTCACCAGTCAACCGCTTCTTATAACCGCACACCATCAACCCCTCCTCCTCCTCTCCTCCTTGTCCTCAACGCATCAGCCTGCTGCTGCTGCTGTCTCCCTCCTCCTCCTCCTCCTCATCCCAGTCATTCAGTCGATGGGTGCGGCAGCTGCTGCTCCGTCGTCTCCTGACGCGGCGCTTGATAAGCTGACTGACTGACTCGCTTATCGCAACCAACCGTCAACAGAGAGCGAGCGCGACCGGGCACCTGCAGTAAACGCCCGCTTAAGGTAACCGGACCACCGCACCGAGAGCGATAAGAAGCAGAAGAACACTTGTACTTCTTCTTCTTCTTCTTCACGTTCTCTGCCCTCAGGCAGGTTCATATGTCCAACGACGCCATTTTTCTCTGTTCTCTGCTTCTCTTTTCAGTCCGCTGTATCCTTCCTCTGCCAACATCCAGTCCAGTAGCATTGTTCTTGGCCTACCTCTCATCTTTTTCCCCTCCATTCTTCCCTCAATGATGTCTCTTAGTAGGGTGTCGCTCCTTAAGATGTGTCCTATCCATTTCTTCTGCCGCTCCCGTATAGTGCCTATCAGTGATCTTTTTTCTTCCACCAGCTGTAAGATTTCCTCATTCGTTCTTCGCTCCACCCAGCTGATTTTCTCCATTCTGCGCCATATCCACATCTCAAAGGCCTCCAGTCGTTTTATGTCTTCTTGCCTCATTGTCCATGTCTCAGAGCCGTATAGGACAACACTCCACACTAGTGTCTTTACCATTCTCTTCTTCAGCTTCACTTGTACAGGCGGCAATATATCAAACAAGCAGAAGAATACGTGTGCAGGCAGCAATTGATCAAGCACAGGCATAGGTGTGATGTGGTAAACTAGCATCTAGACTCTAGAGGTCGTTGTTGATATGAAGTGTTAGCGACTTCTTTTCTTGGCCTCAGCATTCACATGAGGGAAGGTGGTCAGTCCTCTTAATCACCGTCCATCGACAGCTGAATTATTCATTTCATTAAGCCTAGTACGCTTGGGCGCCACACTGCATTGCAGCTGGACCCCTGCAGTTCGAGCGAAAAACTATTCTGACTTCTCTGGCCACGTTATCATAATACCTCAGATCCATCAGGAATCAAGAAATTATCCGGAGAATACAGAAACTATTCTGGGACTGCTATAACTGAATATCATCATCGTCGTCGTCGTCGTCGTCGTCGTCGTCATCGTCATCGTCATCGTCATCATCATCATCATCATCATCATCATCATCGTTGTTGTTTTCGTTGTTGCTGTGGCTGTTGTTATTGTTGCTGCTGATGTTGTTGTTATAAGGCCATGTACATTATGCACATTCGAGGTCGCGATGTTTCGATTTGTTTTGACAGATGTTAGTTAATTGGAGGCTAAAGTGCCTCGTAGGGACCCAGCTGCAGGGGTCATCGTATTGTGCAACCATGTGAAATTGACAATAATTGTGGCCTCAAGGGCTTATCCAATCATATGCTGGCGACATCTAGTATCAGGTTTTGAAACTGACTCAAAGGAAGCAGAGGGTTTTTGGTCAACAAGTGTTAAACCAGTCAGCCATCTCATGAAGTACAGGAGCGACGGTAATGACAAAGAATTGTACATTTGCTGCTGCTGTAGTTATAATGCGCCGACTGTGGCCGCAGCCAGTCGCATGTGTTGAGCTTGTGATTTACTTGAGTTTTCTCGTGCTACATAGTTTACTCGCGGTAAAATGGCCATAAACGATGGATTTGCGCCCTTTCCCTCGGTCTCGGCTGTGCTACGGCGCTATAGAAATCGTCTTATTATTATTATTATTATTATTATTATTATTATTATTATTATTATTATTATTATTATTATTATTATTATTATTATTATTATTATTATTATTATTATTATTATTATTATTATTATTATTATTATTATTAATGCGACACTCAGTGAACCGTTACTAAAACTAACACTAGATGTCGCCAAAGTAAAAATTGCAAAACCACTTAGGCCACAGCCTACATTTTTCACTTCCACTGAGTCCCCGTCGATGACAGACGGTGGAGTGGTGTATTTTAGGCTGAGATAAATTAAGTCGCTTATTCGCCAACACTTCGTAGCCATCGCGGTCTCTGGAGACTAGCTCAAGGAACTGCTGCTCTTCTACACGCTATTCAATTTATAACCGAGTGTTTGCCAGTCTGCTAATTATCCACCATTTTGGCAAGCATTCGCTGCCAGTACATAACATATGTCACAACATGCTGCTAATAAGTTTAGAACACACAAAAACACACACACCTACACACACACACACACACACACCTACACACCTACACACCTACACACACACACACACACACACACACACACACACACACACACACACACACACACACACACACGCGCGTATACGTCCATCGTTTCCTACCTGCTTTCGCTGAGCGTCTGATAGTTCCCCTATGATCGGGACTCAGTCTAGCGATCTAGCAGCAGAGGTTTGTCCGAACTCTGCCGGATCATCGGAGACAGTGATTATTATGACAGTGATTGTTGTGACTGTCACTCTGTATAGCGATAATTAGCGATAATTAGGCATTTCCTGCTGCATGGGCGTCTTCTTGTTTGAACCGGACTTTGACTTGTTTATATGCTTTGCTCGACAAGCACGTACCAATTATGTAGGCTACTGATTTAATCACTAGCCACACTATAGGCCTATACCCAGATTCATATCGTATGCATGCAACTCTTCGTTAAGTACAACACAGTGCACGACCGCCTTTAGCCAACTCATTAACATTAGAGCGTAGTACGCACAACACTTCTGGTCTTCCCCAATATATACTTCCTGTCGTGCGAAACAAAATGGCCGACGATTGTTCTTCCGGAAGACAGACTTAAACACTTAAACGACGAGAATGTAGGCCAGAGATGGGTAACTATTCGATTAGATTCTAATCGATTAGACAAACAGATAATTCTTATTCTAATCGATTAGCATATTTCAACAGATAATTCTAGGCCTAATTCTAATCGATTAGGAATTTCACTTATCGTGCCCATCTCTGGTGTAGGCCCTACTATAGAAGTGACTGGGAAACCAATGCAGCTCGTCGTGAAAGTGTTAATATGAGCGGCATCCTAGGGCAATTCATTATTTGACATTAAGGTTTTTGGTATTAAATTACATTAAATAGAAAGCTGAAGCTATGACGAACTGAACAACTTAGATATAAAATTATTATGTGGGTTTTGTATTATCTAAATAAACTGTTATTTTTAATATAGCCTGCATTCATGCCTTGTGATCGGTCTTCCACACACAAACACACACAAACACAAACGCAAACACACACAAACACACAAAACACACACACACACAAACACACACACACACAAAACACACAAACACACACAAACACAAACACACACAAACACAAACACACACACACACACACACACACACACACACACACACACAAACACACACACAAACACACACACACACACACACACACACACACACACACAAACACACACACAAACACACACACAACACACACACATGTGGGATCGCTGGCGGAACATCCGGTCGCCTCCAAACTTCCTTTTCTGATAAGGATGTGTTATTTTATTGGATTTTTAAGCCTTTGCTTGCAAGTGTCTCGTCTATTCATAGGTATATTGCGAGATTTGCGACTGGTTCTGCTTCTGTGATGCTTGTCACGTCAACCGCGTGGAACTCCTTGTTTTGAATGATTTTAATAGCACCTACAATCATCACCGCATGGAAGCCGCCATGTTGTTGGTAACAACTAAAAACGAACAGTAGGCCTACGGAGCTTCCACGTGCTTCTTCTGTGACCCTTCAGAACTGGACTATACAGGTCCCCTATAATATATAAATATATATGTCCGCTATGTAGTATATTATCATTATTATGTCCGCTATATTGATATTCCAGCGACACAACACGACGTATTGTCGAGACTATCGCCGATGGAGTCTTATCGGATATCTCATCGAATAGGTGAACTTTGTATATATTCGGCTACCAATGAAGTGAATGAATTCGCCATTCTTCGAAGAGTTTACCATCTTGAAACACGAGCGTCAGAAGCACTCATATAGTAGCTGCTAATGGCTGCTTTGGGCTTTTCCTGATTCTACGATGGTAACTTTTTACATCAACGGCGGGATTGGCACCTCGCATGCAGGCAGTCACTCAATTTGCGGTGTGACAACCTGCTTGAAAATAAACGAATATATAGGCACACATAGTTTATATATAATATGATATATATATTAGCCTCAGTATATATAAGTGCATGCATTTCCAGTCCAATGTACATGTAGGTTATTGCCATAGAGACGGTGAGAACTGTTGAAAAATAATTTCTCTCGACGTCAACGACCTTTGTTGCCATAAGATGTCGTTAAACTCTCGTTCCATCCATCCTATCAATATGGTCACAGGCGTAAACATCATTAACTGGGAACGACCAACATGATCTTTCCTCCGATAAGCTATAGGTCGGTGTACTCCAGAGGCGGATCTACATCTAGCCTACTATGAAACCAATGAAGCTGAAGCTTCAGGACCCCCTGCAGTGCCTCAGGACCCCGAAGACAGTTTTAAACTGATGATATCGTAGTAAAAAGATGATATCGACCAGAAATTAGTAAACGAGTGTCATCAATTCAAAGAATATTTACATCTTAGGAAATCCCAGAACACAGAAGAAAACACGACATCTGAAATTCAATGCGCAGAAGTTCTTCAGCTTATTTGTGAATTGTGAGCAACACCTCATTGAAAATGTTCCCCAGTTTTACTATACTGCGCTTAAGCTGTACTTGGCAATGCCTGTCACGAACTGTGAAACAGAAAGGCATTTTTCAAAGCTAGCCTATCCATGATTAGCCTATAAAGAACAACTCTCAGGCTACAATGACTGAAGAGTTCTTACGTTCTTTCTGCATAATTATTGTCTACAGCAAATGACATTGCAAAGAAGCTCTCATTTCAGTCATTTTCTAGCCTGAACAAATTGCTAGAAAACCAGAAAAAGAATAATTTGCAAAATGTATGATGTAATATATATTCTCATAAGTGTCTAGTCTAGTAGTCGCAAATGTAGACGGACATAATCCTCCCTAGACATAATACCCGGACATAATACCCCTACCCCTGGACATAATCCCCAGGCCAGGACTTAATCCTGGCAGGTTAGATAAATAATCACCAAAGCTCAGCAAAGTAAGATAGATAAACTTATACATTATTATCATTGTATCCAATAACATCTATAAGAATATTTTTTGATTCCACTGGAAAAGTTTATTATACTAGTTGGTCGAAATTTGTCCAAAATTGTTTCAAGACGCGGAAAAGTAGCAATTAGCCTAACAGTACAACAAATGTGTCTCATAGCCGTAGTGCCCATCTCGGGCACAACATTTTAAAATGTGTCCAAGTCCGCGCTGCGTATCCTCGATGGATATTCTTCCATCTCGCCGATCGTTCCACATCGCCGACCATTCGTTCATTGAAAATTTATTTAGTAGAAGTGAACGACATTGACAAGACTTAAGTTAAGATCTAAACGACATTAGCAAGTCTTATCTTTAGAACTTAATGACAATAACAATAACAAGTCTAAGGCTTAGACTTCAATGACCTTAACAAGTCTAAAATCTTGATGACATTAGCGAGCTGACAAAACGAACAAAATTGGACAATAATGGTTTATCAATTTTTGGGAAATGTTGAGTTTCGTAAGAAGTACAATAACAATAATCAATTATACAGAGAAACAAAGAAAAAGAACAAAACTGATCACTTTCCCATGTCCTAGAAAGAAACTTGTAATGTTCTTTTCAGTTTCTTGTATAAACTTGAAACTGAAATATCAAACGAATTACGAGAAGAGTCAGCTTATCGAGTCATCCCCTTGGGTTATCAAAGAGATTAATCAATAAGATAACTATAATGACAGTTAATCAAGTGCTCTTAGGACAATCAGATAGCATCAAACCTGGTGGACATAAAATTGCAGTATTGATCAAGCAAACATGATTTAAATGCAGACTTAAACACATTATAACTATAGGCCTATGTAAATCACGAATCCCAGCATCAAAAGAGTTCCATAATTTAGGGCCTTTCACTATTAATTCTAATAGTGGATTGTCTGATATTAGCCTAAAGGCAGGAATGGACTAATTGCAAAGAGGGGGGATTATGTCCGGGGGTTATGTCCTACGCAATATCGAGGGATTATGTCCAGAGGATATTGCCCGGGGGAATTATGCCCTGCATCCAGTTGCAAAGGGGCCGCCATAACAGTTCAAGCTTCAGGACCCAAAGAATGTAGATCAGCCGCTGTGGCCTAGTTGACTATGAGAAGTCGCAAATGAAGCTGAAATCTCGAAAAATATTTCTGTCCATATGGATAGAGGAAAATTGAATCGCCGACCTCTAGGTTGACAGTCCACCAGCCTTTAATATTGCACCTGATGTGAAAACAATCGTAAGAGTATGCGTCGTGGTTTAACAAACCCCAAACCGCGCTATGCCCCGTGCGATTGTTCCATTGTAGGTCACGTGTTGCAGCGTAAGAGATAACCATCTCTGGTGTCAACAGTCAGTGACATCGCCATCAGAGAAGTCCAAGGGAAGCAGCCGAGTCTTAGGGAGGAGGAGGTGGGAGGGTGGCGTCGGAGGGGAAGAAGGGGGCAGTTTCTCCTTCTGCCCTTTCCTCTGATCCACGATGACCACCGGCCTGGACGACGACGACGAACGATTTGGTCAATTGCCGCCGCTGTCCAATTTCCTTAAACCCTTTCCCGGATAATGCGATCAATTAGAGGAAGAAGGAGGAAGAGTTGCAGGAACCTTCACCGGATAAACGACTGCTCCCATTAACGGAAACACACTGGCAGCAACGATGACAGAAGCAAGCTAACAGCCGCAGGCAGCAACTGTCGAGTGTTCCACGAATCCACTCGAGTTGGACGGAGTAGGTAACCAATCAGCATACGCACACGAGTGATCTTCAATGAACTGAACTATCGGCGCTTTCGACAAGGTTCGATAAAGCAGCTATATAAATTTCCAACTGCAGATAAACAAGACATTCGAGGAAATGGCTTTCACGGCACCGGAAGCCATATACATGTTTTCCCCGCGAGATTTTGTTCAATTATATGAATCAGAAACGCCGCTCTGTTGTAAAAAAGTGTTGACTACTTTGCTTAGATCCCGTTTTGAGATTTTTCCTATACTAGAATGGGCGTTTCTGCAATAAATTGTGGACATAAACTAGCTTAGAAAACCGAGTCATCTGCAATATTGATCTATACGCCTATTGCAGATGAGTCACATGTCAACGCTTTCAGGTCGATTCTCTCTACTATTTTTACACATTGTGATTCATCTTCAGCTCGCTCATAATTTAAGCTGAACCATTAGCACACCTTTGTAGAAAAGAGCGGATCATTGAGGCATCTCCGTTTGTTTACGGAGTTATTTCATTTTCTTAGCCTCGGCATATGCGATCGGGTGGCCAGTGTGTTGTCGGTGTACTCATTAAACAGTGTATTCGCATAGAGGCGCAAGGTGTGGTTCATTGAGCAGAAATCTTGAAATCGATTTCTACTCTGCTGGAGATTTGAACCGAAGCACTGGACTGACAGGACAGCACTTTTACTACTAAGCTAGCTCTCCCTCTAATCCTACGTAGTAATCCAAACAATCAATTTATGCTACTTACAGACACTATGCTGGCAACCATTCAGCCTTTGCGATGCATCTAAGGCTATAAGTCTATAGGCCTATGCGTCAATAAGCCTCTAAGTCTCTATGCTTGCAAGTCTATAAGCCTAAAAGTCCACAGGCCTATACGTTTATAATCCTCTAAGAGTCTAAGTGTCTATGCTTGTGAGTCAGTAGGCCTAGAAGTCCATAGGCATATCTGTTCAGAGGCCTCTAAGTCTCTATTCTGTAAGTTTATAGGCCTAGAAGTCCAGAGGCCTATACTTTCATAGGCCTCTAAGTTTCTCTGCTTGTACACGTATGTCTATAGGTCTATGAGTCAATGGTTCTATAAGTCCATGGTCGCACGTGCGAGCAGTGGACTTATAGGTCTATAATTGACTCATCAAGCATAAAAACTTGAGTCAATTATGAGTCAATAGGCCTGTAAGTTCGCTGTTCGCACGTGCGACCTCTATCGTCTGCTCTTTTTGGCTCTTGCCTCTCATTGCAGTTAAAACGAGTAATATGATGCAAAGCCATTGATCGATGCATTAACTATAATGTAGGCTCAGCCAACGAATCCAATTCAATGACTCATGTAGCGCTAGCAGACGACAGCTCTCAAAATCATATTATGTAGCGACAATCTTTTTGATTATATCAATCTTGATATCGGTATACATCTGTTTTATCTTTGTGATGATCTAACGTCAGCCTATTAAGTAGGCCTACTTAATAAGTGTGCAAAAACGGTCTACTTCGAAACATAACAGAGATCAAAGCCGAAGCCGCAACATGATATGTGAAGGCTTTGACATCTTGCGTCTTATGTGACTTTGCTTTAACCGTTTTTTTTGACGAGATGTGCGTCATCGAAAGAGAAATATATCCTATAATTATTCGAGTGTCCTGTGTCCGTTTTGGTTGAAAGCAGCCGAGATCTGTTCCTGTTTTCTGAGTAAGACAGCCAATTAGAACAAGAGACTTTGACGGAGATGGAGGAGAGGGAGGGAGACAGGCTCAAAGACAAAGAGACAAGGACCGACAAGTACATGGACGCTTGGAGGTACAGACTGAAGGATGGATGGATGGATGGATGGATGGATGGATGGATGGATGGACGGATGGATGGATGGATGGATGGATGGATGGATAGATGGATGGATGGATGGATGGATGGATGGATGGATGGATGGATGGGTAGAAGGATGGATGGATGGATGGATGGACGGATGGAAGGACGGATAGAAGACGGACGGATGGAAGGACGGATAGAAGGACGGATGGAAGGACGGACGGATGGATGGATGGATGGATGGATGGATGGATGGATAGATGGATGGATGGATGAATGGATGGATGGATGGATAGAAGGATGGATGGATGGATGGATGGATGGATGGATGGATGGATGGATGGATGGATGGATGGATGGATGGATGGATGGATGGATGGATGGATGGATGGATGGATGGATGGATGGATGGATGGATGGATGGATGGATGGATGGATGGATGGATGGATGGATGGATGGATGGATGGATCTTAGAAGGATGGATGGATGGATGGATGGACCGATGGAAGGAAATGATAGGACGGATGGAAGGACGGACGAGAAGATTTTGACGGATGGAAGGACAGATGATGGATGGATGGACGGATGGATAGACTTGATGAATGAATGGATGGACTTGATGGATAGATACGGACGGATGGATGGACTGAATTGGATAGATAGATGATAGATAGGATAGATAGATGGATAGATAGATGGATAGATGATTAATTGATAGATAGATGGATGGATAGATAGATGGATAGACCTGATGGATGGATCCGGATGGATGGATGGATGATGGATGGATGACCGATGGATGGATGAATGATGGATAGATGGATGGATGATGGATGGATGGACTTGATGGACGGATGGATGGATGGATGGATGGATGGATGGATGGATGGATGGATAGAAGGATGGATGGATGGATAGAAGGATGGATGGATGGATGGATGGATGGATGGATGGATGGATGGATGGATGGATGGATGGATGGATGGATGGATGGATGGATGGATGGATGGATGGATGGATGGATGGATGGATGGATGGATGGATGGATGGACGGATGGAAGGATGGATAGAAGGATGGATGGAAGGACGGATAGAAGGACGGGTGGATGGACGGATAGAAGGACGGGTGGAAGGACGGATAGAAGAACGGTGGAAGGACGGATAGAAGGACGGGTGGAAGGACGGATAGAAGGACGGATGGGAGGATGGGAGGACTGATGGATAGAAGGACGGATGGAAGGACGGATAGAAGGACGGGTGGAAGGACGGATAGATGGATGGAAGGACGGATAGAAGGATGGATTGACGGACGGACGGACGGAAAGACGGATGGATGGACGGACGGACGGAATCCGTCCATCCCATTCATCCATCAACCCATTCTTCCATACATCAGTCACTCCACCCCTCCATCAGTCCGTCTGGATTGACGGATGGACGGACGGAAAGGAGGACGGATGGATGTATGGAAGAATGGGTTGGATGGATGGATGGAAGAATGGATTGACGAATGGACGGACGGAAAGGAGGATGTATGGATGTATGGAAGAATGGGTTGACGGATGGATGGATGGAAGAATGGATTGACGGATGGATGGATGGACGGATGGATGGATGGATGGATGGATGGATGGATGGATGGATGGATAGACGGATGGAAGGACTGATGGACTGATGGACAGACGGAAGAACAGACGGACTGATGGAGGGGTGGAGTGACTGAAGCCCCTGCAGCGTTCAATTAGCTTCGGTGGTTCATGTGGAGAGTATCAGTTGCTGTTCGCGTTGACGTCCAGGGTCCAACAGAGAAGATGAGGAGACACCGAAACCGAAGCAGACGACGACCAAAGCAGTAGACGACAGCAGCGAAGGAGAAGGAGGACTTGTGAATCTTCCTACAGGCGACCAACCATATAGGATTTACAGACAGTATACATTTCCAAACGAAACCGCACAGCTGCAGGTACCCTGTGCATCTTTCCGTCGCCTCTTCGCATCGTCTGCGATGATGCGATTGGTAATTGGCAGATCATGGAGACTGTAATCGACATGACGTCGTGAGATCTACGTCAGAAGTCGCCTGGTGTCCTCGAAAAAAATATATAGTTTCATTTAAAGACATTGGCATTGTTTTTTTTAACGAACCTGGAGTTTCTAAAAGGCAATGACCTTGTAGCTGCCTGAACTGCCTACTGTTAGTCTAATCGCCTGTGACGCCTTATGGCTATGGGCGCTGATGAGCTCTACAAATAACAATAAGGGACTACGATTGAGATTTTGCATATTGGACTGTGTACGATTTAAATCCACGCTGGCTCCGTCTGACCCCATTTCACTATTAAACATATCGTCTATGCCCATAATGTCATCTTACCCTATAGTCTATAGCCAACCACGAGTTGCACCCTTGCTTTAGACCTGCGCCATG
>JACEVL010000008.1:42500-72500 GCA_020284085.1 Aporrectodea caliginosa
TTCTCTCCAGTCGTTTAGCAGGAGTCAGTTTACGAAAACACGACTGATGATGTTCCTGTAACAGATCCACCAACGTTTACTTATCTCTTATTAACAGCGCCATCTTCTCTGTGAAGATCTCCGTTATAAATGGCTGTCCGTTTCAATAGCTGTTTGTACCAGTGGATCGGAAGAACATGAACAAGAAGAGGAAGAATAAGAGGCAGAACAGAGGAAGAAGGAGGAGAAGGAAGGAAGAATAACAGGAAAACTAACAGGAACTGGAACAGGAAGAGGACGGGGAAGAAGCAGAAACCTACACACACAATAACAATAATATTGTAATAAAGTGATGATGATGATGATGATGACGACGACGACGACGACGACGATGATGATGATGATGATGATGATGATGATGATGATGATGATGATGATGATGATGAAGATGATGATGATGAAAATAATAATAATAATAATAATAATAATAATAATAATAATAATAATAATAATAATAATAATAATAATAATAATAATAATAATAATAATAATAATAATAATAATAATAATAATAGAAATAATAATAATAATAATAATAATAATAATAATAATAATAATAATAATAATAATAATAATAATAATAATAATTTTATTCTCCGGATAGTTTCTAAGAACCTGAGGAATTATTAAAAATAATAATGGTTATCAAGAACAGCAGAAGCCGACGATGACGACGATGACGACGAAGACGAAGACGAGTAAGAAAAGGAAGAAGGAGGAGTAGGAGGAAGAGGAGGAGGAGGAAGAAGAGGAGGAGGAAAAGGAGGAGGAAGGTAGGGGAGGAGAAGAAGAAGGAGGAGAAGGAGAAGGAAGGGAGGGGAGGAGAAAAAAGAAGAAGCAGAAGAATATGAAGAAGAAGAAGCTCGACAGAAGGCCTTCGATTGCTTCATTTCATGTTTTCCATGAAACCGGAATCCCTCCGTCGCTCTCCCACGTCCTTCAACCTAAGCAGAACTCGCCATAACAGCTCCACTGTCTCCTTCTCTTCTCTCCCTGTCTCTAGAGAAAGACCCTGTGTCTGCTCCGTATCCGTGTCTCTCTGTCTGTCTGTCTGCAACAGCATATCTGTATGTCTGTATGTATCTCTCTCTCGCTCTTCAACTCTCCCTGTCTCCATCTCTTGGTTCTCTCCCTCTGTCTCCATCTCTGGTCCCCTAGCAACATGCTCTCATGATTTGTCTCAATAAGTGTTTGTCGGAATTCATCACAAGAGACCTGCGTCCACGGAACATCAGCCTACATAAGCGGAATCATAAGGAGGTATTTATATAGCGCCTCTTCTAGAAATCTCCTCCTCCTCCCCCTTCTCCTCCTCCTCGTCCTCCTCCTCGGCGCTCCAAAGTCCAAGCGTAGCATTCTGCTTTTTGAAGCATTTAGAACGGTGAGCTGCAGGACTTTCATTGGATGTTGTTTAACTTTGATTTATACTGACGAAACGTAGCACAGTCAACTTCCGATCCAAGGCAGGAGAAACTATTTACGAGCGCGCCTCCATTGACAAGAACCACTTCAGCTTCGCATGAAAGGCCAGCTCTCGTCTAATTGCTTGCTTTCCTCGTTGCTCAAGAATACGTGGAAACGGCGAATCACGTCGTGGCCGCCACATGACCACCACGTGGGCAGCGGAGGTAACTCCCGCTGGTCGCTCGTCGTGGGAGGAATGGATGAAGAGGAAAACAACGGTAAATGGAAAGGAAATCTAAGTCATTTGGAAGAGCGGAAATTCCGTCTAACGCCAATACACTTAATGCATCAAAACAGAACGGTCTAACTCAACTGGAATGGACGAAAACAACGCGCAAACACCTCTGTCTCTCTCTGTCTGTCTCTCTCTGTCTCTCTGTCTGTCTCTCTGTGTCTCTCTGTCTCTCTCTCTCTCTGTCGCTTTGTCTGTCTGTGTCTGTCTGTCTATCTGTCTATCTGTCTCTCTCTGTCGCTTTGTCTGTCTCTGTCTGTCTGTCTCTCTCTGTCGCTCTGTCGCTTTGTCTGTCTGTCTGTCTGTCTGTCTGTCTGTCTGTCTGTCTGTCTCTCTCTCTCTCTCATGTAAATATATACGCACACAGAGTTACTATAATATTATAGAATTGTATACACATATAGGCCTGCATATATAAAAAAAATATATATATTATTATAGGCCTGCATATATCATCAGTGCCTGACGCGATGAAATATATCTATAGATTATATCAGGGTCGGATTAACCAGTATATGCTCAATATGATTTAGCATGCCTCCCCCTTACTGCAGTGCCCCCGACCGGGACGGAATGCAACAGGACAAACAGAGAATTTATTACACCAAATAATTATTTGTTCATAAGTAAGAGCCATTAATTTCAGTCTAGCCTAATGGAGAATTTTCACGAAGCAAATTGCAAATTTAAATGTCAGCCATGCAAGCAACTGATGTGTGCATGCGATTCTTTTGACTCAACTTCTTTCTATCAATATTCATTCATTCATTCAGAGCATTTATATAGCGCCTCTTCAAGAAGCTACTCAGAAGCGCTCCCGGCCCAGCCACGACTAAGAAAAAAGACTTGAGGGACTTGTAGAACCCTGTCGGATGGCTCGCAAGTAAAGAGCGGAGCTCAAGCGGGAAGTCATTCCAGGTGGAAGGTCCCACAACCGAAAAAGCACGGCGCTGCTTAATAGCCAAGCGTGATTTTCTATCTATGCTGACGTCACATTTGTTTTATTCCGACGCTATTCGCTACTTGAGTTTCAGTTTTGGTTTTAATGTTGTTAAACGTACACGATGCCTGGAACCTTTCTGCTTTCCTGTGCTAAGTGAAGCCAACTTGCCAAAGCAGGGCTGCCGACAGAAATTCCGGGTCCCTAGGCAGAGCAGTCACGGGCCCCAAACTATACGTAGACTTTATGAGAAAATTTTTTCGAAACAAACTGAAATAATAATAGGGCGGGTACAACCCTACAAAATTAAATTTATATATGCAACTATTGTAGGCCTACTTAAGTGCCCGTAATATTATATTTTAGAAGACATAAATCATAAACTTTGTATAATTGATTATAATATTTTTCATAAGTTGAGTAAAGCCAACTGCCCCCTCTCTTGCCAAAGAATAGACTGAGGAAATCGGTCTTCGTGTGCTTCAGTGCCATGTTTTGATGCATTTCTTGCACGAGTCAAAGTAAAAAGCAGTGATAAAAGAGCACAACTAATGGATTTGTCTGATTCTGTTGGGAAGACGTCGGCATATTATAGATGTTCCACTCTCAATCCAACAACGCCATTGCTAACTGTGGGCTGTGAATACATGCATGGCATTGCACATTATACCCACAGGTGGTAGTCATGCTCATACAGGTGAGACTCACAACTCCGAACTTATTGAAACAATTGTGACACGACCGTCTAAAAACAATATGTCAAAGTTTACAAAGCCTCCTTGTCACTATAGACTGATAGCCTACTTATGAATGGTTGCCAGTTACAGCGGCCACTTCTGAGTATTGGCTCGAAAATGGACCAGAAACCAACATGTCCAAGTCCAATGATTACTCAACGTATGAGTTCCCAAAATATCGATGTTCACTGTCTGTGTTGAAAGTGATAGGCTTAAATTGATTTCATTTGATAAACGAATGGTGAGTTTGCAACCAAGAAAATGGCTGCTTTCGAGCCCACTTCAAGGTTCAGTTTACTGCTTCCAATGTCTGCTTATGAGTTGCCAAAAATATCGATTTTCACTGCATGTGTTGACAGTGACCAGGCGATCATTGATTTCATTTGATAAATAATATTACAGAGTTTGCATCTGCTAAAAGTCGCAAGTGTTTTTGAGCTTCTGTTAACAATGAAGAGAACAGTTTCGAATAATTTTACGCTAACTGCATGTTGTCAGTTACTGTGACAAACATTTTTAAACAACCATAAATATAGTTCAAAAATGCAAAGCGTTGAAGTTTTTTGTATACATTGACTACTGATTTGAACAGCACGGCACATTGACCTTGTTTTACTACCGTACAAATTGATCGTCATGGCTTAACGGCAACCCGCCCCCCCCCTGCCATCCCACGCTCAGTACGAAAAAAGGCCCCCGTTTATAATTAGCATTGGCCCCGAGTGGCTAATCCGGCCCTGGATTATATATTCATATGTGCTCCCGCCATATATAGGCCTACATGCATATGATCCTTATATACATATTATATTGATATCTGATCTCGCCCTAAATACACATAATCTACATGAGCAAACACCTAATTCCGTGCACGAGTCTTCCTACGCAGAGGCGAATAAAAATATGTTATCGTAATAGTTGATCAATATAATGACACTTTCCGGCTACTATCATGACGAAAGAGAGCATGCCTTCATCCCGTCCTCAGCAGCAGATGAAGAAGGAAGATCTTGTTTAGTAGACCTTGTGACCTGCACTACATCAATCTCTGGAATCTTCTGGATACGGCACGATTAGCAGAGAAAAGGAAGGGGACCACTTTCCCCCTCACTGATACGGACCCTGTGCGTACTACTCCCCAAACTGCTCACATGCAGCCAAAAGGCGGACACTCTTCAAAAAAAGGTCTGATGAGATCAGCCACTAAGACTGTGTTCCGAGGCCAAAAGCCGGAGACGACAGTGAATGTGTCTGGCATCCAGACACAGTCGGTCAGTCACCGTCGACCTCCGCTAGGCAGCTTTGTCTAATTATTAAGCACGGACCGCCAAGCATGCTTTATTCTTGTCGCCAAAAAGGCAGACCGGAAACAGGTCAAAACTAGCTTCATTTCATCGGGTTGTAAACGGATCCGTATGGGTCGACCTTTTCAGATCCACGTCATCATCACTCACTGTGCTCTGATTGCTGTTATTTGTGCTAATACAGCGTTGACGGCCAGTCAATAAATGGCTCAAGATAGAATCGAATCAATATCTGTCGACACGCCACAGTGTTTTATGATCGGAACCTCTGATCTCTAAAAGGTTTCGATGCACGAATGTCTCCGCTTTCAAGGCCCTCTGCAGGACCTCAAGATTGCACCATGATTCCAAGTAACCTTCAGAAAAGAAGTTGTCTGTATGTAGGCCCATTATATATTATGTATGTATATGAATGCATGAATTTATGTATGTATGTATGAATGTATGTATATAGTATGCATGTATGTGGGCTTGTAGCTATTTATCTAAATACTTACTATAGCGCCTTTTGGTCCCTTGCAAGCTAAACGATGTTAAATTCAAAACTAATAAAAACTTAATCACTATTGGCGAATAGTGCTCATGAGATTACTAGAACAGTCACCGCTGGCGTACTTCCGCAGACACGCAGAGCCCAACAGATATCAATGGCAGTGATGGTATCCGTCTTGGAGTTACTAAACAACGTAGAGCCGACGAGAGGACGAGCTATGACAGACAACGAGGCTCGTAACACATGGACCCTTGCACCATCAAGCGGTCCTCGCAGATGGTAGCAGACGCTGCGTAGGGACATCTCTCGGCCAATAGGTCTGGGGAGGAGGATACTGGTCAGCAGTCGATCAATTGTCAGCAACCGAAGGGTCAGCGCCAATTCATGGAATCTGGGCCTTTCCAACTGGAGCTGGTCATTGTCAATATCCCGCCAGTTACCTGGAATCCCTTCCGGCAGAAAAATCTTCTTTATATGTCACACTGGTTTTCCATTATGAGCGTCTGAATACCGTTCCAAACACTATAAGTGACAGCTAACGAGGAAAAAATCCCAATGACAAGGTCACATCAAAAGACCTGAAGAGCGAAACTTCTGGAACAAGATCCGCATAATGACCAACTAATTGATTAAAAACGACAGGCTATACAGTCTATATAATGCAGATACAGGCGGCCATTACAGATACAGGCGGCCATTTTGGCCACGTGCTACTACTAATCTTGCCTCCGGCGCAACCGATGACAGGCCTTAATGTTGCGCTATATAAATGTTCTTTTACATTCCATTTAAGGTGAGATTATTCAAAGCACATAGAGGCGAATTAAGGAATGAAAGGGCTTCGGGATCGGGGTATTATTACGGAGTCCCTGTGCATTTATAGTTACGATGTGCTGAGGAAGATCTAAATCGACCCCAAGAGGGTTTCTTTGTAGAAGAAGAAAAGTCTCATCAACAGTCATTCCTTTTATGGTATCCTATCGTTTCTCAGAATTTATGAGGCGCCTTTTACAGTTCGAGCTATTCAGCGGCACGCTCTTTATGTGTTCTTGTATCATCGAAAACCACGAGAGAGAGAGTTTCATTGGATCCTTCGGCAGAGAAACAGACTCAGGAAAAGCAATCCATCAATTGGAATTGCAACCCGCCTTTCACTGCATCGGAACCCAATTATGCGTCGTAGGCATTTTCCAGTTATCCAAGTGGATGGGCAGCAGGAGCAGCGCTATCATTCCGACGTGTTTACGTTAATCGGAAGACTTCCATAGCGCGAGTTGTTATCATGAAATCAAATAATAAATGATGATTGATTTCAAATGAAACATTCGATCATATTGAGATTCCGCTAGAGTCTAGACAGGCCCCTGGTGAGGTCATATGGTGCGTCTAGGGTGCAGAAATCCATTGGAAGCTTGTATATGGGTCTTTAGAGGGAGTTGAATATCTCAGTTTACTTAAGCACATAAAAATTGGTAGTTTGTTCTTTTTCAGGGTCATTTCAAGGTCAGAAAAAATGACCTTGGATCGTCCTATATTTAATAGCTTTGTTTCTTATCACAAATAGCCTGCTTGGCCGAGATCTGGCCATTTTCGCTGATTTTTGCTAAATTTAATTTTTCTGACCTTGAAATGACCTTCAATGACCCTGAATTTGTTAGTGTCGATATTTTTCACAGATGTAGCTCTCGTCCAGTAAAAAAGTTCATCCAAATTGTATTCTTCGTTCATTTTGTGTGATAAAAAGTGTAAATTGAAAATGGACCTAAGTTCCAAGACTCGAGCATGGCTGCCTATACGGTCCGGCCCGCTATTCCGGGGTCCGCTATTACTGGGGTCCGCTATTCCGGGGGTTCGCTATTACGGGGTCCGCTATTCCGGGGGTCCGCTATTACGGGGTCCACTATTCGGGGATCCACTATTCCGGGGTCCACTATTACGGGGTCCAATATTCCGGGGGTTCACTATGTATATAATTATATGTATATATGTATATACATTATACATATGGATATATATACGTATATATATTTGTACATATACGTATTTATATATATATATGTACATATGTATATAATTTATATGAATATAAGTTTGTATATATAGCGGCATACATATATGTATATTTGCAGATATATATATATATATATATATATGTATTTACCCATAGATATGCATTTAATTAATTATATTTAATTTATATATTTTATTATTTTATTTTAAAATAATTATTATTATTATAAAATATAATTTAATAAATTAATTACAATTATTAATATATAATAATTATAATATTAATTAATTATAATAATATTAATTAGTTATTTATCATAATAATATAATTATTAAAATAATATATAATATATAATAATAATTAATATCATTAATAAAATTTTAATTAATTATTTATTATAATTATGTTTATAATATTTAATAATAATATATTATATTAATTAATATAATATAAATATATAATATTTATTAATTATTAATATATAGCGCTATTATATAATAATATATATAATAATTATTTTCTAATAATTATATATTATATAAAATTTATTATTATATGTTTATGTGTATATATTTATGTATATAATATATATATAACTATAATTATATTATAATATATAATTAATATTAAAAACATAATTAATTATATTAATATTAATAATATATAATAATTAATTTGATTATATTATTATATATATATTATTAATTATAAATTGAATTATAATATATATAATTATTATGTAAATTAATATAATTAATTATATTAATTTGCATTATATATTGTATAATTTATATACATAAATATAATTATATAATAATATACAATATATATAATAATTAATATAGTAATTATTATATATAATAAATATACATTTACATATATGTACATATCTATAATGATACGTAAATACATATATACGTATATATATATATACTTACATACCCATACATAAATATATACACGTATACATATATATGTACATATATACATAGTAAAATATATATGTATATACCTATATATACATATGTATAATAATATATATATATATATATATATATTATATACATATATATATAAATATAAATACATACATATACAAACTTTAGATCTATATATATATATATAAATACGTGTATATATAAATATATATACGTATATATATATATCCATATATATATATATTACATATACATATATGTATGTATGTATGTATGAATGTATGTATGAGCACTTGTTATAGCGCCCCTTCAAGATTTCTACTCATATATAGATAGATACATATACATGCATATATATACATATACTGTTCATATACATATTTATGTACATATACATAATTATATGTTTTACCATCGAACCTTTGGGCTATCGAATCTGCGGATTTTCGAACCTTCGACTATCGACCTGTTCCCCATCTGATTTTATTTGTCTGTTCATTAGTCCGGAATAGCGGACCCCGGAATAGCGGACCCCCGGAATAGTGGACCCCGGAATAGTGGACCCCGTAATAGCGGCCCCCGGAATAGCGGCCCCGAACCGCCTATACAGTCCTGGTAATTTAATGGTCTATCATCTATGTGTTGTCCCATGCCTACCAGTGATGGGTAATTAACGTTTTGCGTGTAATTAATTAGAATTAGTTCATATTTCTTAATTAGAATTAGCATTTTAGAAGAACTAATTAATTCGAATTACAATTAGCACTCAACTAAAGAATTAGCACTCAACTAATTAATTAGAATTAGTTGCTGATGTCGGAATACACAATGACACAAAAATTTAATTTAGTAGTAGGCCATGACATACAATCTATTACACAAATATTTCAAATAACGATGATAATTCAAATTTCATGCTCTTCGTCCAACTTCTGCTTATGAGGACTATACTGTGGATCTGTCGCGTGCAGGGAACCTTTCGAGCCGCGTAGAATTTCTGTAAGGGCGTCCTAAACTCAGGCTATAACTGGCTTGAGTCAACGGCTCTTTAATCCAGCGATGGCATTATTGGAAAGCGAGTGGAGGAATGTTGAAATAAAATAAGGGCTTTATTGTCTTAAATCGAATTAATAAAATAAAGCGTTTAAATGTAGGAAATGAACTAAATCGTTTACTGATATGTAGGCGTATGTAGCTATTTAGACCCCTATATGTGATTTTCATATTGTCTAAGCTAGATTACTATTATTAATAAAGCCTGCATAAAAGTCAGGCGCCACAAATGATATTGATTGAATATCATTTTTGTTCCTGTTTCGTGGTCGCAAGCATTAAGTAACGCACCGGGCGAGTTCGTTCATTCTCATTGGAAACGATAACCGTTGAATAGCTTCATACAAAGAACTCCATCATCAAAATCAGTTTTCTCTATGCGTACGAGGTTTAACGTTCCTGACATTGAGTGCATGACGCGGGAAGTGAATGATTTAGGGCCCGTAAACGATTGCCTACGATACGATAAACTGAGCACGCCATCTTTCGATTTGTTTCTGCGACTGATCAATATCTGCGTGAAAAAAGCGTTGGGAAAAAGACGACTGCAGCGATAGATCTGTTTATAGTTAGAAGTCTAAGACTGTCTGAGACTCTGGCCTACATTGGGCAAAACACAGCAGCAGCAGCCATAGGCGTAACTTTGGGGTTACGATGGGTACCAGTACCCTCATATTGTGGACTGGAGGGTACCGTATACGCTACTTTTCATATCCAGAAGAAACAATGTCCATTATTATTTCTCAGAGGAAGGCCTTCATTTGAGTACTCAAGACTCAAAACAATTACCGAGCTCATCATCATTGTGATACAATACAATACGTAATTCAACTGTAATTTGATAATGCCCTCCTTACAAAGTTCAGAAGTGCACATTGAAGCCAGGCAACCATTAAGAGAGACATAAGTAGACTGGAAAAATGTAGGTTTTCAGTTTAGAGTGAAAGACAGTCTCGTCAAGAGAGTTGCGAACATGAGGAGGAAGATAGTTCCAGATGGAGGGACCGGTAACTTTGAATGAAAGCCGGCAAAAACAGGTCGTGTATCAGGAACAACATACCGTAGGCCTACTTTCCAGCAGATGCTGATCGAAGAGAGGAGAGGCATTTAACAGAGTTGAAGGGTATGACCATGGAAAATAAGTAGGATGGCAGATTATCTACACGTGCTCTTTACACGTGGAGTGCCAGCCTGAAGTGGATACGTTCACAGACAGGAAGCCAGTGCAGAGCGAAGAGAAGGTGTGATATTATCACCATCATCATCGTCATTGTTGCTATTGTTACTTTTTTGCCCCGAGGTACTGTGATCCATCAGCAACTAAAAAACATTCTGGAACGGCTAAACCCGGAAGAAGCAAAGGCACTTTGGACAATGACCATGTTAAAGCGTTGGATTATACAGTAATTGTAATAGAACATTTATAGAGCGCCACTCAGCGATTCAGAGTCGCTCCCGACCCAAGTCAGTGCTATTGCTAACAATTAAATGGACTTGATGGCAATGCGACGAAAGAGATAGTTAGTTAGGTATTATTATTATTATTATTATTATTATTATTATTATTTATTATTATTATTATTATTATTATTATTATTATTATTATTATTATTATTATTATTATTATTATTATTATTATTATTATTATTATTATAATAATAATTATTATTATTATTATTATTATTATTATTATTATTATTATTATTATCATTATTATTATTCATCATCATTATCATCATCATCATATTATTATTATATTATCAGATAATAATAATATTATTACCCCCATTATTATTATTATTATTATTATTATTATTATTATTATAATTATTATTATTATTATTATTATTATTATTATCATCATCATCATCATCATCATCATCAGCATCATCATCATCATCATCATCATTTTAACGGTCGCTCAGACGAAACGATATGAAATTTGGCACCCCCATTATTTAGACCAAAGTTACGCCTTGGCTGCAGCAGCAGTAAACAACTGCGACGACCCAAGAAACTGTAAACAAGTCATTTGCTTCATTAGATAGGCTATATATATATGTATATATATATATGCTAAATATTTATGACGCGTCAGTATTCATACGCAATATACATACATGTATTGCAATTTGATGTGCTTTGAATATATATGATGTATAATATTGACAGCTTCTTCGCACAAAAGGCACATCGACCACTCCGACTGCATGGAGACTATAGATGTGTGCATGTTTTGTGTCAACATTTTTATTACATGCTGGATTATGAATATATATATATATATATATATATATATATATATATATATCAATATATTGATCGAACATTGTTCACGTGTATCGTCTCCGATACTTTATATATGAGATTTAATTATTATATCCATGAAGTTGGGTGTTGGCATTTGAGATATGCGTTATGAATAATGTTGTTTTCCTGTGTCTTCAATATGTCCATACAAGTAGATCTATGCATATGCCAGGCAAGAAACCTAGCAGAGTATTTGCAGTCTAGACACCAGTCGATAAAAAGCCAATCGATTCCAGGCAGTTTTATGTAGGCCTTCAAAGACGCAGTAGGCGTATACATGAACATATCCAGTTAAACTATTTCTCAACGCATTTTCTCGTAATCATAATCTCGAAATTTCTACAGCGTCCAAAAAGGCAAGTCGCGGCTTATTCACAGGTGCTCACTGCTCAGTCAAAACAAAACTCGCTAGTCAGGTATATATGGTCACAACTGCCTCAAGGTCAAGATCCAAAGGGTCAGGCAGACAGACAGTCAGACGGCTACGGTTGATGGTGGTAAAATTTGAAGCGGCCTTTCCATAGGCGGTTGCACCCATTGCCTCTCCATATATAGGCGACTGCATCAAAAGCCTCTCCATTGGAGACTTTATCCAGCACCTCTCCATAGGCGACTTTACACAGTGC
This sequence comes from Aporrectodea caliginosa, assembly GCA_020284085.1. Taxonomy (NCBI): domain Eukaryota; kingdom Metazoa; phylum Annelida; class Clitellata; order Crassiclitellata; family Lumbricidae; genus Aporrectodea; species Aporrectodea caliginosa. The sequence continues at coordinate 54,648 of JACEVL010000008.1, forward strand.
CTCTCCATAGGCAACATCATCCAGTGCCTCTCCATAGGCGACATCATCCAGTGCCTCTCCATAGGCGACATCATCCAGTGCCTCTCCATAGGCGACATCATCCAGCGCCTCTCCATAGGCGACATCATCCAGCGCCTCTCCATAGGCGACATCATCCAGCGCCTCTCCATAGGCAACATCATCCAGCGCCTCTCCATAGGCGACATCATCCAGTGCCTCTCCATAGGCGACATCATCCAGTGCCTCTCCATAGGCGACTGCATCCAAAACCTCTTTGACGACTGCCTCCAGTGCCACTTCATAGGCGACTGAATACAGAACCTCTTCTTTGACGACTGCATCCAGTGCCACTTCATAGGCGACTGAATACAGAACCTCTTCTTTGACGACTGCCTCCAGTGCCACTTCATAGGCGACTGAATACAGAACCTCTTCTTTGACGACTGCATCCAGTGCCACTTCATAGGCGACTGAATACAGAACCTCTTCTTTGACGACTGCATCGAGTGCCACTTCATAGGCGACTGAATACAGAACCTCTTCTTTGACGACTGCATCCAGTGCCACTTCATAGGCGACTGAATACAGAACCTCTTCTTTGACGACTGCATCCAGTGCCACTTCATAGGCGACTGAATACAGAACCTCTTCTTTGACGACTGCATCCAGTGCCACTTCATAGGCGACTGAATACAGAACCTCTTCTTTGACGACTGCATCGAGTGCCACTTCATAGGCGACTGAATACAGAACCTCTTCTTTGACGACTGCCTCCAGTGCCACTTCATAGGCGACTGAATACAGAACCTCTTCTTTGACGACTGCCTCCAGTGCCACTTCATAGGCGACTGAATACAGAACCTCTTCTTTGACGACTGCATCGAGTGCCACTTCATAGGCGACTGAATACAGAACCTCTTCTTTGACGACTGCATCGAGTGCCACTTCATAGGCGACTGAATACAGAACCTCTTCTTTGACGACTGCATCGAGTGCCACTTCATAGGCGACTGAATACAGAACCTCTTCTTTGACGACTGCATCCAGTGCCACTTCATAGGCGACTGAATACAGAACCTCTTCTTTGACGACTGCATCGAGTGCCACTTCATAGGCGACTGAATACAGAACCTCTTCTTTGACGACTGCATCCAGTGCCACTTCATAGGCGACTGAATACAGAACCTCTTCTTTGACGACTGCATCCAGTGCCACTTCATAGGCGACTGAATACAGAACCTCTTCTTTGACGACTGCATCCAGTGCCACTTCATAGGCGACTGAATACAGAACCTCTTCTTTGACGACTGCATCCAGTGCCACTTCATAGGCGACTGAATACAGAACCTCTTCTTTGACGACTGCATCCAGTGCCACTTCATAGGCGACTGAATACAGAACCTCTTCTTTGACGACTGCATCCAGTGCCACTTCATAGGCGACTGAATACAGAACCTCTTCTTTGACGACTGCATCGAGTGCCACTTCATAGGCGACTGAATACAGAACCTCTTCTTTGACGACTGCATCGAGTGCCACTTCATAGGCGACTGAATACAGAACCTCTTCTTTGACGACTGCATCGAGTGCCACTTCATAGGCGACTGAATACAGAACCTCTTCTTTGACGACTGCATCCAGTGCCACTTCATAGGCGACTGAATACAGAACCTCTTCTTTGACGACTGCCTCCAGTGCCACTTCATAGGCGACTGAATACAGAACCTCTTCTTTGACGACTGCATCCAGTGCCACTTCATAGGCGACTGAATACAGAACCTCTTCTTTGACGACTGCATCGAGTGCCACTTCATAGGCGACTGAATACAGAACCTCTTCTTTGACGACTGCATCCAGTGCCACTTCATAGGCGACTGAATACAGAACCTCTTCTTTGACGACTGCATCCAGTGCCACTTCATAGGCGACTGAATACAGAACCTCTTCTTTGACGACTGCATCGAGTGCCACTTCATAGGCGACTGAATACAGAACCTCTTCTTTGACGACTGCATCCAGTGCCACTTCATAGGCGACTGAATACAGAACCTCTTCTTTGACGACTGCATCCAGTGCCACTTCATAGGCGACTGAATACAGAACCTCTTCTTTGACGACTGCATCCAGTGCCACTTCATAGGCGACTGAATACAGAACCTCTTCTTTGACGACTGCATCCAGTGCCACTTCATAGGCGACTGAATACAGAACCTCTTCTTTGACGACTGCATCCAGTGCCACTTCATAGGCGACTGAATACAGAACCTCTTCTTTGACGACTGCATCCAGTGCCACTTCATAGGCGACTGAATACAGAACCTCTTCTTTGACGACTGCATCCAGTGCCACTTCATAGGCGACTGAATACAGAACCTCTTCTTTGACGACTGCATCCAGTGCCACTTCATAGGCGACTGAATACAGAACCTCTTCTTTGACGACTGCATCCAGTGCCACTTCATAGGCGACTGAATACAGAACCTCTTCTTTGACGACTGCATCCAGTGCCACTTCATAGGCGACTGAATACAGAACCTCTTCTTTGACGACTGCATCGAGTGCCACTTCATAGGCGACTGAATACAGAACCTCTTCTTTGACGACTGCATCGAGTGCCACTTCATAGGCGACTGAATACAGAACCTCTTCTTTGACGACTGCATCGAGTGCCACTTCATAGGCGACTGAATACAGAACCTCTTCTTTGACGACTGCATCGAGTGCCACTTCATAGGCGACTGAATACAGAACCTCTTCTTTGACGACTGCATCGAGTGCCACTTCACAGGCGACTGAATACAGAACCTCTTCTTTGACGACTGCAATGCCACTTCATAGGCGACTGAATACAGAACCTCTTCTTTGACGACTGCATCGAGTGCCACTTCATAGGCGACTGAATACAGAACCTCTTCTTTGACGACTGCATCGAGTGCCACTTCATAGGCGACTGAATACAGAACCTCTTCTTTGACGACTGCATCGAGTGCCACTTCATAGGCGACTGAATACAGAACCTCTTCTTTGACGACTGCATCGAGTGCCACTTCATAGGCGACTGAATACAGAACCTCTTCTTTGACGACTGCATCGAGTGCCACTTCATAGGCGACTGAATACAGAACCTCTTCTTTGACGACTGCATCCAGTGCCACTTCATAGGCGACTGAATACAGAACCTCTTCTTTGACGACTGCATCGAGTGCCACTTCATAGGCGACTGAATACAGAACCTCTTCTTTGACGACTGCATCGAGTGCCACTTCATAGGCGACTGAATACAGAACCTCTTCTTTGACGACTGCATCGAGTGCCACTTCATAGGCGACTGAATACAGAACCTCTTCTTTGACGACTGCATCGAGTGCCACTTCATAGGCGACTGAATACAGAACCTCTTCTTTGACGACTGCATCCAGTGCCACTTCATAGGCGACTGAATACAGAACCTCTTCTTTGACGACTGCATCGAGTGCCACTTCATAGGCGACTGAATACAGAACCTCTTCTTTGACTGCATCGACTTGCGACTGAATCTCTTCTTTGACGTGCCACTTCATAGGCGACTGAATACAGAACCTCTTCTTTGACGACTGCATCGAGTGCCACTTCATAGGCGACTGAATACAGAACCTCTTCTTTGACGACTGCATCGAGTGCCACTTCATAGGCGACTGAATACAGAACCTCTTCTTTGACGACTGCATCGAGTGCCACTTCATAGGCGACTGAATACAGAACCTCTTCTTTGACGACTGCATCGAGTGCCACTTCATAGGCGACTGAATACAGAACCTCTTCTTTGACGACTGCATCATAGGCGAGTGAACCACTTCTTTATACAGAACCTCTTCATGAGGCGACTGAATACAGAACCTCTTCTTTGACGACTGCATCGAGTGCCACTTCATAGGCGACTGAATACAGAACCTCTTCTTTGACGACTGCATCGAGTGCCACTTCATAGGCGACTGAATACAGAACCTCTTCTTTGACGACTGCATCGAGTGCCACTTCATAGGCGACTGAATACAGAACCTCTTCTTTGACGACTGCATCGAGTGCCACTTCATAGGCGACTGAATACAGAACCTCTTCTTTGACGACTGCATCGAGTGCCACTTCATAGGCGACTGAATACAGAACCTCTTCTTTGACGACTGCCTCGAGTGCCACTTCATAGGCGACTGAATACAGAACCTCTTCTTTGACGACTGCATCGAGTGCCACTTCATAGGCGACTGAATACAGAACCTCTTCTTTGACGACTGCATCGAGTGCCACTTCATAGGCGACTGAATACAGAACCTCTTCTTTGACGACTGCATCGAGTGCCACTTCATAGGAACCTCTTCTTTGACGACTGCATCCAGTGCCACTTCATAGGCATACTCGAATACAGAACCTCTTCTTTGACGACTGCATCGAGTGCCACTTCATAGGCGACTGAATACAGAACCTCTTCTTTGACGACTGCATCGAGTGCCACTTCATAGGCGACTGAATACAGAACCTCTTCTTTGACGACTGCCTCCAGTGCCACTTCATAGGCGACTGAATACAGAACCTCTTCTTTGACGACTGCATCGAGTGCCACTTCATAGGCGACTGAATACAGAACCTCTTCTTTGACGACTGCATCGAGTGCCACTTCATAGGCGACTGAATACAGAACCTCTTCTTTGACGACTGCATCCAGTGCCACTTCATAGGCGACTGAATACAGAACCTCTTCTTTGACGACTGCATCCAGTGCCACTTCATAGGCGACTGAATACAGAACCTCTTCTTTGACGACTGCATCCAGTGCCACTTCATAGGCGACTGAATACAGAACCTCTTCTTTGACGACTGCATCGAGTGCCACTTCATAGGCGACTGAATACAGAACCTCTTCTTTGACGACTGCATCCAGTGCCACTTCATAGGCGACTGAATACAGAACCTCTTCTTTGACGACTGCATCCAGTGCCACTTCATAGGCGACTGAATACAGAACCTCTTCTTTGACGACTGCATCCAGTGCCACTTCATAGGCGACTGAATACAGAACCTCTTCTTTGACGACTGCCTCCAGTGCCACTTCATAGGCGACTGAATACAGAACCTCTTCTTTGACGACTGCATCCAGTGCCACTTCATAGGCGACTGAATACAGAACCTCTTCTTTGACGACTGCATCCAGTGCCACTTCATAGGCGACTGAATACAGAACCTCTTCTTTGACGACTGCATCCAGTGCCACTTCATAGGCGACTGAATACAGAACCTCTTCTTTGACGACTGCATCCAGTGCCACTTCATAGGCGACTGAATACAGAACCTCTTCTTTGACGACTGCATCCAGTGCCACTTCATAGGCGACTGAATACAGAACCTCTTCTTTGACGACTGCATCCAGTGCCACTTCATAGGCGACTGAATACAGAACCTCTTCTTTGACGACTGCATCCAGTGCCACTTCATAGGCGACTGAATACAGAACCTCTTCTTTGACGACTGCATCGAGTGCCACTTCATAGGCGACTGAATACAGAACCTCTTCTTTGACGACTGCATCGAGTGCCACTTCATAGGCGACTGAATACAGAACCTCTTCTTTGACGACTGCATCCAGTGCCACTTCATAGGCGACTGAATACAGAACCTCTTCTTTGACGACTGCATCCAGTGCCACTTCATAGGCGACTGAATACAGAACCTCTTCTTTGACGACTGCATCCAGTGCCACTTCATAGGCGACTGAATACAGAACCTCTTCTTTGACGACTGCATCGAGTGCCACTTCATAGGCGACTGAATACAGAACCTCTTCTTTGACGACTGCATCCAGTGCCACTTCATAGGCGACTGAATACAGAACCTCTTCTTTGACGACTGCCTCCAGTGCCACTTCATAGGCGACTGAATACAGAACCTCTTCTTTGACGACTGCATCCAGTGCCACTTCATAGGCGACTGAATACAGAACCTCTTCTTTGACGACTGCCTCCAGTGCCACTTCATAGGCGACTGAATACAGAACCTCTTCTTTGACGACTGCATCGAGTGCCACTTCATAGGCGACTGAATACAGAACCTCTTCTTTGACGACTGCATCGAGTGCCACTTCATAGGCGACTGAATACAGAACCTCTTCTTTGACGACTGCATCCAGTGCCACTTCATAGGCGACTGAATACAGAACCTCTTCTTTGACGACTGCATCGAGTGCCACTTCATAGGCGACTGAATACAGAACCTCTTCTTTGACGACTGCATCGAGTGCCACTTCATAGGCGACTGAATACAGAACCTCTTCTTTGACGACTGCATCCAGTGCCACTTCATAGGCGACTGAATACAGAACCTCTTCTTTGACGACTGCATCCAGTGCCACTTCATAGGCGACTGAATACAGAACCTCTTCTTTGACGACTGCCTCCAGTGCCACTTCATAGGCGACTGAATACAGAACCTCTTCTTTGACGACTGCCTCCAGTGCCACTTCATAGGCGACTGAATACAGAACCTCTTCTTTGACGACTGCATCGAGTGCCACTTCATAGGCGACTGAATACAGAACCTCTTCTTTGACGACTGCATCGAGTGCCACTTCATAGGCGACTGAATACAGAACCTCTTCTTTGACGACTGCATCCAGTGCCACTTCATAGGCGACTGAATACAGAACCTCTTCTTTGACGACTGCATCGAGTGCCACTTCATAGGCGACTGAATACAGAACCTCTTCTTTGACGACTGCCTCCAGTGCCACTTCATAGGCGACTGAATACAGAACCTCTTCTTTGACGACTGCATCGAGTGCCACTTCATAGGCGACTGAATACAGAACCTCTTCTTTGACGACTGCATCGAGTGCCACTTCATAGGCGACTGAATACAGAACCTGAATGACAGAATGCCACTTCATAGGCGACTGAATTCTTTGACGACTGAATTAAGAGACTTCTAGGCGACAGTGCCATGACTGAATACAGAACCTCTTCTTTGACGACTGCATCGAGTGCCACTTCATAGGCGACTGAATACAGAACCTCTTCTTTGACGACTGCATCGAGTGCCACTTCATAGGCGACTGAATACAGAACCTCTTCTTTGACGACTGCATCGAGTGCCACTTCATAGGCGACTGAATACAGAACCTCTTCTTTGACGACTGCATCCAGTGCCACTTCATAGGCGACTGAATACAGAACCTCTTCTTTGACGACTGCATCGAGTGCCACTTCATAGGCGACTGAATACAGAACCTCTTCTTTGACGACTGCATCGAGTGCCACTTCATAGGCGACTGAATACAGAACCTCTTCTTTGACGACTGCATCGAGTGCCACTTCATAGGCGACTGAATACAGAACCTCTTCTTTGACGACTGCATCGAGTGCCACTTCATAGGCGACTGAATACAGAACCTCTTCTTTGACGACTGCATCGAGTGCCACTTCATAGGCGACTGAATACAGAACCTCTTCTATTGACGACTGCATCGAGTGCCACTTCATAGGCGACTGAATACAGAACCTCTTCTTTGACGACTGCATCGAGTGCCACTTCAGAGGCGACTGAATACAGAACCTCTTCTTTGACGACTGCATCGAGTGCCACTTCATAGGCGACTGAATACAGAACCTCTTCTTTGACGACTGCATCGAGTGCCACTTCATAGGCGACTGAATACAGAACCTCTTCTTTGACGACTGCATCGAGTGCCACTTCATAGGCGACTGAATACAGAACCTCTTCTTTGACGACTGCATCGAGTGCCACTTCATAGGCGACTGAATACAGAACCTCTTCTTTGACGACTGCGATCCAGTGCAGTGCTTCATAGGCGACTGAATACAGAACCTCTTCTTTGACGACTGCATCGAGTGCCACTTCATAGGCGACTGAATACAGAACCTCTTCTTTGACGACTGCATCCAGTGCCACTTCATAGGCGACTGAATACAGAACCTCTTCTTTGACGACTGCATCGAGTGCCACTTCATAGGCGACTGAATACAGAATGACGACTGCATGCAACAGTAGGCGACTGAATACAGAACCTCATGCATCCAGTGCCACTTCATAGGCGACTTACAGAACTCTTCTTTGCGACTGCTCCAGTGCCACTTCATAGGCGACTGAATACAGAACCTCTTCTTTTCCAGTTCATAGGCGACTGAATACAGAACCTCGACTTTGACATCGAGTGCCACTTCATAGGCGACTGAATACAGAACCTCTTCTTTGACGACTGCATCGAGTGCCACTTCATAGGCGACTGAATACAGAACCTCTTCTTTGACGACTGCATCGAGTGCCACTTCATAGGCGACTGAATACAGAACCTCTTCTTTGACGACTGCATCCAGTGCCACTTCATAGGCGACTGAATACAGAACCTCTTCTTTGACGACTGCATCCAGTGCCACTTCATAGGCGACTGAATACAGAACCTCTTCTTTGACGACTGCATCGAGTGCCACTTCATAGGCGACTGAATACAGAACCTCTTCTTTGACGACTGCATCGAGTGCCACTTCATAGGCGACTGAATACAGAACCTCTTCTTTGACGACTGCATCGAGTGCCACTTCATAGGCGACTGAATACAGAACCTCTTCTTTGACGACTGCATCGAGTGAATAGGCGACTGAATACAGAACCTCTTCTTTGACGACTGCATCGAGTGCCACTTCATAGGCGACTGAATACAGAACCTCTTCTTTGACGACTGAATACAGAACCTCTTCTTTGACGAGTGCCACTTCATAGGCGACTGAATACAGAACCTCTTCTTTGACGACTGCATCCAGTGCCACTTCATAGGCGACTGAATACAGAAACCTCTGACGACTGCTCCAGTGACGACTAGGCGACTGAAGTGCCTTCTTTGACGACTGCATAGGCGACTGAGGCGACTGAAGAACCTCTTCTTTGACGACTGCATCCAGTGCCACTTCATAGGCGACTGAATACAGAACCTCTTCTTTGACGACTGCATCCAGTGCCACTTCATAGGCGACTGAATACAGAACCTCTTCTTTGACGACTGCATCGAGTGCCACTTCATAGGCGACTGAATACAGAACCTCTTCTTTGACGACTGCATCCAGTGCCACTTCATAGGCGACTGAATACAGAACCTCTTCTTTGACGACTGCATGAGTGCCACTTCATAGGCGACTGAATACAGAACCTCTTCTTTGACGACTGCATCGAGTGCCACTTCATAGGCGACTGAATACAGAACCTCTTCTTTGACGACTGCATCGAGTGCCACTTCATAGGCGACTGAATACAGAACCTCTTCTTTGACGACTGCATCCAGTGCCACTTCATAGGCGACTGAATACAGAACCTCTTCTTTGACGACTGCCTCCAGTGCCACTTCATAGGCGACTGAATACAGAACCTCTTCTTTGACGACTGCCTCCAGTGCCACTTCATAGGCGACTGAATACAGAACCTCTTCTTTGACGACTGCATCCAGTGCCACTTCATAGGCGACTGAATACAGAACCTCTTCTTTGACGACTGCCTCCAGTGCCACTTCATAGGCGACTGAATACAGAACCTCTTCTTTGACGACTGCCTCCAGTGCCACTTCATAGGCGACTGAATACAGAACCTCTTCTTTGACGACTGCCTCCAGTGCCACTTCATAGGCGACTGAATACAGAACCTCTTCTTTGACGACTGCATCCAGTGCCACTTCATAGGCGACTGAATACAGAACCTCTTCTTTGACGACTGCATCGAGTGCCACTTCATAGGCGACTGAATACAGAACCTCTTCTTTGACGACTGCATCGAGTGCCACTTCATAGGCGACTGAATACAGAACCTCTTCTTTGACGACTGCATCCAGTGCCACTTCATAGGCGACTGAATACAGAACCTCTTCTTTGACGACTGCATCCAGTGCCACTTCATAGGCGACTGAATACAGAACCTCTTCTTTGACGACTGCATCCAGTGCCACTTCATAGGCGACTGAATACAGAACCTCTTCTTTGACGACTGCATCCAGTGCCACTTCATAGGCGACTGAATACAGAACCTCTTCTTTGACGACTGCATCCAGTGCCACTTCATAGGCGACTGAATACAGAACCTCTTCTTTGACGACTGCATCCAGTGCCACTTCATAGGCGACTGAATACAGAACCTCTTCTTTGACGACTGCATCTCCAGTGCCACTTCATAGGCGACTGAATACAGAACCTCTTCTTTGACGACTGCATCCAGTGCCACTTCATAGGCGACTGAATACAGAACCTCTTCTTTGACGACTGCATCGAGTGCCACTTCATAGGCGACTGAATACAGAACCTCTTCTTTGACGACTGCCTCCAGTGCCACTTCATAGGCGACTGAATACAGAACCTCTTCTTTGACGACTGCATCCAGTGCCACTTCATAGGCGACTGAATACAGAACCTCTTCTTTGACGACTGCATCCAGTGCCACTTCATAGGCGACTGAATACAGAACCTCTTCTTTGACGACTGCATCCAGTGCCACTTCATAGGCGACTGAATACAGAACCTCTTCTTTGACGACTGCCTCCAGTGCCACTTCATAGGCGACTGAATACAGAACCTCTTCTTTGACGACTGCATCCAGTGCCACTTCATAGGCGACTGAATACAGAACCTCTTCTTTGACGACTGCATCCAGTGCCACTTCATAGGCGACTGAATACAGAACCTCTTCTTTGACGACTGCCTCCAGTGCCACTTCATAGGCGACTGAATACAGAACCTCTTCTTTGACGACTGCCTCCAGTGCCACTTCATAGGCGACTGAATACAGAACCTCTTCTTTGACGACTGAATACAGAACCTCTCCATAGGCGACTAAATACTGAGCCTCTCCTTTGACGACTGCATCCAGTGCCTCTCCGTAGGCAACTGCTTCCAGTGCGAATTAATTACCTTTTAGTCCAATTTTGATCAGATTCTTCCGAAGATTGTATTGCTTAGTTGCATCTTTCGCAGTAATTTCGGCTTGAGCTCTTCAGACTTTCTCTTCCTCTGTTCCTGAAAACTCTTGAAGTCTAATTTATTTGGGGCTGGAACGCCTCTGCATAGCTCTGTGGCGCTTTATAAATGTTTGATTACAATTACAATTGAAAAAAAGCTACATAGAATTCGTTCAGCACGCTGGAACTCGTGATTTCAAAATCTCATGACGAACGCAATATAAAATTATGGCCTAGGCCCCTACTAATAAAAACAATCAGGAATAGCTAATATAACACGATATCTAATATGTATGGAGAGTGCAAAATCCACCTTATTTTGGGATGATTATGACTTATTTTCTAAATTTAGATTGCTGTCTTTCTGAAAAAAAATCAGACTATTTTCAAGTGCTAAAGAAAGCTCTGAAACTAGAGAAAATGCCTAGGAAATGTCGGTCTATAAGCCACACTATTGAAGTAATTCACAAAGTTGACATCCATAGAGGATTTCAGACTTTGATTTTAATGCAATTCAGCTTACCGTTGTATTTCTGAATGACGTGAGTTTTACGCGTTTAGCATTGTCATCTTGTTGGAATACTGCTACAAGAGAAATAAATACAATCGTCTTAAACTACAGTTACTCTGCCCTAGTTATTGTGTAGAATTCTACATAACAATTGAGGCTAGTAATAATAATGTATTGTAATATTTGGAGGCTGTAATAAAGCCATGCAAAGAATTGGCGTCTCGTGTATTCACCAAGAAAAGTCTGTGCCGAGGATTGGCCTAAGTATTTCTGACTAGTTTTATCAAAATTTCCTCATACAATTAATCGAGATATTAAACAACAAAAAGTTATAAAGCAAACTATTAAGAATAAAAATTCGATTAAAAGCAGTCTGTGTCTTCGTTCGTTTACTCGTCAGTTCTGAATTCAGGTGATTATTCCGAATCGTTTCTTCGACATGACTTAGGGAAAGTGCTAAGATCTACAGAAGAACAAACGTCGTCTCTGGCCACAATCAGCGGCAATATTGTAAGAAACACCTATTGATCGTCGCCTATATAGATTGCTAAACAATTGAACCTGAATAAGAAACTCAAGCGCGCTTGCAAAAGTAATTTACCTAAGACAAAATTTTTGAAAGAATTACGGAAAATACAATTAAAGAAGCATTAAAGCTTTAGCATGAATTTTGACGTCATGCAGCTGTGTATTGTGACGTCACACAATCAAAGTAAAGTCTAACGCTTCTTATTCCGAAATGAACACCGTTATTAATCCATGACGCAGAAACAGTCACTGTTCGTACTCTGAAAGTGCCAGTCCCAAGCCTGGATAAAGGAGGAGGGCGACGCTAATGATCGTTTGTTATCACACAAGTGTCGTTAATGTAAGAAACTACTACTACAGTCACAAATGCGAATGCAACCAAAAGCAAAACAGAGAGAAAAAGCAGAAACTGTTAATTAAAAGGCGCTAATAGTTCAGCCCGTTCTACATAAATTATGCCATTAAACATATTATACAATTGTGACGTAATATTTAATCATATTTGGTAATACAATTACAAAGTCTACTATTATAATTAATATGAATGTTACTATAAAAATATTTGAAGCTGTAGCCTATGTATTATGATAAACAGTGAAGATGCTGAATTTTCTTTTATTTATTATTATTATTGGCCTGTTATTTCTATTGTCGTTATTACTAAATTTTTATCATTATTTCTTCTTTCAAAACGATAGGTGATAATATCCCAAAGACAAGCTGAAGAAAGTAGTCTGAGAGACTTGTAACATCTGGGATAATTAAAAGGCGCTTATGTCGACGAAAGTTCTATTGCAAAGCCATTTAACATATGAAACGCCTACAAATGTGTAACTATTTAGTCATATTTGGTAATACAATTACATTAATATGAAAGTTACTAATTAAATAAATATTTGGCCTGTCCGATAGTTTTATGATAAACAGCGAAGATGCTGAATTTTCTTTCTTTATGTCCTCCTTACTTTCTATTGTTGATTATTATTGCTATTTTTTTATTATTATTGGATTTATTATTATTTCTTCTTTCAAAACGATAGTTGATAATATCCCAAAGACAAGCTGAAGAAAGTAACTTGTGTCTGAGAGACTTGTAACATCTGGGATGGCTAATCTTCGGCTTATGTCGACTAAAGAATCCGCGCAAAGCAATTACACTGAAACGGTTGATGACTGGCAGACTTTGTAACAGGAAGCAGTCTTTCTTTTGTCTCCGAACAATTGGTTTTAGCGTGGGTTTTGATATCCACTGCAACGTAGCAGTGTGTCAATAGGATGTCTGCATATCGTCACTCTTCTGATATCTCAGCAGCGGCAATTCTTGATCAGATCTCAGAGTTTTGTGTTCCATCACCCACCCACCCCTCACCCCTTAGCTAATGAGCTACTCCTGTATTCATTTACAATGGGAAAAGTGTCATCGCAGGTGTAAGAGTCAAGAGACAAGTAGTTCGTGTTTCAGTTGTTTCTCTTGAACACAATCTCGACGCGCTGAATAGAAACCGGATACTTTCGTCCTCAGTCTATAAAAGTCTTTTCCTCAGAACTGTTATTGACTGAAGCGTGTCTCATTTGATTGATATGTAGTTATCAGACGTTTGCAGGCATGCAGATTTTTTTTCCAAGCTACACGCGACCTAACTATACTGGCCGACAAAGCACGATGTTGCCTAGTCGAGGTGCTTGCGAAAGGACAACTAGGCCTAGTTTACTGAAGTTCTAGTTGCCACTGAATTAATTTTTTCTGTTTGGTGCACAAACTGAGTGGCGAACATGTCTGAAATAGTTAGCGTTTGATGGCATGAAACGTGTTAAGATCTGTTGTTCTTGTTGAGACTCTTAAGTGTTTGTGAAAAGTCTGAAAACAGTTTGTGCAGTTATGTTAATTACTTTAATGAATTTGGCAAATGAATTACTTACTTGTAGTAAGTAGAGTGGTCACTTCGGTAATAGTAGGCCTAATGCTATCCACTGAAATCTCTGCGAACGGTATCTTTAAAAAATGAGCGAGAAAGTCGAAAGGAAACGCTCGCATGCATAGCGATAGGAAGTGGTCACCACGAGAATGTCGATGCCATGCAATAAAAGGAAGGTTTGAGACTCTAGAAACGTGGATAGTTTCGAATAAATCATATGATTTAAGCGTCGGATCCTAAGATTAAATTTAAGTCGATCTTGGGTTAGGTACTTAGGGTCAAGGAGTTTGCGAACTTACTGAAGCGAGAACGAGTAAGACTATATAACTTACAAATTGCACGACCCATTACTTTCTGTATACTGTCAGCAGGCCTATGTAGAAGGCAATGGACGATCCCGAGGCCATATCCTCTTCTTAGCAGATCGACTATAATTATGCTGCTCAAGCGGCATGAATGTATGCGAGAATTAATGACCGAGGGACATAATTATAAGCTTACAGTGAACTCACTTTTGTTTTCAATGTTTTGTGCTGAACGAACTCAAGAGTTTATGATTACGATACCGGTGTGGATATTATCGAAGTTAAGTATAGGCTTACAGTTGACAAAGTGGCAGACTCTGCTATAGTTACTTGATTATATGTGACATGATAGGCTCTAGGGTATGAGAAATTGGCAATTCGGTGTCGGAATATTAAAAACAAAGTAACCGAGTTTGCAAGATTGTTTGTCTTTTACGAAACAAAAGCAATACAATCTATAGTTACATTGTTTTCGAAACGCAATTTCCAAGTGTTTACAAAGTCTCAGCCCATGAATATACGTACGTGCCTACCTAGGGCCCTATTTATAGCTTGCTGATGACTTCAACAAGTAGGCCTATTATTCTACATCTTTCTATGGTCGCCATATTGAACGGTTCTTTGAAAGCCTGGAACTTAGGAACTCTAATAATAATGAATCGAGTTACATTAAAAACTAAAAAATACAACATACAGCATTTTCTGGTTTAATTTGTTTTGCTGTTTGCTCGTCTTCCGCTTCCAGTTCAGTGGAAGTCTCAATTGCAGTTCCTGATATTGTTTTCTGAGAATCTTCTGCTTCCCTCCTCCCTTCCTTCTCCGCACTCGATACCCTACAATATAGACTAGCACGAACGACGCAGCACAGAATCTACGACTTGGTTTACGGGGTTTCACGCCACGCAGGGACCCAAGAAGCCCAGGAGCTTACAGGGTTTTACGCAACGTCAGATGCTCCATGGGGTCCTACGACTTACCCATCTATCTATAATATAAATACATATATATATATACATATCTCTCTAAAATATAATATGTAATATATATCTAAAATATAATATATATATATATATATATATATATATATATATATGGGAAAGGCTTGTAATATGGGCCACTGTGTAATATCGTCCTCCACTGTTTTCCCACCTGTCATGTCTGTGGAGAGCTCTTACAGTGGGAAACCATCCGTCTACTGGTTTCAACTTCCTGTTCTAAATGTGCGCCGTTTCTCATAACTTCTGCACGAAATGTAACAATGTTTTTGTTTTGATTATATTGCCTATAAAATTGGTTAAACTTCAACAGCTGTTGTGTAGTTTAGGATTTCAGCTATGCTACGCCCTGTTGTTTCAGAATGTAGACAATTTCTTTATCATATAAAAACACACAAAAACTTTGTTGATCTATAATACATTCATCGGACACGCTATAACAGATTTCCCATGTGTGTAATATGGGCCTGTGATCGAATGTGTAATATGGGCCATATCTTCATAGACGAGAGAGTAGAAATAGGCCTAGCTATATGACTACTTTCCTTGTTACGGGTTCTTAGTGTTGTTTACCTTAGGCATATAGGCCTAACTGTTTCCTAATGGTTAGCCTAGTTATTTTTTAATCTTTGGCCAATCGTTTTTAACCGTTTTAATATTAAACTGCGGCACGGAAACATTGCAATTCCATCTTTAAAATGGTGGCTCATATTCACACATGGTCATGTAATATGAACCACTTTCCGTATTTAGAAAAAAAATTTAAAAATTTATTTGCACAGAATAAAGAATCATTCCTTCATATTTGGTCACAACTCATGCCAAGTAATCATGGAGTAAAAAAACTACACACTCAATTGCTTCTGTAGGCCTACTCTGAAATAGTAGAAGTTTCTTAGGGGTCCATATTACAAGCCTTTCCCCTACTTCTAGCGACTTCTTCCTACGACTAACACAGAATCTACTTCTTACGATTTCTTCCTATATACGACTATATATAGCCTACGGCATATGGCTACGACTAACCACACAAACACAAACAAGATGGACAGAGAAGAGAGAAAGGTAGAGGCCTATCTATAGGCAGAGGGAGGCACCGTGGCTGCAGATACGGTGCATTCGCCACTCACTTCAGTCGAATCGTCGCCACTGCGCGTAAGAAAGGTTCAGCAAGTTCGTCTAATTTTCTTAGAATAACACATCAAGACAGGACATTAAGGCTTTAAGCTACGCTTTTGGTGCGCAATAGTCTGGTCAATATAGTATGCTAGACTATCGAACGAAAGGACTGGGTTCAAATCTCGCACCTGTTTAAACTAAAATTCAATCAAGAGTCAAAATCTCCAACAATAAGAAGTTATATAATAATTATACTCGTTGTCTGTAATACAAAAATAGAAGCTATATGAAATGGTCAATCAAACAAATTGCATATTGCACGAAGGACTATATATATATATATTCGTTTATTGAGAAAAAACAATCTGACAAAAAGAAAAAACAGAAATGCTAACATAAGTGATAATGGATAGTTAGGTTCTACGTTCCAAACCACTAATTCTCTCACAGGAAGCTCTGTTATTAACAAAGTTCTACTAATTGTCAATAGCTATGATAAATGCTACCTGATTACTATCAACAAGTACATTTTCAGAAAATACGAGTTTGATCACTAAAACCAACTATAGGACTCATGCAGACAATCCAAATAAAAATCTTCAACGACAACGAATACCAATGGCTTCATAAATAGATTCTGCTCCAACATATGCAATAGATTTTGGACGAGATAAGTTAAATTAAAGAATTCAACAAGACTGTAAACGCCTCAGAAACTGCAATTAGCGTCGTACAAGCAAAACCAAAATCTTTCAGACAAATAAGTACGGTTTCAAGGCAGCCTCTGTACAACATTAACATAACGATGCTAACACAGTCTGTCACAATGTCACAGTGACCTGATCACATTAATGCCACATAAGCTAATTGCATATACCATACAAATTTATCAGTGAGTCGTATTCTCATCACAACATGTCACGAACATATAGATGCATCTGTCGCAAACACTCAGGCTAAATGCAATTTTATAAGTTTAAAGCACCTTTCTGTAGGCCTACTAAGCTGCTAAATGCGAAAGTATAAACTGAAAGTTTTACCTGATTAATTACTTCAGACAAAATTTACACTAAACAACACAACATTAACTGAACAAAACTGCGCAAAAACAAAGTTTTAAAATCAACTAAAACTCAATGCTCAAAACTCTAAAAAAACAAAAAGTCGGCCATTTGCGCAGACGAGATAAACGAATTTGACAAACTTTTTATAGTTAGTTTGAAGTGATATCGAAAACTGCATCACAGCGAATGATTACGTACATCCCCCTATAGGCCTACCTATTCTTAGACGTACGTGGCTGAATATGAACCATGGGTCTATAATTTTATCTAATACGCACATCACAAGAATACGAACAAAACATCTTTTTTAAACGAGAGTTGTAAACATGCTTTCGTCGATATACGCGATGCAACCATCAGCTTTGCAGCTAAACTAGAAGGTCAGTTGTGACAATTTAGCAATAAACATGAGTCAGATTTGGATGCAGCGTATTTCCAGC
>JACEVL010000008.1:77500-345000 GCA_020284085.1 Aporrectodea caliginosa
GGAAGGCGTAAGGGAGAGGAAAGGGGAGGAAGGGGAGGAGGAGGAGGAGGAGGAGGAGGAGGAGGAGGAGGAGGAGGAGGAGAGGAAGAGGAGGAAGAGGAGGAGGAGGAGAAGGAGAAGGAAGAGGAGGAGGAGTGGGAAAGAGTATGTGCGTCACTGGCAGCTGTTCCGAAGATATTTTTGGAAGAAGTGGACGAAAGTACACGAAAACGACGAATGAGTATCACCAGTTGTCTGTCTGTCTCTGTCTGTCTGACTGTCTCTGTATGTCTGTCTGACTGTCTCCATCTATCTGTCTGTCTGCCTCGTGACCGACACCTGTTCGTCTAACCGCTTAAGATCTATTTATATCTGATAATGACGATGGTCGTAAACCACTTGTGGCTGAAGCTGAGAGCTGGGATAGCTTCCTGAGAGTCTCTCACGTGAGGCAAAGTGAGACATCTTCAGACAGAAGCCATTGCTTTCTGCTGCTATGCAGTGGAAGCTATGTCAGCTTTGGTCTTCAGCTTCGAGGTCACCCGCACATATCGCATTAGGAGGGGCACTGCCGACTCCCTCAATTAGCACACAAACATTTTTGGCCTACATCAGGTCAAATAATGATAATAACCATAACCATAACCATAAATGTTATTGTTTCCGACAAACGTAGAACAAATTTTATGAGTACAATCATATGATTACCGGTTGAGAACAGTTGCGGCTCCAGCTATTACAATTTCAGCAGGTCGCGTCAGGGTCATGGGAGTTATTCAGCAGGTCGAAGAAATTAATGTTTGAGTAATCGAAGACACCCTATTGTATGTATTGCCACAAATTCTGACGAAACGGCGGCAAAGAATAAGCGTTTCAATTTTAGAGTCTACAACATACATGTAGACAGTAGACTTCTATTGACATACTAGATAAAACGTACAAAAGTCGTTTAGATCTAAGTTAATAATTATAATAATTGCTCTTAGTGACCTTTAATATGAAACAGATGTTGATGCTTTAAATGTAAAGAGGAATTAGAGGATATTAAAAGTTCAAAAGAATTTTACTCAGCAGTAGGTAGTAAGTAGGCAGGTCATAAGGTAGGTCAAGAGTAAAATAGGCAGGTCAAATGACCTGCCGTGAGCCCGCGACCCATGCATGTTAGCGCCCCCACTGGTTTAGAAACAATAGGAATAGAAAACCCTGAAGGGAGCAAGTCCCGACGAGTAGGGTCACCCAATCGTCTTATATTAGGCCAAACAGAAATAATACATTTCATACTGGGACGGCACCGTTGGCACGGTAGCCGAGTGCCTAACGCGTCGGATATTCACCGCTGCGACAAGGGTTCGATTCCTTCATGTGAAATGGACATGATAGGACAACGATTGCATTGTGGTCCATTTTGTGGATCTGTGTGTTCAGTTGGAGGTTTCATCTTCTGTAGTAGCGAACGAAAGCCTTCTAATCGTTCAAAACACACCGGTTCACGTGTTCACACACGATTCGTTCTACTTCTTTCCACTGCAGAACAAACAACGCTATCGTTTACATGTCTGTGTTGTTGCTGCTGCGACTTGGCTGAGTTTCACTTAAAGAAATCACAGCTCAGCTGTGACGGATACGCAGCCTATACAGCTGCCGATAGACAGACAGACAGACAGACAGGCAGGCAGACACACAGGCAGGCAGACAGGCAGATAGAGAGACAGGCAGGCAGACAGACAAACAGACACAGAAACAGACGCAAACACAGACAGGGAGAGAAACACAGACAGACAGAAACAGAGAGGCAGAGACTGGTTTGTATGCACGTGCGTGTGTGTAGGTGTGCGTGGGTGTGTGTAGGTGTGCGTGGGTGTGTGTAGGTGTGCGTGTGTGTAGCTGCATGTGTGTAAGTGTGTGACAGATATACGACTAAGTAAAACAATATTCGCCGTTTTCATTATCTCTGTTTTAATGAAAGGTCAAGCCAGCAGGTGTTCCATGGTCCTTAGTGCATTTAGTTCCCATTTCGGGAACCGTCCACCGTGGTCCATTTAGTGCAGTTACGTGGAAGGCAGTCGACAGAGGTGAGCGAAAAACTGGAAGTAACAGACGATTCTATTCACAGAAGGGACATTTAGCCTAAACACAGCGCATGCACTCTACGCCTAAAAGAGACTAATTAGTAATTATTAATAAAATCACTTTAATCACTATAATAGGCTATTTATTAAGTGTGCAATAAACCACGACCTTTGCTAAGCTGTTCTTCTTTTAATTATGTCCGAAAACCATCGGCTTTTCCAGAAGATGAACAGCCCTTGGAATAAAAAATTGCCTAAATTGCCTTCGGATGTTAGAGCAATGCAGCTCGCAAGAAAACGTTTAATTTTCCTGTTAGCCTACCACACCTGACTTTTGAAAGCGCAAGAACATATTATTTCTTTTTTATTGCGTGCCGTTGTCGCTAAAGTGTTAAGTGCCGCACATTAGACTACCCATGCTCAGTAGGCCTGCCACCCATTTCCTCCGTTCCTCCCACCTCCGACGATCGCAGTATTCGACTTGGGATTTTGCTCCGAGCAACAGATTGCGTATAGGATAGCTGTCTTAGTCTGGCGCTGCCTATTGGGCCGCGCTCCTGCCTATCTTCGCGAGCTCTGTTCTGTCCTTAGTTAGGGGCTCTCGATCCTTCCGCTCATCTGAACAGGGTCTTCTCCCTGTCCCTTTTTCCCGTAGGCTACTTCCAATATGCAGAAGACTGTTCAAGACTGTTCTTTTTGGCCGTGCTGGAGTTGGGAATGCCTCGGAGTAGTTTTCTGTAAAGGGCGCTATATAAATGTCCGATATGAATGAATGAATGAATGAATAAATGAATGAATTAATGAATTAATAGCAAGCTGGGGATTTCTTTGCCATTATGTGTCTACAACAATACGTACCTTCCTTACACTTATCTCGTGAATAACATCACGTCATTCTTCATCTGTAGATTCCGTACATTTTACTTCCGATATTTAACGTAATTATTAAAGGAATGTTGTTACCGGACTTTCCAACAATGACAGCGAATCCGGTTAGAAAAGACTCGCTCAGTGGCTGCGTCTGAAAGATGTTTAGGCCCTATAACCATAACCAAAATTTTTATTGCACCCTTCTTTCACAGACAAACACAAGTAGTCTAATCATCGAAACAAAGCCTTAGGGAACAACAGGGAAGAAAGAAACCCCCAAGGGACCTAGGTCCCGCTAAATGGGGTCACCCTTTATTTGCTAGTAGAGCGGTTGGCAGGAACACAAATTCAAAAGGCATTCTTTAAAACTTAACTAGTTAACTAGACAAACAGTGCTCACGCGTTATTCAGACGACTGGTTTATCAAATAATTTCGCAATTTGTGGTAGTCTAGGTAGATATTAGGTGAACTACGTATCTCAATAGGTACGATGTTCCAAGACTTAGGACCCATACATTTGAGCGAGAACCTACGAGTGTTGGTACGGGAATAAGTAATACGGTAGTTGCTTGCAGAGCGAGTGTAGTACGGATTACTATCAGATATTGTTGTAAAGTAGTTGCGAAAGGCAGACGGTAGTTGTCTAGTAGTGTATCTGAACATGAATTCATTAATTTGCTGTTTAGTTATCTGATCAATTTTCAGAATGCACAAGTTTTTGAAGGCAGAATCAGTTGAGAGAGAATAATGGCAGCTGGTAATAGCACGGATAGCTCTATTCTGAAGAATAACTAAGCGTTTTAGTCTTGAAGGGTAATTCGAAGCCCATATGATGTTGCAGTAGTTTAGATAGGGATGGACAATGGAGTAGTACAGGTTGAGACGTATGCTCTAAGGAGGCAGGCAACTCTGGATAGGATTCCTATGTTTTTAGCAATTTTAGCTGATATGTGGGCAATGTGGTCTTTCCACGTGAGAAACTGGTCAACATATATACCTAGGAATTTAGTAGTAATTACTTATTATTAAACTTATTGTAACTCGTAAATATTGTAATTTCTTAATTCAATCTTATGCTCAGATTTTTCTTTGCCAGTTCTTAGCTTGGCACTGAATAATTGTGATTGCGAAACACACCTGATATTTCATCACAATTTTTTTTTTCAATTAGGGTCTACTTGGGATTCTTTATAGTACACTCTTGGTATTTGTGTGGCAAGATCTTGGATTTCTGAAAATGGAGATTGGAACAGCTATAAGTAAGCCACTGCTCAAATTGTTGGTTACAGTATCATGAACCAGGCCTAGCTAGGCTACTGAACAATGGTTCATGCCTTTGTCTCCTCACGCATTGATTATTGTAACTCTGTACTAATTGGGCTTCCTTAAGGTTCGCCTGTCCTCTGTGCAATCTGTCTTAAACGCTGCAGCCAGACTTATTGCACGTCTTCCTCGGTACTCTCACATCTCCACATACATGAACATGACTAATGATCTTCACTGGCTCCCTCTCTCGGCTAGAATCAAGTACAAGAACCTGCTCCTAGTTACTAAGTCCCAGCAAGGCTTCGCTCCTAGGTACCTTTGTGACTTAATGTGTTAAGCCACTCTCTGCACGTTCTTCTCGCCCTCTTCGTTCTGCTGACCGGCTTGATCTTTTCGTACCTCGGTCGCGAACCTCATTAACCCACCATCGGGCTTTCGCTGTAGTGGGTCCATCAATATGGAATGACCTTCCCCTGCAATTCGTAGCAGGATTCTGGAGGGGATTTCACTGGCATCTCTTCGCTGCTTAAAGACCTTTCTCTTTTCTCGGGCCTATCACGCTGAGAGCGCTTCTGAATAGCTCTGCTGTGAGAAGCGCTTTACAAATGTTCAGATTAGATTAGATTAGATTAGAATTATTTAGCCTACTACAGCAGCGATAAAAAACCGAAAACCCTAAAAAAAGAAATAGGTTTAAAGTCTTTCTACAGTTGTCCTCATGGGCGTAGGCCTACTTAAGGGGTGTTTTAACTTTTAAGGGTTCAACCCCAAATAAATGCATTACTGTTATTAAAAAATAAAAACTAATAATGTAGAAAAATACGAACATGTCCATTGGAAACCATCCCCGAAAACTAACCCCCCCCCCACACACACACACACACACGAACGTGTTTTCTGGCTACGCCTCTGATTGTCCTGATGTCTGCACAATCAAAGCAGCACTAGCTCGGAGTCTTTGTAAGACGAGACGGTTTATGTCCAATTTACACGCTTTCGATTTAAATCCTATTCAATAACAAAAACAGCGGCAATAACAATATACGTGTAAGATCCACAGTAGATCGTCGCTCCCCGCTGCAGGTGCCACACTTAGGCGCAATGAATCGTTGGTGTTGTCGAAAAACATTCTTCGTACTCCATGATCTTTTCTTAATTCAGACCTGGAGCTTTTGCCGAGCAGAGATGTAGGCCTAATATCCGTCGGGCGTCATTATAGTGTTTCCCCGTTGCACTATATAGCAACAATGCCACACGCTGACAACTGCAACAACAAGACAACCGGCGTGGTTAAGTGTCTCCTTTGTGCTCTGAGACGGACAGGTCGTCGCAATTATTTCGTAAATGTTTTCACAAACATCGCACCATGAAAAGCTGGAGTCCACGTCTCAACATCCTGATATACAGCTCATTATAGGTTTCTATAATAGACAATGAAACCTTTGGAGAACAATAATCTCAGTGAAGTGTTTTCCGTATCTAGAAAAGAATGTGGATGGTAAGAGTCTAGGCCCCTATAGCTTCAAAGCTGCTATAGTAACTATAGCCTCAGAGGCATATAAACTCTACTGGATGCCCAGGCACATGTCAAAAATAGGCTGAGCTGCTAGGCTATATTTAACTCCCAAGGGGTCGTCCATAACGGACGTCCGCAGAAAAATGACCTACTTTGGACCCCTACCTCCCCGCATTTAGCCTTACCCTCCCCAGGAGTCCTCCTACCGCTCGCGGACGTCCGCACGCCAAAACCAATGAAGAAAATAAAACACCAACATCGTGAATAACAACATTAATAAACTACCATATCCGGCTGTTGACCCGTATAAACCTACACTTAGATTTCAATCTGCCTATCCACAAGGCATGCAGTATAATTTTATGGTCTGATTAGTACACTGTTGGGTATTAACTGAAGAAGAATTTTAACAACGTCTTTCAGCGAGCAAGTTGTTCCTGTTTAGCCTATAGGCCTATAGTTTCGGAAAGGTTGAAACATGAAATCATGAAATCTTTATTCAGCTGTCCGAGACTGCAACAGAATATTACAATGACCAACCAATGCAATACAGAACAGATTACCTTAGTAGGCCTACCATCTGACTGAAGTTGGTAGTTGGTCCTTTATGGGTGTTCCCTTTAGGGGCTCCGTATAAATGGGCCTTATAGACACCGATAGCGAACTCAAACCACTGCAGTTGGTAAGCAATTCGTCAGGTGTGGTGGAATGCCCTTGCCTTTACTTTTGTTCTGTGGTTTTATTTGCCCAATATAATAGTTCCATCGATTTTCCGGCCACAAGTCTGAAATTTAAGTTTTAAAATGTTCAAATGAAGGAGTTCACAAGTTCACGTCACAGGTTCACGTCGAGCCTCTGCAAATAAGTTTTTAATTTCGGGTTTAATTTCAAGTTTTAATTCCTTTAAGTATACATAGCCTTAGCCTATGTAGGCCTATGCTGTAGCCCTATATATATAGTCCTAGGTCATATATCTACCATTAGGGGGCCAAAGGTAACGCCTTTTGTTAACCTATTTGCAGTGGTTTAATTGCTCATCCAGAGGGGGGCGAAGCTCCAAATTTTTGCAAAGCTAAATCTGAATCATTCTGGCTAATCCACAACTATAACGCTCGCTACTCGGATAAAATTTAAAATGCGTGAAACATAATGTAGGCTATCATTAAAACAGAAACGTCAAATATAAAACATCTTAACCAAACCAAATCTGCCTAAAATTTCAGACTTGTGGCCTGCTGAGGCTATGCCATCAGTGGTGAAGGTCTTGGCTGAAGTACCACCTAGGGCGCAACGCGAGGTGGACAGGCTCAGCAGGAACCCTGAAAAAGCTGGCAAACGTGAGCGGCATCGCCGCCTTTGATACCACAAGTGGATATCAGAGCCAGTCCTAAGCCTGGAACTCTCTTTAAGGGAGAAGTGCGAAGGTCGAACGGATGGGTGCAGATACTCCGTTCGTAAAGAAAAAATACGTATGAAATCCAATGCAAGCATTGGACTCCAACGGGCCTCGGCCCATGGATCCGATGCAAGCGTTGGACACCTACGGGCCTTCGGCTCATGGATCCTGATGATGATGATGAACCAAACCAAATATAGGCCTAAATTTGGTGACAGATCTCATAGTTCAGGCGACAGATCTAAAATCAGACGGGCCCGAACTCAGATCACCGGCTGAATTTAACCACTGCAGGCTCTTTGACTGTCTCTGTCTGTCTGCCTATCTGTATCCCTCTGTCTGTGCATTTTCAGTTTTCTCCCCCTCTGCTCTCTCGCTCTGTCTGTCTGTCTGTCTGTCTGTCTGTCTGTCTGTCTGTCTCTCTCTCTCGGATGTACGAAAGCAAAGTCCCACTGGCAGGGAAGCGTATTGATCCATGACCAAGCTAACTCGATGTCGCATCTCTGTGGTATGCTGCTCAGTCCCGACCAACGAAGATTATACCCCGAGGAAGAGAATGGTCTTGAATCGAATCCACTGCTCAACAGGAAGCCAGAGCAGTGCCTCTACCATATTTTCTTATAAAAGCGAGTATTTCGGCTGGATGGTTTCTAACAGGCCATTTGGGCCGCAATGTCTAAACTATCAACTCGATCCGAACTGCTGCATTTCAGACTTGCAGTTCACTGGGCATTGTATTCGTATACAACGTGGCAGTGATGTAGTACTCGAGTCCGGCCTGGGACTCGAGTCCGACTCGAGTCCGATTTTTTGTGGACTCGGACTCGGACTCGGACTTGGCTTGTCATGACTCGGACTTGGACTCGGACTCGAAGCCCCGGACTCGAATTTGACTCGATGACTCGGTTTTCGAGTCACAATTTTGTCTCGCGATAAAATACGACTTGTAGGCCATACTTGCTTACTTACGCTTTCAAAATAGGTATTTTAAACTAAAGAGCGCATTAGATAAGTCTATCAACGAACTCGCCGTAAGGGGTCGTCCATTTAGTACGTACGCAAAATTTCGGGAAAAATTGACCCCCCCTCCCCATACGCAAGCGTACTTTTAACACCCCCCCATCTGCGTACGTACGCTTGGCACCCCCCCCCCCCCGATCCTATAGAACGGTCTATATCCTGACTCGGCCAAACTGTCTGGACTCGGTGCACAGCTGCAAGACAGTTCATAGCAGTCAGCAGTAACGGTCATACAAGTGTGTGGTCCTTTCCCACAGAGCTATTTAGCTCTATTAATTGCTTGATCGCTGAACTGTGACTCATTTGAAGGAAGGCTTATATATATACAATATATATATGTATATATATATATATATATATATGAGCTCCATGGTCGTACAGACAGACACAGCCACAGCAGGAACAATCACCCCGGCAGCGGCATTAAGCTTGGACCAAGGCAGCCTGCAGTCAAAGGCTATCACACAACCCTTCTTCCTAGAGTAATTGCCTGATAGCTGAACTGTGACCCATTTGAAGGAAGTCCAATATAGACAATATATATATATATATATATATATATACATGTAAATACCCATTTGAAGGAATGCCAATATAGACAAAATATTTTACCCCCCCTCAGTAGACCATACGCAAGCATACGCAAATAGATGGATTTGGGTTACCCCCCCTTAGAAGTACGTACTAAATGGATGGCCCCTAAGTGGGGGGTTGTTAGGCGTTCAAAGGGCATCGGGTGATCATACGCCACCCAGCCAGAGACGATATTCTTCGGCGTATTCGGAGTTAATTAGTGCAACAGACGCTCCCGAGAGGCAGGATTTCTTGAGTTTGCAGTCGCTGGGAATTCTTCACCGCGATACTCGAGATCCCAAGTAGGCCTAATGGCTAGGCAGAATCGGCCGTCAAGCGTCTCATGATCAAAGCCATCTAAGGAAGAGCTGACCCGTTTCTAATGCTTCTGACCTAGCGGAATACCCCATTCGCGCAACTGGGCCAGTCGAATGGCAATCGGACATTAAGCGATTTTGCAGCCCTCTGTGTATGAACTTTAGGAGCCGTATAATTTATAGCATGTATCTAGATATAGATGTTTAGCAATAAAGCAGTATTAAAATACCTTAGTCTAATCTCATTGTTTAGAAATTAGTTTTTCTAAGCGTACATCTTCAGTTATTCTTGTAATTAATTATTTTGGCTGAGGTCCTGCAGAAGCCAAAAGTTGTAGCGGACAAATTACAATTTAGGCCTACATTATTGTTCTTCAAAAATAACCTTAAGATTTTGTTTAAGATTTATAATTATGGTTAGGCCTAGACTTTCCTGATACGCGCTTTTATGCAAGATTCTTTTTGTTTAGGCGCGCTATAAATGACAGCTTAATAACAAAAAAGGAATAATGATAATATTAAATAAAACTAATTATATAAAAAATAATAATAATTCTTTCTGCATTTATAATTATAATGTCCTGTTATTTTGCTATGCCTTTAAATTGCGTGTTTCAGTGTATTTTGGTCTTCAAGGACTCGGACTTAGACTCGACCTTTTGTGACTCGGACTCGGACTCGAGCAACTCCGGACTCGGACTCGACTCGGACTCGGCTTAGGTGGACTCGGACTTGACTCGGACTCGGCTTAGGTGGACTCGACTACATCACTGCAACGTGGGATGAGCGATATATAGCTAGAGCTAATAGGCAGGACTGTCAGACGAGAAATCGGACTCAGCAGTTCAAATCCCGACATTGAAGCAGACACATTACGAGGTTTCTCTTCTGTTAGCCCCCTAGCGAATTGACTCAGCTGTAAAATGAGTGCACCAACAGTACACTGTTGATGGGAAGACCCGGTGGGTGGCGGTGGCAAGTGATAGAATTGGCCACGTACCCGCCTCAATAGACTAAGGCTAAGAAAGCGAAGCCGATAGCACTTCATACTTCCTCTCGAGACTCAGAGTCTTTAAACAGCTGCTCTTCTTCTACTCAGCTAACTTAGGCTATGGTTACGTCTCATACACCGGAAGATCATTATGACGGTGTCTTTGGGAGCCGTGTCAAGAAACGCCTTATAACGCAGTCGTGTCATAGTCCTATTTTCTATAGCTGAACTAGCTATGGGATCCATAACTCCATATTCCCCGCTGCATTGAATCCAAATCTATAATGAATCGCTTTATAAGGAGTCTCCGCTGTACTTCGTTTAGCTTAGCGTTTAACACGTCTTGTTTCGCTTGCTCTCGCTGGAGCTGTTCAATCGTCAAACTTCGTAATCGTAAACTCCAAATTTCGAAAGCGCTGCCTTAAAGCTAAGCGCAGGGCACCAGCTTATTCACGAGGGCTGCGGCCGGTCAGAGGGTTGTCCAGAGATGCAAAGGGAAGACCCGTGTTCGTTTGCCAGATAGACCAGAAAGGGGAGGCAGACGAACTGCTAAGGCGGCTTTCGATGAGAGCGAGAAAGATCGGAATGCAGATGATTGGACAGCTCCAGCTCCAGCAAGCGAAACAAGACTTGTTAAACTCTAAGCTAAACGAGTACAGCGGAGACTCCTTAGAAAGCGATTCATTATAGATTTTGATGCAGTGCAGTTGGATCAGGGTGGAAATTCTTGGACATGGAACTTCAATTTGGAATGGAAAGTCTGTGGGGTGATAAGTAGAGGAGCCTGAGGCAGATGGAAGACCGCTAGTCACTTCCGTTTGTCCTTATATCCAGGATCCAATTCCATATGCATGCAGACTGTACATCCAATCATTACATATCCTGTTGCTTCTGTCTGCAACATGAGACTTAATTCTCGTCCATCGTGTCAAATAGGCCAACTCGGATTTCTGCCTCCCTCACATCTTATGTTCCACCGAGAACAATTAGCCTCCTCCTCATAAAAAAATTACACCAGTGGATACATGGGTGACCCAGTTGCTCGAGATCTGTGTCTTGCTCTGTGCTAACACTATAGAAGTATATCAATCTGACAACACATTCCGACAAGTAACTTATCCGCCATGTGCAAATCTTATCCGTTGGTGTTCCAGGCACTGGAGTTACCCCTCCCATGCAGGCTGTGTTTCTGGGTGCAAAGCACGAAACTGGTGAAGTAGGACCATGTAAGCAAACAGCTACGTTATTTAATAGCCTATATAATCTACATCAGATGGCAAAGGCATAAATTATGCACGACCAGAGTGCACATGAGTCGAGACAACTGAAAACCTAGTAAATTCCGAAAATCAATGTTGGCAAAACAGGTAACCGAGTACGTATTCTCGTCCAACTGGCTATCAAAGAAAGAAAGAAAAAGTCTGCACCCAACTCTCTCATGAAAGCTAGGCCACAGCTGTTAATTGGACCGCAAGTCTCAACGGCTAACTGGAAAAATTATTTGTCGGATTTATTACACACATAAATGGGATGGCATTCCAGGGATGGCAAACTTGAAACATGAAAAAAATTTAAATTAAATTTATTTAAAACTGAGGGTGACATGAGCATAATTAAATATAATTATAATGATATTAAAGTTAAAAATTTCGGGAAAAAATATAAGGGGAGGAAAAAAAGAACTTGGCAATAGACTGTAAAATAGTCCCTTGGAAATTTCTTTATAATTTTTTAACCTGATGCAGAAATAATCTTTGGGAACAAAATATTATGTTAGGAGTCAAAAAGTTCATCTCCAAGAAATCGGGCCTAGTCCCATGTTTCACAACCATCTGGAAATGTGCCTCTGAATAGCGCCTTCGTGAGTTTCTTGTAGGGCGCTATATAAATGGCCATATACATACATACAATGGTGTTGGACACAGATGATTATCATTATCATCATCATCATCATCATCATCTGAGTTAGAAAGGATCCATCAAGATTTGGAAAAAGTTGGTGTGGGTCAGGAATGGCTAATTTGCCATCCGACCCTGCGAATGTGGCGTGAAAGTCAATCCTGAAAGCACTTGAGGGCCATGGAAAGGATCATTACATATCTTATTATTATTATTACTATTACATGTATTATTATTACTACTGTTGTTCTTGTTGTTGTGAAACTCTGTAATGTGCATAAAATCACACAGAAATCTGAAGCTTAGCAATATAACATCTGTTATGCATGATGTCCATGACCATTCTAAAGTCTGAAAAGCCTAACAGCAAAATTCTAATGTTAATCAAACGGTAGTCATTGTTCTGTGCAGTGTACAAAATAATGCTAACAATATACATAATTAACCCTAAGACAAATAGGCAGAAATAAATATCTGTCACCGAGCACATGAAAAACTTCATAAAGTCAGAAAAATAAACTACAAGAAACACTCCAGAAGACAAGTAGGCATAAAATGGTTCTGAATGAGTTCTTGCATATTTATATTTCTTGTCTTGTTAGCTGTTTCAGTAATTTTCTTTTCAGTTTTACTATGATGCCCCAAAAATACTTAATGCAACATGTCTCCATGGAGCCTTAATTTGAAGTCGTATGCATCAATTCATTCATTAGGGGGTTTTATATAGCACTCCTTCCAGACCATCTATCCAGGAGCGCTCCCGACCCAATCCCGGCTACATGACCAAGTCATGTAAATATTTGTCTTCTCCGGTTTTCTATGCAGATTTTCATTGCTGGCAGCCTCAGAGCTTTGGAAACTATACAATTTACTAAACTCATAAACATCCATAGCTCCATGCATAGTGAGAAGGTTGGGTCATACTTATGATAAACTTTAAACATGTGATTTCTCAAAAGTAACCATGAAGAGACCTTTAACAAATTGAAACTTTGTACTATTTGCAATACAAACATGTGGTTACTATCAAATCATTCAGCAATTGCAACCCAATCTAGGGCAGTATCAAACCCAATTAGCTGTTTCCAAGGTTTTATGATAGCAGTGAAAAGAGTAGAAAAATTCTCAGCAATGTCAATCATGCAATGAAATACAGTTATTCTACACAATATACATCAGCTGAAGTCATACACATTCAGTGAATTTAAACAGTTAAAAAATTATTTAATTCTATAATATGATTGCATGAGTTCATTTAACAACTACATTATTTAAGAAATTACGGCAAACACGGTAAAGATTTTGTGAACCACAGAATAAGCATTTTAACTCAAAATCATGATTAGTCCTAGTACTGAGATACAAATATGTCCAGCAAAGCTTACACTAGTCCTTGTAGCTATCTGGTATCTCTCCACAGCATACCCATAATTTAATAACGAACAACAGAAGATTTATACAGCAACTGTTCAAACTACACCTGCTTAAGATCTCACTTGTCAAAGATACTGGTAGAGTATTTACAGTCAGTCTGAACCAATTCTCCAGTCAGCCAAGGAGACAAATCTACTTTGATTAAATGCCTAAAAACGTCTCTCCAAGTTCTGCAATTCCTAACAGCCTACTGAAGTCGATAGCACTGAAATAAGCAAAAACTTTCCTTCAGCCACTCTAGTTTCTGCTCTAACAACAAGTTTGTTGGTCATACGACATTGCAGCAGAATGGAAAGTCTTTTGCTATTCAATGCGATATTCATGATATTCAGTCAAGGCATACAATACCAAACTTAGAATTTGCTGTTCAGCCATACATTTTGCAAGGCAGCCTTGCCGTGGTCTTGGACTTCCATTGTTATATCCAACCTCAGGCCCAACAACACAGGACACAGCTGATGACAGGTACACTCTTACAAGTAGTGCCTGGCAAAACGAGACATTAATTAACAGTTCTAAATGTTCACAGAAACTGTCAGCTAATGAAGCACAATCAATCCAGACACCAATGGCCTTTCAAAGTCAATATACAAAATCAAAATTCTTTCAGATCATTCGGCATCACTGCAAGGCTTTTCACACCAGCCAATTTCTCCACAAACACTCTCCCGACTAGCATGTGCTTCTGCCAAACCTTAGTTTAAAAGTGTAGAAAAACGTGTCCGGGTCAAAGTCAGTTATGCTACAGCGTGGCACCGTTCATTTAAAACACACCCCTACGAAGGTGCATCATAAACGGCAATTATTTCTGCACCTACTGAACTTCTGGCAGCCGACGGGGAAAGGTCCAGTGCCACACTGTTGCAAGTGTATGTCAGAAGTGCGGCAGGCAGACCTTGCCGGCAAACAGCTCGGAAACGACCGTTATCCAGAGCGCCAGAACGAAGAATATGTAGGAGATGCCGACGTGGTAGCTGCTCGGAAGCTGGTACGGTTCACCACCGATCTGGTCCATGTGAAATCCAATCGGAAACATAACAGCGGCCATGCAGAACAGAATCACTGCAACAGCAATTCAAAGACAGCTGTTTATTTACAGAGTGCCTCTCAATTTAGAATCTTAACAATATTTTAAGATATTTTACAAGCAAGTGCATTTTATTGAAAGCATACAACTGTTGTACACTCAACTGTTGTATTAGGAGGCAAGCGAGTTAATCAGTGGGCTACCATGTGAAACTAGAACTTGAACAAGTTAGGCATACATGTTAGGTACATATAATTGTATAGATACTTCATATACACTGTATATTCATATATATATATATATATATATATATATATATATATATATAATTATATATATACAAACACACACACACACACACACACGGATAGCATTTCTGTGAGGAACTTAAAAGGAGCTACATTAAGCATCTAGAAGTATGCATAGCTTCTATATCCTGCACAATCCCTGACAATTTCTCCAGCAAATATAAGCCTACAGAACTGCAAGTAATACTGTTTTATACACCAGATGAACAGTTTCCACGTATTCGAAATTGGACTAGAAGCGTGGAGTATAGAATGGCATCAACAGCTCAGTTTCACAATGATTCGGAGATAATTGGCTCCAGGAAGTGAGCCTCAAAAGTGACGCCCATTCCACGGCACGTGTGGCAAACAACAAATTGGTGACGTTGACGGCCACGACGACAATGGCAACAACATAACGCGCAAGTTCTTCTTCACATCTGAAACTCATTTCAGTAGCCATTTCCAGCACAGATGAAGTTTCAGAATAATTCATCTAGTCTCAAAATACAGTAAGTTGTGGCGCAGCAGAAACTGAGACTTAAATGGCAAATATCACTGTCTCATATCACCATCAAAGACCATACCTCTGATTTATACACGGAAATGTAATGCTACATACATAATAAAGAAAAACAATATGATGAACATTAACTATAATAGAAAAACAACAACAGCATTAATAAGAAAAAATTACTGATAACAATATATATGATAATATATACTTTATTTCACACTTTGCAGAACAGAGAAACTAAGCAAAGAGTTGAACAAAAAGACAAAAATACAAAAACTCCTTCACAAACAGACTGGAAGACAACTCAAACTAAAACTCAACTGGAATAATAAAGCCTTTATTCTTCTCAGTTTTTAAGTTCTCAGAGTTAATTTTGGTCCTAAGGGCAATAATAATGGTAATAGTACTGGTACATAAGAAGGTTGGAGAGCAATGCATATGTAAACAGTCCATATGTCCATCACCCTAGCAAGGAATCACAGGCTTCTGGTCAGACGTGTAGTAGGACCAGTTGCAATGGCATGTTAATAACACCATTATCAGTTGTTGAAATTTAAAGAACCATAATAGCGTTGCAGTACTTATTAAGACAGTGCTTCCCAACCTTTTTTCAAAGCAAGGCACCCTTATTTACTAAAAGTCATTCACTTAACTACACCTGGCCTTAATTTCATTTTTTCTTCTAGTTAGGTCTTTATTTTAATGACATGCAACGTTCCTTGTATTCAGCCACAGTGTTGTGACTATTTCTACACTACAGTACTTCAAGCTTTAAAAAATAGTTATAGCCAATGTCACTAGTGATAATCAGTAGTTTTTCACATGCTTTGCCATTCTACCATCCAGCCACAGCAACCTTAGGCCAAAACAAAATAATGTTGTGTTTCCGGTAACCCGACCGAGTCACTTTTTTAGGCCCGACTGGGAAAATTTCGTGAAAAAAATTTTTTCTTCAAAATATTATTTTCAAAAAAAAAAAATTTTTTTATTTAAATTTTTTTTTATTGACACATGAAATTAACCTTTGCGACATTGATAACATTGTTTTCCATTGCATAAAAATATTTTTTTTGCCTCAGCAAGGTGAAATATGATGACGATTAATTCGTTTATTATTATACAACGATTCAGCATTGCATAAAATTATTTTACAAAAAAAAGTTTTTCCTACCTACCTACCCAGATTTTAAAACCACTGTTACCGGAAACACACCTATATTTTTTTTTGGCCTTACAGCAGGTCATAGCATCCTTGGGTGCCGTGACACCCAGGTTAAAAAACAATGTACTAAGACATGGAATGCCCATCGCATCTCTCAAAGCAAGCAACCTTCGAAGCACAAATTGTCTGTGGCATTGGTGTAGCCATGAAACAAGATATGCTGATTTGATAGGGGTATATGCATGACTAGTTCCTCAGCTGGTGTAGAATTACATTACTTCAAGCAGTCCATACGAAGAAAAGCATTTCACAGAATGAAACCTGTTTGCTTCTTGCTCTAATAACATGCTGGTCGCACTCAACCAAGGCGCAATCGATTCCTCAGCCAACGGTCACGTTTACCCGTTTACCCGTGTTTCTTAGCAAATGTTGTCATTAGATATCGTATGACAACATAACAGGGCATTTACCGGTTCCTCAGATAATACAGGTGAGACTACATGAAACTTAATCGCCTCTCTCCCGGCAAATGGAGACAACAATTAGGAAATCATTAGGAACGCTGGCTGTGGCTGGCAGGCAGGCAGGCAGGCATGTAGGACAGGTAACAAGATACCAGAAGTCAATTAACGTGTAATAACAAGTGCGATTGCACCTATCAAAAGTGGAGCTCAGTAGCAGCATCAGCTACACTGGATCGAAATGCAGGAAACTATTAGCTCTCTCAGTTCCTGAGAAGCCTTTAAACATCCAGGTTTCTAACTAGTTTCTATAGGGCATTCACCGTTTCCTCAGAGATACAGTATTTTACGGCATTTACCGTTTCCTCAATTCTTGTTAAAATCATTTCAGTATGGTTAACAAAAACTGACTGTCTAAAAACTTGACCTACAGCACTGAACTAACTAGAAAACTCATTAACCAAAGTAATTGAAATGGCTGCAAAATAATCAAATGTATCATCAAGCTTTCCTTGAACGAAGGCAACGAGAAACCAGTAATCATCATGAGGAACTAATGCAAAGTAACGGCTCACATATTAAAAGCCTCATTTTCAACATAAGCTCCGAAGCACAAGCCTCTTTCAAAGATCTTAATTAAGACTGTAAGGATATTATAACACTAGGTGATGAAAAAAAATGAAACTTCATGAATTCTTTTTTTCCCGAGATTTGACTATATATCCCATTTTCTGGTGAGCCCCATGACATGTGAACACTGATTTTGACCTAGATAAGACAACAGAAGGATTTTAGACATGGCTCCTCATTTAGTCCTTAATCACTGTAATGACGAGCTGCAATGGTTTCCCATTAACTTATAGAATACGCTCGTTGTTAAAGTGTTAATTGGAATTCATTCGACCCACTTAACGGCATGGCACACATGTAATGAACAATACATGGGTACCTGATAACAATGATGTAATTCATTAACTACAAACTCATTTAACTCACATCGGTCAACCTGCTCTATACTCATCTTATATAAGCCTACATATCGTAACCTGACTTCTAAAATCCAGTTGGTCAGGAACACCAACTGACTTTTAGCCAGGCTTCACCAACAGAATTTTTAATAAGGCTTCATTTGAATGGACCACAGCATAATTGCCTATGCATTTCCATAACGATAATGAACCTATAGAAGAACAGATTAACTCTTAGGTGCTCAACTCATGGTCTTGCTAGCAACTCAATTATTAGAGCTTGGTTTAAGCCTCATGGCTTTCTAGAAGTCCCAGGCCTATGGTCAATCAACACTGTATAGTGACTACAGATTCCTGTAACTAGTAAGAAACTCTTCCTGCTGCTGCTGCATATGGAGTGTAGTTTAAATTGCATTTGTAAATGCTGTTTCACTTGTACTGCTTTAAACTATAGGGGTGGTGTTTCGCTTCTGAAAATAGAGATTTTATTCGGTAAAATGCATGAAACCACAATACTCAAAGGTAGACTGGTTTTGTGGGGTCAGATACTCTCCGCTTCTTACGCATGCGGCTGAAGGAAGAACGAGTGTTGCAGCTCGTTGTCTATTTCTGCAGGGCCCTCAAGTCACTGAGCAGGTTTTCTGTACCAAGAGCTATATAAATTCACTGTTACAAAACACAATCTCAAAACTGCATTTTGAAGCAATTTACTACGATGGCATGTAATATTTGTGTAAATTCCCAATTATAAATGTATTTGCATTCTTTACAGTCGAATAGCTGTGGATGAAACACATTTAGGCCACAAAGAAATAAATCTGAAAGAAGCCATGTTCTATAGATTCAGTGATGGCCTTGAACTCTGACATTGGAGCTTTCAGAGGAAATTACCAATCAAGTAAAGAAATCTCCTGACAGCTGGATGCAAGACAACAAGCAATCCATACTGTCATACTTGTTTGTAATTCCTAATGGTCTTCAGGGTGACTGACCGCAGCCACGATAATTGACCACTTGACCTAGAGTGACCACTTACCTGGAACTACATAAATGGATGTAAGTCTTATTGGACACTCAATGCACTCATGCCACAGAAAGTAAACAATGGCCATTGTACGCAGGCCCATTTATGGCATTTATCACCAGTTAAGAGCAAAACTGGTTCTTAACTATCAAAGAAGGAAAGCAGCCTTTAGAAAAAAACAAAATTCTTCACTGCCAAAGAGGAATTTTTTGACCAATGGAGTTTCTGTGAAGTAGTTCTACATAAGTAGCTGACTGCAATCAACTACAGAGTCTCTTTCT
The DNA here is from genome assembly GCA_020284085.1 of Aporrectodea caliginosa. Classification (NCBI taxonomy): domain Eukaryota; kingdom Metazoa; phylum Annelida; class Clitellata; order Crassiclitellata; family Lumbricidae; genus Aporrectodea; species Aporrectodea caliginosa. The sequence continues at coordinate 96,559 of JACEVL010000008.1, forward strand.
GATCTCATGCAATCTTCTGAGTCTTAGAATGGTCTTACAAACATCCTTCAGAATACCCACATCATCAAATGCTCTTAATGAGAAAACCAGTCAAATACAGATGATTTCATCTGCACCAGCGAATGCAGTTGACAAACAGTTTCTCTACTGAGAGTTCACTTAATAATAATAATAATAATAATAATAATAATAATAATAATAATAATAATTAGGGTTGTTAAAATCGGTTTTTTTGGCAATCCGAATTTCGGTTTTAGAAATCCGATTTTAAACCGAATTTCGTTTTTTATTGGCCTTCATAGAAAATTTAATATATTATTATATAACGCAAGTTATTTAATATATTAGGTACCATAATGTACGTTAAATAAACACCTTCTTATCTGCCAGCTATATTCGATGAAAACAATCATAAACACTAAAGAAATGCATGAATTAATTCTTTCTGGCATTTCTTGAAATTTTCACTATGAAAATGATTTTTTTAAATTCGAATTTCGTTTTGTCAATAATAAAAACCGAATTTCGTTTTCAAAACCGAAATTCGGATTTCCGAATTTCGTTTAACATCCCTAATAATAATAATAATAATAATAATGGTCAACTTCACAAAATGATTTACGACGACAGGAGCAGAACACCATCCTGAATTTTTCACCAAGGACAGTTCTAGGTGTCCAGAATAACCAAGCAAACATTCATGAAGTTCATTAGACACTGACTTCACTTTTTGGGTAAGCTGTAAACCCCACTTTGACGATCGAGGCAAGGGAAATGTTCTTGGAAAGAACAATAATAACAAAACTAATTAGGTACTGACTATACGTCTGATGAGCACCAATGTACCTCAATATAAAACCAGAATAAGTAATTAAGTATTATTAAATATCATTCCTGCCTGCTGATATGATGTCTGGAACCTGAGTGAGAATTGGCCTCTGTGCAATATTCAAATATGTTTATAATAAAAACCACAAGTAACACCACCCATAGTCTTGCATACTTGGAAAGAGCACAACAAACTGATCGCATGAAAAGATTTTCATCCCTCTAGCTCATTTCCTGGCCGAGATATATATGCAGTCCAAACTTGGCGGATCATGCCGTTTTCTCGCCATCCGCTTTCTGATTATTAACTTCAAAATTAATATCTTAGTCAAATTTTGAGATATTCTGCTCAAATTTTCATTGTTATACCAACTTGGACCTTGACGAATATGGCCCATTCCAGACAAGTCTGTGTTTATAAATAATGTTGAAGTCCCTGAGGGATCATATTTACCTCGAGGCAATAAAAAGAAAATAATAATAATAATAATAATAATAATAATAATAATAATAGTAACTAAGACAAAATAATGCTGATATTAAGTTCTATAAATATTAAGAATAAAGTCAAAGCATACAAAACACACAGATTTGAATTAAGCAAAAAAGCAAAAAACATAAACTGATAAATTCTGGGACCACCTTAATATGACGACGTTTGGTACAGTGAAATGTAATGCAAATCTAAGGTTTTCATAACCACACAAAAGCTGCATCACGGAGAAATACTTCTTCATCAGCGTTATATCAAATCAGGTCCACAATCAGAGCTTGTCATTTTAAAATAGAAGGCGATTTGAAAATCGATCGCGCTGGATTGACTAGGCGATCGATGCGCGGTCGATCTCGGAACCTTTTGTGTACAGCGTATTTTGTGTATCCTATTTGTATAGCTGCATATTATGGTTGTCCATTAACTGCTAGAGTAGGCCCTATAGGGGTCTACGCAACACTTATTAAAAGTCGATAAGCCTCCTCTGCTTGTCGACGCAATGCTGTATCGATCCTCGCCTGAACTTTCACAAGTAATGTAATTAAATTAGATAAATAAAATAATGGTCTGGCTCCAGGTTCCTCTTGGAGTCTAACTCGTCGAGCGCGATCGATTTACCGATCGACCAGACCTTTGCTAGGCGATCGACCAAGGAGATCGATCGATCGCCTCAACTGAGATGCTCTGTCCACAAGAGCAACAGGATGTTGAGGTCAGTTTTGGTGCCAAATTCAGAATCTGCGAAGGTGGATGGGAACAATGCATAGTGCCAACTTGCAAAGTGATTTTGATGGCATCAGTAGTTGAACGATGGTGCAGTATCGGAATCACGATTAAGGATACTTCGAGAGTTCGGTTTTCAGTCTGAAGTGAAACTCTCCATTGTGAAAACTCATCATTGTGGTTGGTAACATTTGATTTGAACAATTCCTGTTTCTTAAGAAATATATTTACTTGATTTGAAATGTTCTTCTGTTGGACCAATAACTATATTGATTGACTGACTGATTGATTGATTTATAATAATATGTTTAGAGAATGCACACAGTGAGAAATATATAAGTAAATAACACGATACACATTTACACCAAACTCTCCTCCCTCCCCAGTCACAACATTCCTAAATCACCCACACCTGCTTACGTGCAACCCAGAACATGCATTGACACGAAGATCTTACTTGCAATAAAGCCGAGCCAACGTGCATACTTCATGACATCATACTTCCAGTAGGACAGACTGAGCATGATGATCGTAATAGTGACGCAGATGATTCCTGACGCAATAAACATGAAGGTCAGCAACCACTCCGGTTGAATGTCAGTTGGTGTGAAGCAGTCCATCTGACGGTTGTATATCGTCAAACAAGTCTGAAGCAGACCGATGTACGTGTTGCCTGAGAAACAACACGCATATAACATAATTAGGCACAAAATATCAAACAAATAACAAATATATTCAACAGTTATCAGCAATGGAGCCAAGTTGCTAAGACCTCTCTTACCAAGCATGCAATGCAATACTTGGTCAAACCAGTAAGCTACAGCAGGCGATTGGTTTGATGCTTACCTTGTAATGTGGCATGCGCAATGGTTAAAGTGGTTTGGGTGAGCAGTGGGAACTCCGAAGAAGAGTTTTATTGGCATGCATGTGTTATCATGGTCCCATTGCATGGTGAACAGTGAGAACCCAAGTAAAAAAATTTCCGGAGCAGTGGGAATGCCGTTCCCACAGTTCCCACACCACTTTAAACGCTGCGTGTGCATGTTTGAGCTTTCCCTGAGGCGCTTACCGTGCATCAACCTTGAGCAAGTCCTTCGTGCACAGTGCCATCGACTGATGCTTTGTGAATAAACAGAGGTGCTAGTGCTAGATAAATGCAAAGATAAATAATGAAATACGCTTTGTCATTCACCAACCATGGATTTAAACACAACTTGATAACACATAAGAACCACCACCACCACGCAAAGGAACTTATAGTGCCAACTGGTTGGGATTCGTCTATGGCCTCAAGCACCTACGAAAATGGAATGATTGTCTCCTCTAACTCCCAATGTGAGACATTTATGTGGATCTTTACTTTACTTACTTACATAATTGAGGACGTTAATTCGATACCTCAACTCTATACGTTTTAATTTGTGATGCTTATAGCACCTACGTGTCGTCTGTCTGTCTGTCTGTCTGTCTGTCTGTGTCTGTCTGTCTGTCTGTCTGTCTGTCTGTCTGTCTGTCTCTCTCTCTCTCTCTCTCTCTCTCTCTCTCTCTCGTGCATGCAGACTGCAGATGTCGTTCAGTGTGCGAAAACAACAACAACATTTGGTGAAGTGGATATTTACACCAAAATCCGGGACAATTTGGGATTAATACGGGACACGGGACGCACAAGGCCATTGATTCCTGGAATGTAGTCTTACCGCTGCTGATGGAGACGATCCAGTTGGGCATACAGAGACTGGCGATGGCAAAAATGTCGGCGGCCAGAAACAACGCCCCTGATATAATACTCAACTTATCCATCTCAGCCTAAACTTAATCAAAACAGAGTAGAATAATATCGAGTAATTAATTAATTGTCTATTAATCGATAATAAATGCTTATTATGATTCTGTAAACATTTTGACGAATTTAAGGATTATCTATTTGTCAAGAGGTTGCAAAATGATGACGTAAATATTCTCGTGTTGCCTTCGAAATTGCAGTTAATAATTATAAGCACAGAATAGATGATATAAGTGAGGGACATCATTCTGTTGTAATGTAAATGTAGGCCTACTACAGTGGCTACTACTCAAAGTGTATAGAAGGAACTACTATACTGTAAATCTGAAAATTTCTTGGCGTCCAAGCTGTCTGTTCTGTTAGTAGTTAACTAGTTAAGATTAAGAGACTAGCGTATTCACCGGCGCTAACCTTGTTCACGAGTTATATGGATTTCTTAGTTCTGCATTAAGGCAAAATAACATACATTCATTGGGAATCGTTGCAAGACACCAAAATGGAATTTCTCGAAGGAGCGGGAAGGAGACAGCTATAAGAAGAGCCATTCGGAATAGTTCTTAAATATCGAAGGGTTCTGTTTAACATCTCAGCTTTGCAATCAAATGATTTTTGTCACGTGAAAGGTGTTGAAAACTGTGTCTGTCTGCCTCGATCTGTCTAGCTGTCTGTCTGCATGTCTTTCTGTGTGTATTATATATATATATTATATATATATATATATATATATATATATATATATATATATATAATTTAGGAAGTAATCTTTTTAATTCGTGCTAAGTTTGTTCTTGTAGGCCTAGCCTATAGTCTATGTCTATAGGTTATAGTTGAAGTAAATTTTAGACATTCGCACGAACCAGGTGAAGTGAAAAAATAGTTTTCGGTCAGTCGAGTTTTAATGCATTATTGCTCTTTAAAAGCTTGCCGTTTCGTCCATTTATATAGATAACGGCAAAATCAAGAAAAGTACTCAGAGGAGCCCCCAACTCCAGTAACTGATCATAAAATAGAAATTATTAAAGGTTGGCTGTTGCTAATTAGTATTTTATGGGCAAATGAACAAGAAACCTGGTTATTGCACTGAAGCTTCGCTGTAGTTCTGGAACATTTTTGGATGCAAGAATCACATATGTCAACTAACCTGGTTATTGCACTGAAACTTCCCTGTAGTTCTGGAATTTTTTTGATGCAACAATCACATATGTTAACTAGACCTGGTTATGGCATTGAAACTTCCCTGTAGATTTGGAGCTTCTTTCCATGCAAGAATCATGTAAGTGAACAAAATTTGTTGTTGCATGTCAATTATAAGCAACTTTCGTGTGGTGCTGGAAACTTATTTACATGTAAGAATCTAATATGTGAACAAACCTTGAAAAATTTTAAATACTGCGCATGAGCCGATTTATTGCATGGAAATGATAAACATTAGGCCTAGAGACATGAGCCAGAAGAAGGTAACTGAATGATACCGATTTGAAGTTCGTGAAAATGGCTAAATGGTCTCCATCTAGTGGCAGAATATTGTTATTATATCCTTACTTACTTCGCTAATGCATCCGACAACGTATATAACTGGCTCACGGTTGCGTGCAATAATCAGGTTTGTTCACATACATGTCTATTGCTCGCAACCGAGAGGCTATGATCTTTATGCAATAACCGGGTTTGTTGACTTATCTCATTTATGCACGCAATCATGGCACCGGAATGCGAAAATTCTCAAAGCAGGTAAGTTGATTAATTAATTAATTCATATCGAACATTTATATAGCACCGGCCTTTCAAGAAAACTACTCAGAGGAGCCCCCAACTCCAGTACTGCAGTCCTAAGGTGAGAAAAGATTAGGCCTATTGGAGAGAAGGTTCTGGAAAAGAGCTAGGCGAAGCTCCAGAGGGAGGCCATCATAATGTAAATGCTCCAGGAGGCATTTTATAGGCCGAGGGGCCCACCACCGCTCAGGAAGTGCGGTTCTGCATAGTGGAGGTACAGGCAAATGGGACAAGGAGACCCTGTTCAGATGAGCGGATGGATCGAGAGCCCCTAGCACTAATTAAGGAGCCGACAGGGCAGCATGAGCTCACAAAGATAGGCAGAAGCGAAGCCTATATACAGTATAATAGGCCTAGTAGGCCATATTGGTTATATATATATAGGCTGTTATTAAATATCAGCTGTAGGCCTACATTAGTCAACTTTACAGTGTATGTGAAAAATTCTAGTATTCTCTTATACTGCACATAAGCCGATTATGTATAATTGTATTGTATTGTAGGCCTATTTAAAGATTTATAAAGCGCCTCGATCTCACAGTGCACATCAATCAGAGGCGCTCAGATAGTCTTATAAGTGCATATATAGGTTCAAGGCAAATTGCTTGCAAACTATTGAAATGGAACTACTTAGGCTAAGACATTTTTGGTTGTTGCTTTAGCAGATTAAATGTGGATCGCCGATCGAGTCCACAGCGTACCCGAGGTAATTCAATGTAGGCTATTCGCGTACAATCTCATTACTCTTGTTTTTCCATGTTACGATGGTCGATTTAATCTCGAGCGAAATTAGAAGAATGAGTGACTGGCAATCGAACGCAAAACGACAGGAACGACGGCCGAAGGATCAATGCGTAAATGTCAGAGTACGATCCCCCCATAGCCTACCCTGAGGCAGATCTGCAGCTCTCGATCCTCACCCATCGCTAGACAGACTTGGCCCAAGCTTAATTCGCACTACACAGCACTGTGATATATTAATGCAGACATATGCACTTGACTTGTTCAATCATTCTTCAGGTCAAATATTTCTCCCAAACAAACAAACAACGCATCAACAGACAACAGGGCTTAAAAAGAACTGGATAGGCCTACTGCTAATTAATTCAAATAATGAACTATCACACAGCAGGGTCCATGGCACATAGGCCTATAAGGCATCATATTTTCAATAATAATTAACTGCATAGTAATCAGTTATGAACAGTCTCACCAATGATAGGAGACATGGTGTCCAACTGGTAGCAAATTATTCATTTATTAAGCACCACTATCTAATGACCAAGCATCAATCGAGGTGATTCCATCGAGATTTAAAAGAGATATTTGTAAACCTCATATTTCTTGTGCTACAAACGAGCTAAGTTTTCGGAGCCAAAAGTAAAAAATTGTGTTTTAAAAGAAGGAATGTGCTATTCCTTCTTTTAAAAACCAATTTTTGGATTTGTTCCTGTACAAGTAATTAATTAGGACAATACTATATCACAAACTGATAGAGACTTGGCTTTGGTCCCCTGCATTTAAGAGCTTCTGTTGGATGTACCACAGATCCGCTTGCATCCTTTGGATTGCGTGTTGCGGGCGGCTGCTCGCCTAATTGGTGGTGTACCTAAGTTTGGCCACATCTCTGCCTTTATGCGCGATGTCCTCCACTGGCTCCCGGTCCAGCAGCACATCAATTATAGAGTCTCATCTATTGTCTGGCAATGTGTTCTGGGTAGAGCAATCACCTATCTCCAGGAGCTCTTCACATTGACTTCGGTCTGCTCTGGTCGCCGATCTCTGCGCTCGGCTTCTAGAGGTGACTTTATGGTACCGCATGCTCGCTCTGCCACCAGACAGCGTCGGGCATTCTCGATAGTGGGTCCTTCTCTTTGGAATATTTCTTGTGCCTGACAAAAGAGCTACGTTTTCAGAACCGAGACAAACAATAATTATTGTGTTTTAAAAGAAGGAATGTGCTATTCCTTCTTTTAAAAACCAATTTTTGGCTTTGTTCCTGTAACAAGATATTAATTAGGCCATCACAAACTGATAGAGACTTGGCTTTGGTTCCCTGCATTTAAGAGCTTCTGTTGGATGTAAAGGCAGATATTTTCTGCTTGGCATGAATGAGAAATGCTTTTTATAACAGAGAACTACTGACATGAGATCTTTGGCATGAAAAATCACAACTGACAACACTGATAGAACTTTCCTGACAATCAGTATATAAGAACATGAATTCTTCATTGTAAGATTAAACAAAATTGAAAAAAATTCAAAATATAAACACATAGTGAGCAATATTTTAATTCTAGGACAGTTAAGTATCATGAAACAAAAATTATGATTTGTGAGACATATTTGATATTGTATTTTGTAATACATTTAATTTCATTCCAACAGGCACACATCATCAAACATAAATATACATGTATGAAGAATGCCTACAGACTATTAACATTAAACCACAGTCGCCTCTATGCAGACACACTAATCACCACATGCCTATGATGACTAGCATTCACAGAAGCTTTTAATACACAGTTACCTTCATCGTAATGTTAAAAGATCACAGAGACTGAGAAAGTAAGAAGTCCACAAGTGATAATTTGGTTAGCCTGCAATAGAAACTTAACTACCCTGAAGCGAATTGTCAAAATCAGCACCATACAAGCAGCATACGTAATCAAACATCTGTGCAGCAACCAACACACAGTGAACCAAACATCTACCAATTATGCATTTAGAAGTTAACTCAAAATAACAGGAGAATTTTACGAACACCAACTACCGGTATGTTGTCATCTGTAGATGTCAAAACAGTGTGAAGAAGAGTTTCTTTTATACACAATTTCAGCCGATGATGCATAGTTAGTACTTTGAAACACTATGGCACCTTAGCAGACCTTTAACGATCAGGCAGGTTCTTCAAAGGTGTCCTATAAGTGTTCAGTTGCATTACATAAAAACCTTTACTGATGAAAGGTTCACAGCAATAAAACAATACTGTTGCTTTCGCTGTAAAGCACGCTGGAACAACGAGGTGGCCAATACAATAAGCACGTTGGTGCTATGACCGAACTTCCTGACCAGTTATCTGAAAGAGACTTCTGTGCTGAAGGTCATCACTCGAAGACGGTGAAGCAGCATTGGTCAACAGGCTGCTGGCATCTTTAGGTGGAGAGCTGGAAGGGGAATCGGATTCGGTCTCTTGCATTGAGAGATTGCCAGTCAGTGGAGGAAGATTGTTGTCCGATGCACGATACTAACAAAAGCCACAATTTCAGATGAATTAGAACAAACTAAAAATGTCACTCTGTTCCTAAACTCTTTCTAAATTAAGATCGGCTAAGTGTCTACACACTTAAGCCCTTTCAATACCACACTTTTCAGTTCCTCACAAAAGTCCCATACAGTCTACACCAGTTTAAATAACTATATGAAGGTTCGTCAATCAGCAAGCAATGCTCAGCTAACTAGAAAAGTCACCAGTGCTGGGTGATTCCCAGCTGCACGTAGAGTCCAACCAATGGATTCTTTTCCACAGTCTACATTTGACGCCATGTTCAAAGTTTCTGGACTATATCCTATGCTGTCTGTCTCGAGCAAATCAAACATCTCTTCCAATTCAACAAAGTACTACCTGTATTTGTTTATACATTCTGTTCATTGCAAGTTTTGTATGTGTATTGTATGAGCGCCTCTGAGTGTTGAAGGGGCTCTATATAAATACTCCTTAATAATAATAATAATAATAATAATAATAATATTGCATACTTTACATGCTTATGTTTAACAGAGCCCTACTTAGCAGGGTACAAATATCATTAGCATTTTTGGCTGGAATGTATTAAACTGCTGTTTATTTTTGATTACATGACAAAAAAATGATTAAAAAATTGCTTCACATTAATAAAAATCAATCAATCACAGAACACAAGAAATACAATCATTCTATTCTGCAGTTGGCAGTTTGTTTACTAAGGGATATTCTCACTTACTTACTAACTTACTTGATGCGAAAAATGTTTATTGTCAGGATGCTATATACTTTTTAACTGTGTTTATAAGATGTCTGTACATTAAAGTGCGATTAGCAATTGGTTAATATAGAAATATACTTACTTACTTACTATGTATATGTATACAATTTGGAAGTAATGAAAGATAAATATATGAACTATTTCATTACAGACAGCTAGCTCACAAAACATTAAGAAACCTCTTTAGATTAGTTACATTGCCATGTTAAGTGCCCGTGTGAGGTTCTTGCGAGGTTTTTTTTACAAGAGTGAGATACATACATACAAACATATAAGCATACATACATATATACATGCATACATACATACACACATACATACATGCATACATACATACACACAAACATACATACATACATACATACATACATGCATACATACATACATACATACAAAAGTGCAGCATAATAGAGAGCATAGGTGAGCATACTTCATCATCGTCATCTTCATCATCCTCTGCGCTGGAGGCGGACGCAGATCCAGGTGACGCTCCTTCTGACCCAGCTCTGTTTCTGTGACAAACCTTTGGAGAGTTCAGGGACACGATCGGCTCAGAAGTCACAGATATCTTGTCATCCTCATCTAAGATCAATCGCAATGAATTTGCACATTAAATACACGAATAGTAAGCTTATGAAATCTATCAGTGATTAATGAAAGGAGAGCTGTGTTTAAGACGATTTTTAATCGAAACAAAGCAACTTGTATTGTAAAATGAAAAATTAAAAAATTGCTGCAGTCATCTCAACTCGTTCAATAAGAAGGATGGAGTAACGAGAAGGAAAAGGTGGAAAACCACAAAGTTTGGTGTTTGGTACAGTTTCTTAGCTTCTTTACATTATTTTTAATAATACATGAAAATCTGTCCACTCACCTGTGCCTCCTTCTGAAGTGTAGAAGTTGGTGCCATCAGTTCGTGAAGCAGTAACAGCCGAGTTTGCACCTTTAGGATCGTCAATTCGCGAGATGAGCTCTGCCAAATCCGTGAAATTTGCTTCTGCAGGTATTATACTCTGTTGCAAAACAAAACAGCATGATCAACAAACCCAACAGAATTCAAAGCTTTACAGAAACACTTTTTCAAGAAAACACAGTCACTGGAAAACAGGGATTAGAGTCCGACCAAGTCCGATAAACACAGCATCTGTGACCACCTTCAATTTGTTGAACACTGGCACCTTGATGAGCAACTGTTAAATCCAAAATATTTTAGACAGTTGCATCAGCCCAAGTCCAAGATATGGGTCCTTGAACTTTGACCGAAAAACTCATCGAATAACATTTTAATGAGTCCGCACTGTACAAATGCTTCTTCAAAGAGATTTTCTGTGTGGCAACCCAACAAGAAGACTGTCTTCCCTGACAAGTTACAAGTCTAGATACTCAATGGTTAGTGTCACATGGCACAACTAGATCTGAACCTCAGCTGCACAAGTGTTATGCCCATTAAAAATACCTAATTACAACATAGGACTTCATAAGGCATCCAAAATGTATCACTATAACAAGGTTCAATAGTACAATACAATACAACTTTATTTTAATAATACTGCCCTTCTTCCAATGTTCAAAGTGCACGCACGATCATACGACAGAACATCGATGGCGCCGAGCAATTGTGAGTGAAGGACTTGCTCAAGGTCCCTACACAGTAATTGCCTGAGTGAAGGCTCAAACCCGCACGCTCCACATTACAAACCAAGTGCTCTAACCACCACAGAAGTCAATTGCTTAGAATAGAGATTCAATTGACTACAGCTGCTGACCTTATTTACAGTTGGTGTAGATTCGCAATGTCTCTCCGTGAACAGGTCCTTTATACGATCGGTCTTTTCCCACTCAACCAGCAGCGTCTTGCCATGAGCATAACCAACCTCCTGGCATTCAACAAAATTCAATAAGTAGGTAGCAATAATAATTTATTATTTAATTTTAGGAATTAATTGCATTAAACACAGTCACATGAAAGTAAGGGAAGACCACTTCAACAGTTTGGAAAAGTCAATATTTCATGCCACAGCCAGACTGCAAGCAACATGAAATTTCAGATGGCTTTGGTGAATTTAAAATAAACTGCAGAAGAAGACAAAAAGCCAGGATTAAAATCCTTTTTAAAATACCCTAATTAATTTGGCATATATATTTTTTATTTCAATAGAAATTTTTGCTAAAATTTTCCAAATGCTACCAGAAGACACAAAGAGTGTTACTCTTTGCATCATACACCACTTACATAGATGTCGTCAAAACTGCCAAACTGCAGGGTGTGATACTTGTCAATAGGTGGCCGCACGTACTCACAGCATCCGCTGTCCTTGACGTGCTCCAGCTGACGCACACACGACACGTAAGCCAGTCGCGACTGGATTTCAGCCATGTTTGGAACCTGAATAATCAAACAGACCGTTTGCATGATTCAGGGTTGGATGGACAAACTGTCTTCATTTATTATAATATTTCAAAAGTTGAATGGAATTAAAAGGAGGATCCACTTTGAAATAAGATTTATAATCAACTGCTCTTGTGCTACTCTATCAATTTAGTGCAATTAATATAATGCAGTAGCATAATGAAGGGTTTCAGCGCCCGGGCAAGAGTTGATGACTGCGCCCCTTTTTAGTTTTCTTGTTGATTTTAATCATTCTTGACATAGTTCTGTGTACCACTGAAGCTAATTTTGCACCCCCCTGTGCTGCGCCCAGGGCAGTTGCCCCCTTTGTTACGCCACTGATATAATGCACCGATAAGTAAGAGTTTGTAAGCAGATGACAATTATGTTTAGGGTCCCAGACTTGATGCTATGATATACAGAAGCAAAATCCAAAACAAATGTAGTTTCATAAGAAAATTTACACCAGGAATTATTGAGATATATGACTAAGTCAGCATTATTAGACCAATGATTGAAGAATCTCTAAGGAATTCAAGCAACTAAATGTGAGGTCAAGGTCAAAACATCAGTCAGTCAGTCCGTCCGTCCGTCCAATCCAATCCAGTCCGTCCAAATGATGTCCGTCAATCCATCAAATCCGTCCATCCAGTCACATCTTCACAACTATCGGGAAGGTTGAAAACAGAACTGCCACTATTCAAAGTTTAACCTACAAATGATGCAATACACATTCCTTTTAATATGCATCTCGTCCGTTGTAACAAATTTTGTAAAGCTGTACATGCTCAATAACAGGTTAATCTAATCTAAAGACTTCTATAATACCATTATCATAATACAAAGTCCAAGTCATCAATCACGGGTTACTTAAGAGTGAAATCACAATCAAAACTCATAACCCATTGGAAAAGCCAAGTAAAAAAATTACTAAAACAAATGAAGAAACAACACTTTAATTTTTGATTTGTTATTAATTTTTCTAAAACACAAGCGAGATGGCCAACCTTAACTGGCTTTGCCCACGGATACCACTTCTGCCAGAGGAGCCACCAACCGCTCAGTTCGTCTCCATAATTCGTTAGATCTGTTTCATCCTGGCTGCCAACGTCGATAGCGAATATCGACTGTGCACCCATGACCTTCATCACGTCCGCTGAAATCACAAGAGAAAAGCCTCAACATAAGACATCTAGAAAGTCTAGCCGACAACAAACAATAAAAAAGCACAAGAAAGAATTTGTGCAAATCCTTAGTGCAAGCTGTCTTTTAATATGCATCTCTTCTGTTGTAACAAATTTCATGAAGCTCTATATTCACTGATAATTCGAGAAAACATATGTAATAATAATAACAATAATAATAAAAATAATAACAATAGTAATAACAATAATAATAAAAATAATAATAACAATAGGAAGCACTCTTCCATCACAGAACTTTGTAATAATGTGAGACCAAACAATCAATTGACCTGACCTGGGAGGTTGTTGACGTAGCCACCGTCGAGCAGGAGATGGCCATCCAGCGGATCACACAGAGGCGGCAGATAACCAGATAGTGACATACTTGCCCGAACATACCTCCAGAGGCTCCCTATCAGACAATCAGTCATCAGTGGTAACTAATAACATATCAAGTTATAAATGGGGCTCCCCAAATCCTCTTTCATTTCAGTCACTTGCCATGTACAGTAAAGAGATGACTTGCAAATAGAGGATACACTATGGCATACAAAAATCTGGTGGAAAGAAAACTTCAGCGAGAAAGAGGATGACAAATGATAATACTTCACTTGCTGTAGATAGGAAATCAGTGAATGTTGTCTACGATTCATTGTTCAACCATTGGACATATTGCGTGTTAACAAATGCATTGCCTCCTTAAATGAAATTAAAGTTAAATGAAAATGAGGTGATCAATTTGCTAAGGCAATTTGCTCAAGTTATCTGGTTGCAAGTGTTCCAAAGCATTTTCTTTCAGCAACTCAAAAGGAAAAGACAATGTTGTTGTTGGATTGATGCGTTCACAGCAACAGAACATCCCTGAGGAACATGGCTTTGTTCACCTATAATTGACAACGGCATGCACTAAGTGCAACTACACTACATAGGTAGCCATTTCTAACTTTGTGAAGTCTTTAAAATGTTCAGATACAAACACATGACACGCAAACACACTTTACCATACCTCACCCAGAAAATAAACTTAGCCGACATAGTTCTGTAAGATTAAAGCTTTTCGGGAAAACTGAACTACTAACCATGAGTATGAACACGCATCTTTGAGGCAGTCAGATCAGTTGTTATACAGAAATAGGGAATCCAGAGATCTTCGATCTGACGATCATGGAATACGGATTCTATCGTTCTGTTGAACGAGGCACCTTAGGTATCGGAAAAAGATAAATTATGAGTCATACTGAACATCCATGCTCTAAGTTATCCTCCAATAAAAAGCATCACATCCAGTAAATATTATACCTCACCGAAACTGCACTGTGTCCTGATCAAAATTGTTTAAACTCAAGTTTGTTTTGAAGAAAATAATGTGAACATGTCGGAAGTTCACTTGGATCACGTCTGTGACAATACAAGCATGAGCAAAGGTGATCATGCGCATTTATGTATCACATACTGGTAAATGTTAATGTCTGTTAAGCTTCATTTAGGTCAGTTCGGGACTATGAATTAAGAGGTTGGTTTGCTTAGGTTTCTTACTTGTAGCAAATGGATTACCAACAGTTAATACACAGCTCATGTTTACCAATACCGTAGTTGTTTAACAGAAAGCACTTCAATTTAACACAGTCGAGCTATGCATGATTCCTCACTCTAATTTATACAGAGGTCGTCCTTAAAGCATGTCTGGAAAAATGGCCTGCTTTGGACACCACTCCACCTTGTTAGGTCACGTGATTATTGGCATTAAATCATCCATTCCTCTTACGGACAAAACTGCACTGGAGTGCACCCCAGCGCAGTACTAAGGTCTAGTTTACCAAGGCTACCCAGTCGATCTTTCAAGGTTAACTGTGACAGGGTGAGATAGATACATTGATACTGCAAAATCTTGCAGAGGGACTCTCGTCACATCCATTGCAAATACAGTGCAAATCAGATGTCCGACTGAAACTGGTGTTTATAACACAGGCTGTACTGAAATAACTGCATGTATCACATAAAGATGCCGAAGTCCATATTGGACATAATCCCCCTTGTCTGCATATAGTTCACATTTGCGTGACCCCTCCCTCCTCCCCTCTTTTTAGACATTCTCTATGGATAAACCCTAGTCACTGTAAAGATCTTCTAAAAATCTTACCTGAGAACATCGCTGTGATTGGGTACGTCAAGTCAAACAACTTCTTCCACAAGCAGTTCATATCCTGCCAAAAACACACGAATAACGCATTAGCAACTGAAATCCATTCTCCAATCATCATCAGAAGTACCGAGTGCCTTGACTCTCAACCACCTATGGAGTGCTGATCCGTGACAGTTTCCATCTGCCTTCCTACAGACTGATGAAGCAAAACATTCTGAAGTCTTTCTTGCAGCCTGATGACATGCATACATTTATCTGTTTCAAATAGAGAGTGACGTGGAGAGACAATCCACAACAAGTAAGTCTTTTCCATCCCTGCAACAAGTAAGTCTTCCCCATCTCCGCCCCATTCCATATGTTTTGTCCCCATCCCCGCAGGTTTTCTCCCCAACCCTGCAGGACTACATCGCATTCTCTGCAAAAAGTTTTCACCAATTAAAATTTAAAAAAATTTACCTTACAAAGCTATTTGTAGTGTTGTTTGAATTAATAAAACACACAAAAAAACAGATTATCTTATAGAAAGTTTGCAATATAGTCTATACAGTGTATAGACTATAGAGCTGTAATAGTTACCATTACCGCGGTTTTATCGCTGGCTTATTCTCCATTACCATGGTATCACCACAACAGTGAACCCCATTACCGCGGTAAAACCGAAATGGTTGTCCTCATTATCGCGTTATTTATCGTGAGAAATTATTACCATGTCACTCTCTAGTTTCAGAGCTAGCAAAAATGATCGTAAGAATATTGAACATTTGAATACAATACTTGAAACTAAAATATTCAAAGAAAACAGCTTGCTCTTTAGTACTAGTGCATGTAAACCCTCAGTAGATTGCTATATGGCAGAGTTTACCATATTCCTTGAGCCATGTAGCTTGGCAGACTCCAAGCAGACTTACCTTGCACCACTCCCTGGCTCTCTGTTTGAAGCGCGTGAAGTTGGTCTCTTCAGCCCACAGTGCCCCCATGAACGAACCGATACTCGTTCCGCCTATGAAGTCTATCGGAATCCTCGCTTCGTTCAAGGCGCGGATGATGCCCACGTGAGAACAACCTCTGCAGAACAGCAGAACAGTTCATAGTGTTTAAATGGCCACTGTCAAAGTTTCTCAGTTTCAAATTTCACCCAGTCCCAGCCATGTCCTACACCAATAGTAAAGTTTTCTCTATTGCACCAGTGTCTAATGCACAAGGCAACAACCGATGGTGCATCAAGATCAGGCAGTAACCAGGTCAATATCCAGAAGATTAGCCTGCTAAGACACAGAGATTGAGAGGCAGCCTTTGGTGGAAAATCAATCTGAAAAAGGCAGTGTTATTAAGTGGAGAATGAAACGACCAGAACAGACAGATACAATAAGAGTAGACAATTCCAAAATCTAAGACAATTCCAAAATCTAAGACAATTCCAAAATCTAAGACAATTCCAAAATCTAAGACAATTCCAAAACCTAGGTCCAGAAAACAAACAGCTCGTCACCAGAAATATTTCTAGTTACAGTACGTCTCATATGACTACAGCTGCTGAAAACATAATCAATTAGCAATTACTTTACTTTACCTTTGAGAACAAACTGGTGCTACATAATCCTTGCGTGCATTTAGTAACGTTCTCACGACTTCAAGTACCATCAAATGAAAATAATGACACAAAATTAACAAAAGATTGTTTTAATTTTACATGCCTTACATAGGCACTGAACCTACCTAGCACCACCTCCCCCTAGCACTAGGCCAACCGCTGTACCAGTGAGGAATCGAGCCAGGCGCGAGAAATCCGACATACGATCAGGTTCACACTCTAACACCTTCTGGTAAGTCTCCATCTAGTAAACAAAATATAACATTCTCATCTCACCATCACTTATTATAATGCCTAGCAGACACATGATCGATGAGCAAGGCAACTTTTAGCACTTTCTATCATAACTGACATCCATAAAGCACCCTGTAAGTAGCACCCTAAAAGTAATTCACAACTGCCATTACATTACATTACATTACATTACAAGGTAAGGCAAATAAGAGCACATTTCTATGCTGTATATCTAGACCATCTTATGTAGCACCTTTTCAGGCAAATGTATTTAGCATTTATATAGCACCTTTTCCTCACAGAAACTAAAAACTGATTGTCTCAGAA
Source organism: Aporrectodea caliginosa (assembly GCA_020284085.1). NCBI lineage: Eukaryota > Metazoa > Annelida > Clitellata > Crassiclitellata > Lumbricidae > Aporrectodea > Aporrectodea caliginosa. The sequence goes on from JACEVL010000008.1 coordinate 114,055, forward strand.
CTAACTCCAGTCTTCAGAGTTACGATTGTTGCATTTTACAAACTACTTAAATTAAGTTCAACTGATAACAATCTTTCAACAACAGGACAGCCATCTATGTAGATAGAGGTCACAAACAACATAAATAAATTGTTAATTGAACCTCAAGCACTTATGGTAAGTAGGCCTACAATCTGAATCCAAACACAGAAAAGCGAAAGGCAGATCTATCCCTTAGCAGAAACTAACTACATCAACAATCACAACCATAGACATAACAAAATCAACTGCACATTCAAATATCTCAAAACAACCATTCAAAATATTAACTGCTACTTAGAATGAATTAAGAATAATTACAACAGAGTACTAGAATGACCACTGCACTGTCTCAGTTTGCCATACTTCCCATATAAATTAGGTTTGTATACAGGAAACTCCCTGAGACACAAACCACCTGTAATATGAAGCAGTGTAAAAGCCACAGCTTACAATCTTTGCTTGTGGCTTTCGGCTGAAGACTCTCTTATGGCAGCGGATGTGGTGGTGAGACGAGCACCACTCCCTAAGGTTGAGCCACTCCACGGTGTTCTTGAGGTTGGGTCCGTCTTGACGATGCAGAAGGATCAACTCCTTCTGGGCCCTGACTGCCATGTTGTCCAACTGCTTCTCCAGCTGAAAAAGGCAACAGATCCCACCAAAGGCACTATATAAATGTCTGGATAGTTAAAGTAAGGCTGCGGATTTTAACGATTAATTAATCGATTAATCGCTAAAATGTTAATCAATTAATTTTGGGTTGTTCGATTATCTTGTTACTTATTTCACGATGTCAAGTGGCCCATTTCCAGAGTAACCAATATGACGAACAGTGATAATGTGAAAAGTCTGAGTGGAAAATGAAGCAATCATTTTTTTGTTTAACACTTTAACAACAAGCATGTACTAAAATGCATGGAAAACTAATCATTCTCGTTGTTAAAGGGTTAAGGTAAGTGCCGTTGGAAAAGTCAAAGATGGCGACAAAATAATTGTTTTGATTGCAATAAACAGTTCGCCTACCGTGGTTCAAACACATCACTGACCTATTTATTACCTTCAGCGTGTGGAATGATGGAAGTTTTTTTGTAGAAAGAAAGTAGTAACTGACTCATTGACTACATTTTTAACAGTTTTTCACGCTTTACTTTACAGATACCAAATTAATTTTAATTTAATCGATTAATTGAAGTTAAATTTTTAAGATTTTCAAGGAATCAATCAATGGCACTTCAGATGGAATCATAACCAAACGTCATAAATTGCTGGAGATGCTACGTCGAATTACGATAACATTTCCCTAGCTGCCTGTCCTATTTTCCGCTGGTCCTCACCTGACCGACAGCAGGATCCTGATTGGCCAGCGCCAGTATGAGGACACAGTCTGCCTGACGAATGCATCGCTGTGTCCAAGGTGTCATGCGAATATCACACTGGTAGAGCACCATCCGATGGATGTCCTCCTGCTGCCCCAGCCAACTAGACAGTCGATATTCGTTGATGCTGCAAAGACCATGACAACCGCATCTAACTCCAGTCAACATATAAAATTACAAATATTTCTAATATGATTCAACAAACAATAGAACTGTTCATTGACAAGACCCCTCAGAAGAAGAACTTTGAAGTCAAGCAACAAGAAGCATCATTAGCCATATGCAAAGCAGAAGAGAAGAGGCAGCCTACAGCCAAACACAACTATCCTTTGGTGTAGCTTAAGAGTCTACAGCCAAACACAACTATCCTTTGGTGTAGCTTAAGAGTCTACAGCCAAACACAACTATCCTTTGGTGTAGCTTAAGAGTCTACAGCCAAACACAACTATCCTTTGGTGTAGCTTAAGAGTCTACAGCCAGACACAACTATCCTTCGTTGTAGCTTACGAGCCAATAGCCAAACACAACTATCCTTTGGTGTAGCTTAAGAGTCTACAGCCAGACACAACTATCCTTCGTTGTAGCTTACGAACCAATAGCCAAACACAACTATCCTTTGGTGTAGCTTAAGAGCCTACAGCCAAACACAACAATCCCAAACGAAAATGGCTACAGAATGGTGCATCACTCGTACAGATACTGAAACTGGCTAGCTCAGTGAAACTTCAGAAAACTTTAAAAACACAGAAAAATAAGAACCTGTCGAAAGCTGCACTTCCCAGTTTGTTTTGCACAATCTCACTGTTCAGTCGCAGCGTGGGCCCTGAACACAGACACAGTTTAATGAAAACGATTGAAAAAAAAGACCACCATTGTCTTTTTCCTGCAGAAAACAGGACGGCAATGGGTCAACTCACGATGCAACAGTTACTTACATCCCATGAGTCTATTAGGGCTTAGTAGTAAATTTACCAAAATATACAATCATTCAATTAATCATTGCCTCCAAACATTGGCATGTTAATAATTTAACTTTTGATTACTAATCATATTTAGCACAAGACGTACCAATCATTAATTAGCTACTACTATTTAACTCAAGTATTGTATCTGGGCATTTATAAAGTGCCTCTAGGAGTAATGACTATTCAGAGGCGCTTCCAGCGTCAGCACTCCGAGGAAACAGAAAAGTTTTCAAGCAACGGACCGAAGTGGATAAACCAGCTGCCAAAATCTCAGCCCGAATTTGTGGGGGAAGGTTATTCCACAAAGAAGGACCCACAGTTGCAAAGGCGCGGTGTTGAGCAATGGCTGTCCTGGTCCGGGGAAAAAGAGGTCAAATCAAGTAATACTAATCAGTTGGGGTGCAGGACAGTCTCCTGATTAGCGTGCAGAAACTTCAATCGTCAGGTCAAAGGTTCAAATCTAGGCAGAAATTTGTTTCAGCTTCACTTACCAATTCCATTTAACGCGTGCTGCAGTTCGAGGGTAAAGTTGGAGAGAGGGACTTTGTCTGAGACGGGAAGCACAGCAACTGTCGCTAGATTTGCTACAGTTGGTCTTGGTTCAACATTTGGATGCTCTACAGAATACAAAAGAAACACCATCACACATCTCAGCAACCTTTGGCAAACTACTACAAACAACGCTGCTACATGATTGTATGTAACTTCAACATTTTCCATACCAAGGAAACAATGGATCCTCCATACAAAAAAATTACTTTAACTCAACTTCTGATAAAAAAAGTCACGAATATTAACCCAAATTTAATTATATAAATATAATAGTCCTTCCAATCCTAACCTATTGGCAAACACAAATCATGTACTTCACAGCCTGGTTCCACCATTTTGACAAAGTAGCTACCACCTTCGTTTTAGGATACATAACTTTATTGGGCTCGAGTGCTTGATCCAAAACAGTGGCCGGAAAACACTGATACTCACTTGACATTTGGAGAGAAAGAAATAAGAAACTTGTCTACAAGGTTACAATTAAACGAAAGAACAATGATTCACGGATTTCGTGAGTATCTAACTGAAAAGAAGTGTCCAGGTAAACTGTTTCCTTTGCAAACTGCCCTGAAATCAATTTTGATTTCCTCAAGTGAGGCAGAACGAGGCTTTTCGCAAATGAATCTAATCATCATCCGACCAGAGCTTCATTGTAATGTAATGTAATGTAATTAGCAACTTCTATTGCGCCGGTGTCTAATGCACAAGGCATCAACCGATGGCACACCAAAACCAAGCCGTAATCAGGTCAATATCCAAAAGATCAGTCCGTAAGAGACAACCAATCAGAGATGGGTACAATTAGCTAGAATAGCTAATCAATTAGAATTAGAAACTGAAATTTGCTAATTGATTAAAATTAGAATTAGCAAAATTTTCTAGCTAATCGATTAGAATTAGCAGCAGCTAATAGATTAGCAATTAGAATTAGATTTTGATGATCGATAGTTTGATACATTATGTGACCCAAGGAATCAAAATGAGTCGCATGTCGGAAATGTTAGAATATGAGTATTTTACATATTCTTAAAGACCACATTTTTTGCTTTAAAATGACACCAAAAGTTTGGTTCTACCTTATTTTTTGACAAAGTTACGAATGATTAAGTGGTTTTTTTAAAAATCATTTATTTTAATATATTATATAATCATAAAAAAATCAAGTATTCACGGTACAAAATTCCGAAAATACACATTAAAACAAAGAATTTCATCAAATGTGAGAAATCAAAAATGTAAAAAAATTTCTTTTACCCATTTTTATTAAACTCTGAAAATAAGAAAAAGTGACATCTGATCATATTTTGCTGTTTTCCTAGGAATGTAAATTGCCGACTCAACTTCTATTGCGCCGGTGTCTAATGCACAAGGCATCAACCGATGGCACACCAAAACCAAGCCGTAATCAGGTCAACATCCAAAAGATCAGTCCGTAAGAGACAACCAATCAGAGATGGGTACAATTAGCTAGAATAGCTAATCAATTAGAATTAGAAACTGAAATTTGCTAATTGATTAAAATTAGAATTAGCAAAATTTTCTAGCTAATCGATTAGAATTAGCAGCAGCTAATAGATTAGCAATTAGAATTAGATTTTGATGATCGATAGTTTGATACATATGTGACCCAAGGGATCAAAATGAGTCGCATGTCGGAAATTTTAGAATATGAGTATTTTACATATTCTTAAAGACCACATTTTTGCTTTAAAATGACACCAAAAGTTTGGTTCTACCTTATTTTTTGACAAAGTTACGAATGATTAAGTGGTTTTTTTAAAAAGTTTTTAATTTATTTTAATATATAATCAAAAAAATAAAAGTATTCTCGGTACAAAATGAAAATACACATTAAAACTGAATCAAGATGATGAATACACATTAAATGAATTTCATCAAATGTGAGAAATCAAAAATGTAAACAAAATTGTTTTACCCATTTTCATTAAACTCTGAAAATAAGAAAAAGTGACATCTGATCATATTTTGCTGTTTTCCTAGGAATGTAAATTGCCGACATCCGACTCATTTTGATCCCTTGGGTCACATATTTGCTTCATGAATTTGTCAAATTTTAATGAAAGCAAAGCAAGTTAATACAGCAAGTTGCTGTAGCCTATTACAATACCTAAACTGTAGCCTATTACAATACCTACAGCTGCATAACTGCTATAATCTAAGAACTGTCCTCAAACCAGCAAGCAACGCCACGTTGGTCAATACATGTTGCAATTCTCGACATTACGGTAAAACTGCATTTTAGCGTGTTTAATTATGTCATTGAACATTATCCTGTATTTTAGCGTAGGCCCTATTTAATTATTTCAATGATTTTCATGATAACTGTTATCAATCCAACTTCCATTTTAATGCAAAGATTCTTTTCATCAATCCAACTTCAACTTATGCAAAGAATAACTTTTTACCAATCCAACATCCATTTACTGTAGCCTAAGCAGCCCGATAAATGAAACAATAAAATACTCTAAAATACTGGCATTGGTACTGCATAAGCTCACTATTGCATTTGAACCTTGCAAAATGTTAAAAGTTGAGACCACTAGTAGTGAAACTTAATTGGATCTATGCAAGATTGAGAAAGCCTTAAGATAAAATATATTCTTCAAACTCACTATTAATAAACTCATTCTTAATTAACGCGTTCTGAGCTTCATTTTTCAAACATCATCTAATCGATCAGCTAATTGATTTTTGATTAGAATTAGCTGAAAATTGCAAATCAATTAGAATTAGCATCAGACGGCAGCTAATCGATTAGAATTAGCTGTTTTTCTAATCGATTAGCTAATCGATTAGCATCTAATCGATTAGTTACCCATCTCTGATAGCAACAACTGTGTCCTTTTATTTATCAGATTCGTTGGACAACCACTTCCACGTTTTGATCCTACACGATACGTTGATTCGTGGTTGCTTCGAGGACGACACTCGGCTATAGATGCAAAGAGCAAAGAACGCAGTAAGGAGGATTTTTCGGATGAGAACTTGGTAAAACTTTGGAATTTATTATAAATGAATGATTTGTAAGATATTAGTTCAATATCCAGTTTTAATATGTTTTAAATGAGAGGCTGAGGTTTAGCCCTTTGGAACACTTTCATAATTGTTCTGAATTTGAGTTCCAGAACCTTTTTTCTAGAAAAAGCACTGGCAATGTTTCAATCTCTCTCATATATATATATATTATTGATATATATATATATATATTATTGACGAAATTCTCAGACGTTAACAACAAAGGATAGAGTTGAAGAACGGAGTGGCATCATGGCAGATAGCAAATGTGTTTGCCTTTCCTCTGAACCCAATCAATTATTGGAATTTAAATCAACGCAGTTCTCACCGGAGAGAACCGCGTAGGCGTTTGCACGATTGCCAAGGGAACCAAGAATTCGTTGACCGAGCAGATGAATGAGGCGAGTGACAATCTGCGGAAATTTGCGCTTGATTAGATTGAGCAGCTCATCCGGAATCTGCGCCAACTCAGTGTCCCTGCCAGAAAGAAAACGGAAAACAAATCAACAAAAGCAAAATCATACCGCTTTCAAAGCAAAGGCATCTATTGTTTGGCCAATTGAATTCAACTCTGAGACAGACAGACAGAAAGAAAAACAGACAGACAAACAGACAGACAAAATGACACCTAAAGTCAGCATTATTCTGCCAATTCAATTTATTACTCACGCTGAAAAGCACAGAGTACTGTATTATCAAACTAATAAGAGACCCTTTCCACTTCCGACTATGACACCCCACAGAACTTACAAGGTTACTACTCAGGAGCGCTTCCTACCCCAGCACGGCTGAATAGGACAGATTTGAGGCAAGAATAGAAAGATTCAAAGTGGATACTGGGATGCAAGCGCAGCGCCAAAGGGACGGTTCCAGAGCGAGGGGTCAACTACTGAGAAGGCGCGATTCTGCTTAGTAGCTGTGCGGGCGAAAAGGGACGATGAGTACGCTCCGCTCAGTAGAGCAGAGAGAGCGACTACCCGGTGCGCTCAAGGTCGAGCAGCAGAGGTCACGAAGATAAGCAGGAGCGAGACAGTATTTAGCAACATAAACAGAATTCAGCAGAGTATATAGTATGTAACAAGGTAAGCAGTATAGCAGATTAAGAAGTAAGATTAAGACATATTAAGCTAAGGCCAAAAAAAAATATAGCTGTGTTTCCGGTAACAGTGGTTTTAAAAACTGGGTAGGTAGGTAGGAAAATAATTTTATTTTGTAAAATAATTTTATGCAATACTGCATCGTTGTATAATAATAAACGAATATATCGTCATCATATTTCACCTTGTTAAGGCCAATTTTGCTCTAATTAACGGTGCCCTTATTTACATACCTCTGGCAAGGAAAGCAGTGTTATCAATGTCGCAAATCTGCACCTCTAGCACGCAAAGGTTAAATTCATGTGTCAATAAAAAAAAAATTAAAAATTTCCCAAAAAAAAATTTTGTTTGAAAATTAATTTTTTTTGAAAATTTTTTTTCAAACAAAATATTTTCACAAAACTTTTACAGTCGGGCCTAAAAAGTGACTCGGTCGGGTTACCGGAAACACAACATTATTTTTTTTTGCCTAAATAACCAGCACTGAACAGGATATGCAACCTTTAACATGATAAGAGGTACCACATGTTCAACGAATGAATAACGCGTTCAAACAAACCTGACGGCCATCATTGTAGTCGACCGATCGGTCTGTGTCAGGACTTCAACCAGGCCGACTAGTTCTCCACGACCATACTCCCCCACAAGTTCCTTCTTGCCCGTAGGCAGCTGAACAACGGACCTGAGACGTCCGTTAAGGATGATGTAGACGCAGTCCGACTGTTCACCTTGTCTGTAAAAGAAACAGAGATTTGGAGCAGACCAACCACGAAATACATTCACAACCAATTGAACAAATGATAAACAGCGCAATCAACAAAGATCAATGTAAGATCAAGGTATGTTTGAGCCTCCTTTATGATGGTTGCTGTGTGAAGTCACTGGGAGAAATTACTTCACTGTTGGTATTTATTACTTAGAGCAATTAAACAATTCTTTGTCACGAGATCAAGTGTTGCAATATTCAAATTCTTTACCACAAATTACATAACACACAAACAATGCACACAAGTTGAAACAATTTACCTGTGGATCTACACCAGAGAGTCCCTTTCACAAACTTATTTGCAAATAGCACAACAGTTGTAAAGGGCACAAATCCAAAACATTTAATTCAGCCATAAAAACTGATCTATCTTGCTATAACACAGCCTTGTTATAAGGTGGTTCTTGAAATGCATCCTAAAGACAGCATTCTACCAATGTTTCTGATGTATCTTTGTTTTCACTGCATTTCCAAAATCTTCTTCATCACTGAGACAATTCTAACTTTAACCTGAGTCAATGGCATTGTCCACAAACTTCTGACAAGACGTGTGCAATCATTGTGGATCAACTAATGATCAATGCATCTCGTACCTGTACAGAGCATGGTCCACAACCTCAATCAGCATCTAGTCCAGCATGAAATCAGTCTGTCCTTGACTACATCTTACCTGTAGAGAGCACGGCCAGCCTCGATGAGCATCCAATCAAGAGCGAAATCAATCTGTCGTACAAATCCGGACATTCGTTGTACGACGGTGTGTCCAACGTTGAGCACGACTTTTGGCTGCTCCTTCATAATCCTAACAAATATTAAACGATTTTTGTACATGCACTGTATGAATGGCCACTTACACACATTAGACTGAGCACCTCTGCAAGGTTCAGAAAGGTACTACAGAAATCACCAAACAAATAATAATAATAATAATAATTATGACAATTTCTATGGCGCCGTAACACGGCCATGCCGTTACAAGGGCGCCTTACAAGACAACTGCTTACATACATAAATACACTAATTCCAGTTTAAATTTTTCCATATATCCAACTATTGTTACTAATCACAAGTACACAAATATTTCAATCCAGCACAAGCGAGAAAACAAGTCTGTTACCTTTACCTTTGTTACCTGGTTAACTTAACACTTTGGGTGTGCCTGATAGTGTAGTGGTTAGCATGCTGCTCTGTCAATCAAGAGGTCGGGGTTCAAATCCCAACCACGGCTGAAATTTGGTTTGAAATATCTGCTCCACCTGCACCCCTAGCCAACTCAGCTATAATGAGTACAGGTATATAAGTATATCCTTTATTGAAAAAACCAACTGCTAACTGCATTTTGGTGTACATAGTTCATAAAATAGATAGAAAAATTAAGCATAAAGCATCCGTGCGACATATGTTTTACGAGATAGAGAGTTTGATCATACACTGTCATTGGGAAGATGAGACGGTGAAAGAGATGACTGGCCATCCGCCCTCATATGCCATGGCTAAGAAAATTAAGTCGCGAACACTTTACACCCACGGCTACCTCAGGGCAAGTTTAAAGGACTGCTCTTCTTCTAGCTTTAATGTTTAACTTTATGTTTAACTAATGTTTAACTGAGAACTTTAATGAGAACAGTATACTGAAAGTGACTGCGAAATCAATCCAGCTCGTCGTAAAAATGTTAAGCGAGATTAGTTTGAAAACAGTTACCATAACATGTAAAAGATAAGTCATACGGCCGCAAATGGCTAGAACTGTTTCTCTCACCCATTAGATTTCGGACAGGGCTTCTTCAGAGGATAGTGATACTTGAATATGATTTCATTAGAGATGACCCTCAGTGATTTCGTTAGAAACGACCCTCAGTGGATACCTCTTGCATCATGATAACAGCACTTTGCAAGTCATTAGATAGGTTAGTAAAGGAAATAAACTGGCCGACTGTTCTAGTAGCATTCATACCAGTATATATTACGTTATTGTTTCATTATATATGTTGAACTTTATATTTTAACTACATTTTACCCTGGTATTCATTTTTCACTGTCAAACTGGGGGGAGGGGGGATGTCTTGCATTAACAAAGGCTAATTACTTACTTACTGACTGATTTGATAAACTAATGTAGGTTGAAAGATGTGAAAAGGAGATTGGTTGAATTACAAATAGAAGTCGTTTTTCGCTATGTAGATGAGCCTCGCATCAACCAAGACACGGATGGTGAAGAATGACGGTTCTCCAGTCAGTACAGCTAAGGTCCCGACCAACTCCCCTGGACACACCCGGTACATGGTACGCTGGCAAAGGAACATCAATCAGTTGAAGTACAATCAACAACTCCAGTTTTAAACTTAGGCCGCTTTGATATGTATACATGTAATAACTCCAGTTTCAACTTACACAGCCTCACATTTTTATATAACAACTATACGAGTAATAATAACAGAAACAATAGTAGGCAATGTACTTTAACTATGATAATTTATATAGCACTGTAGTTAGCCAGCTGCTTCTAAGCTACTTTATAATGTCTGTGGTCAGTGCACGTGCTAGGTGTGTGTAAAGAGTTACACGTGCAGACCAGCATGGCTAAAGCCGCTATCACCAATTTTGTTGTCATAGTCTGTGGCACGAAGACATAATCAGACTGACTGTGATATAAACACTCATGATAAAAATAGTATTCAGAAATACTTGCAACAGTAATGAGAATGAGAACCATTAGAATATGTACTGACAGTAGACAGTTTTGTAAAGCATACTAGAAGTACTGTAGCTTGCTACTGATGACTCTATAAATTGTCATAATTACAAGGAGGAAAAAGTAATACATAAAAAAATGTATGCAGACAATTACAGAGCTTCTATGCATATCCTGCAAGTAGTTTGCCTACTCACCTGCCTGCCCATACCTGCATTTAGGATGGCAATGCATACACAACCTTTTAAAACCATGTCACAGTGCATTACCATTTGATATGGTAAAATTCATAGCTTTACTTTTACCACTTGACAATGGTTAGGTTACCTGTTCGGATTCGTTTCCCACCATCTGCTGTTGGACCTCAAGCATACCAGTTACCACAAAGTAGAGGTGACTCTCCTGCAAAAAACACCAGCACACAGCAAAATTAATCCTATGTGAGAAGCACATTTCCAAAACTAACTCAGTGGACCATGATATTTTGAGGAAGCTGAGGTTTGTTTCCTGACATACATATGTAAAGTATTTAGTTACATTATCGGTAACTTACACTTTATAGATCTTCATATAATAACAACAGCATATTTTCTTCATTTCTTGCAATATCTGGTTTCAATGTTAGGGTCATTGTTCAGCTTGCTGTCAGTGTCAATCATCACAGCATTACAAGCATGCTTTATACACTAAGTCTGCAAAATTTACAAAATCTCCCTGTGGTAGGTAAACAATTCTTTCACTTACTGAATCAGTTTTGGCTCCGTTTGATATTAAAAATCTTCACATAAGGAAAAACGTTAGAATGATGACTCCAAAATTAAAAGGACTGATTGAGTTTTGGGAATACGCTAATCAGTTTTAACTGCAAATTGTAAATTTATGTGGCAACACTTGAAGAGAAATTCCTCACAGACACTTTGACAGTAAGCATTCAGACAATGTTACGCCCCAGTAAGTTACCAAAACTTATTTTTATATGCCAAGTATTGTGGTTAGTATCACAAAAAGAAACTGTAAAATTCATAATTTTTATGTTTAAGTAGCTTTAATATTATTATCATCCAGAATATTAATTAGTGCAAATGCAACTCACTTGGTCACCCTGCTTTATCAATATGGTACCATTATAGCGGGAAAGCAGCTCACATTTTCCACGCAGCTGGTTCACGTCCTAAAATAATAGAAAAATATCATCCGTCAGAGTTTTTCTAAGATTCTGAGTGCTACAGAATGCGTAGATGCAGCCAAAGAGTGACACTACTTTCCATCCTGGGCCTGAGAGAGCGAGACAGCGACAGACAGACAGAGAGAGAGAGAGAGAGAGAGATCGATATCGAAACAACAATGACCATAGCTGTGCACGCAGCGTAACAACACACCCTCCAACGCCAAAGAGAAGCTGCACAAATATGCAACTTCTGCACTACAGGTGTTATCGAATGACAAATACTAAGTGTAAAGTTTTACTACATATTACATACTGAACAATCCATTGTCTTCAACTGGCTAATCCAGTTATATACTATTTTTCAGCATTCAATCGATTTTATTGCGCTAATAGAAATTTAAGTTGAAAATTTCATATGATCAGCATCAGTGCTGGTTAATACCAGGTAGATTTTTATTGGGAAGAAAATAAGCACTGCCAAAAAATACAAATACACCTATGCTATTACATCACTAATCCTACCGATAATACTGAGATCTTTGATCTGATGAGTGGTTCACAAATTAGGTCAACCAAAGAATAAAGACTCTTTAATAACTGGCCATTTATGCAAACAGTCTAATAGCACTTTCTAAACAATGTTTATTTAATTAATAGTGAATTATTTTTATTTATTTACCACATATAATTTATATATACATAAAACTGCATATGTAAACCAAAGTCTTAGATCTGCTCAGAGGAAGAGTAAAATAAAAATCTCGATTCCTTGCTTAAGACTCTAGGAAATCATACCCGAAGTCCAAGGAGACTGGCAATGTCCTGGGTTGCCATGTCCAAGATCTGGCTATCGTCCAGCTGTTCCTTTGCTGCCAGGGTAGACGGCGGGATCGGCGGAATTATGCTGCGAGTGTCCGTCAAGACAGCCTTACGAATTTTTCTCGTTGGGGTCCCAACTAACGATGAATACTCATCCGAACTCTACAGATCAAAGAAACCAAACTTTGGCTATGAGTTAATCATGTTTAAAATGTAGAATCTAAATGAAAATACAGCAAAGTGAGAGGAAACAACCAGAAGCAGACTGGACAAGCGAAAATGGTAAATAATTGGAAGTGTGAGGTGCAGTCAAGACTCGACTGAAATATATTTTCACTACCTGCTACAACTTGTCTTCTGCCTTGCCAAGCACATCCCTATCTTAGGCAACATGACACATGTATATTAATGTGGTTTTGGGTTGGTTGTTTCCTTGAGAAGTCAGTATAAAAATGTGATAAAGTAAGTAGGGAGTCTTATCTGCATCTGACAAGCAACAAGAACTACATGGTATAGAACTATAATCAGTGATGACAATAGAATACAGATAAACAATTAAACAGAATTACATATAATCATCACCTTCGATCATCCAATGGATAACAATAAAAGGAGTGTTACCTGTAGTAGTTTGGAACTACCTGGAGCGAAAATAACTACTTAAATTACAAAACGAGTAAAGTGAAAATGGTTCAGCACAGAGTGATAAAACTAAATCTTGCAGACAACATCAAAGCCGCCATCAACTGATCCTGATTGACTGCGGCTGCAATAGTCAGAGACTGGGAATGTATTCCTGCCAGTACCAAGAATAAAATGGGTGATCAGTATTTTGGATCACCGGCTCGTGCATGTGACATCTTTCTGGCATCAATTCAGCAGGGCGAAAGTATTCACACTTTCAATAATCCATTCACACTCCATCTGTTATGTAACTCTTAGTACTTGTGTTGACAATTGGCCTTTTAACAATTTAACGACGAGCTCATTGGCTTCCCAGATCTACGTAAAGAATAGTCCCAAGTACTCTTAGTTAACACTTGACAATCATAAACTGGCAATGTAAACTAACGAAACGAAATTACCTGCACAGGCGGCGATAAAGAAAGCAGATGATCATCATCCAATAGCGATCCTCCAACTCTGGCTCTGGAACAAGCGGCCGCAAAGTCCGAAGCCGGTTGTTCAATGTCGATTCTTGTTTTCCCTGTTTAGCCAGAGAAGCAACCAGCAATTAGAAAAAAGTCTCACGAACACCAGCACACAAATTTCAAAACGTCTTTCATCAAAGATGTTACAGATTAAGTCAATTAAATAACAGTATCCACCAAGATAACATTATAATGCAACAGATATCTCAAGTAGCAGATTAGTACTTGCAACATGTATCTGAAGTGATAGCAGGGTCTGGCACACGATCGAAAACATCAGTCCACAAAGTTTAGAGTGGCGTACATTCATCATGGCCTCTCTCTAAAGTGCTGTTCCTCTTAAAGCATTCACTCAAAGAATAAATTTTCATCCATGTTAGATAAAAAGGGTTAACTACATTCAAAGAAAGAAATTTCAAGTTTATTATCGATGAATTTCTCTGTAACAACAAACCCGTTGATTCAGAAGTCTTCCGACTGACCGTCTTTCGTTTTGCCTCCGTTGGTTCTGCCACAAAATATCCTGAAGGAAACAAAAAACACAAAAATCCAATGCAGCAAAATCCAAATGGAAAATCAAAGTCTCAGCTTTTTGCCATCACAGTGCCATCAGCAGAAACTGTATTTGCAATCTGCAAGGCATTCGTGATGACAATAAATGGCACTATGTAAATAGTTCAACCCAGAACTTGTTACCATCTAGAAGCAGTTGAATTACCATACTAAACAGTACAACACAAAACATAATAAATGCTCTTGTGGGTACTCTAAAAGCTCTGTAGCTACTGGTAAGTACCTAGACCACTAACGGGTTGTCTATATACTTACTAGTACCGAGATATGTTATGGCAGAGCTTTCTGAGTGTGTCGTCTTCCAGATGGACGTGCATTAACTTCCACCGAGGGACTGCTGGGTGATGGCATAATCGTGTGCCATGGAAGCTAGCACCAGTTGTCACTTCACACAACCGGTGTAGCTTGGTCCATGTACAGATTCTGAACACGATGCTGTCAATTATGGCTGGGAATCTACTGGACATGTGCGCGTAGGTTCACCGCTAGTGACTCTTCTAGTTTTTTGCGCATTGTTTTGAAGATTGCTTATTTTCTGAAGAAATTTCTGTTCATAATGACATTTTGCGTCAAAAGCTAACTATCTATAATATGTTAGAATAAACTAAAAATAACTATCACACTATTTTCACCAAAGTGCTTTTTACAAACTGCTGAAACCTATTACCTACCCTCTGCTAAGAGACTTTATTATGCTACACTGCACAGCATCTTTAAAGTCCTATAAGATTCTCCTACCTATGGCATCATCTTCAAGAGGAGTGACAGGTACGGCAGGTGGTTTCATGGCTGCCTCATTCTCTGCACCAGCAGGAGCCACTCGGCCTTCCACTGGAATGGTCGAATGGACCGGACTGGTCTTCAGATGACTGGCTATTGTGTGGACGAGGAAGTTCTTGTCAGCTGGATTTTCCTAGACAACGGACAAAAAGGAGCATTACAAGACATATAAAATCAGTTACCAACTCGCACAGATGGCGCCACACCATATAAACAACATAGAACATTACACAACAGACATAAACAAAAGCAGTGAGGAGCCAGAATTAATAATACGCAGAACACATTAATTTATTTAAAGAAATGTTATTCAACATGGGATTAAAGTAGCGTATCCTGAGGTATCCTGGCATATCCAGTGTATTCTGACTACGATTTTTATTGTGTCAAAGCGCCCTTGTAACGGCATATGGCACTGTAGAAATTGTCATCATCATCATCATCATCATCACAGTAATGTTATCTAACTCTACATTATAAATTTACATAACAACATTTGAATGGACCAAGAGTTCAAATGTTAAGAATCAATAATAATTAGTAAAGAAATGTTTACTATTACAGAATCATTTACATGTAAGAATGTACTGCATCCACAAGTCGGCAAAAACTATATTAGAGCTGAAACAGAAGAAATCAGAATAGTGGTCACACTTGGCAACACATGTATGCTGGGCTATTTGCTGCCCAGCTGTGTTTGAATCTCAGTACACCATATGAAATTGACAGGAAGCATCATAAATAATTGTTTGTCTTATATAACCTAATTTTAGTCTTATTAGAAGGCAGCTGTCCTCTGCAACAGATCATTTCGAACAAAACAATAATTAATCAGCAAATAGGATTAATTCATTTATCAGTGCACTAACGGGATTGATCAGTTCGTGGCTGAGTCCGAGGTAATTGTGTAGAGCCATGAAGGTCACTCGCTGCAGTCGAATCATTATAATCTAAAATGGAGAAATATGTAAACAATGGCTGAAGAAGTAACTAAGAGAGGGGTCATTTAAATATGAAATTTAAAGCTTGGATTCGATTGGTTGATTAACACATATCGGTCAAATTCATAAAATATCTTCCAATTATTTCTGTGCTTAATTATATCATCTTGGCCTAGATGATGTAAAGTTTCAAAAATATAATGTTTTTCATAGCAATACGGCTGTTCAAACTCTACACCCCGTCCACAGCCTCTTAGCTCAACATGATCCCTGCAGGGCCTGAACTTATCGTTACTGTATGCTCATCTGTTTTGGGTTAAGAGACAATCTTACTAATTGGCAAATAATTCCTATTGTATCCATTTTTTTCTAAACTTATAAACTTGATAAGGCCATTTACTTTATTTACTTTGTTTGAAGGGTTACCTGAATCACTCGAACCATCGACTCTGGAAACCTTTCCAGCACTATCTGGAATGCATGAGCAGGCAATCTACAAAACAAAACCAACATGAAAGTCGTAAGAATAACAGCAGACAAATTTCAAAATGTCTATAGCATATCATGCCAGGTACACTTTCCAGAAGACATCTTATTAACAAATGACAAAGACAAATAACGTTTTGGCAAGACATGTTACCATCCACTAGGTGCTTCAAGCATTAAATTATTATTTACTAATCAAGAGCACTTAGAGCAGTCATTTCGAAGAATGCTTTAGCAGAAGCAAAGCATGACAAAAACAATCCAAAAACATGACACAAGACAAACGCATAAATTTCACGATAATACACCAGGATTTGTACCTCAAATGAAGAGGAAGTCAATATGTTAATAACCTGGCATTACGCCTCATCAATAGAGCTGAAACAAGGTTTTCTACTTCCTTAAGCAAACAGTAAGAGTACTAGTCAACAAGTATGTATACTCACCTAAGTATTGTTGAGTCAGAAACAGCAGCTGCTGAGACTGTCTTGTATGGAGACGGATGGCCCTATCAAACAGTAACACAGAAATCTCATCAAAACAACTCAAACAAACACAACAGCATTCAGCAAAACAGATTACAAACATATCCAAGACGACTAAATCCCACATTATAAATTGCACTGAAGATTCCACAGTATAAATTGCACTGAAGACACCAGCAAATTCACATAATTGTTGCCATAATTAGCATGAGCCACATCAAATTGTACTCTTTATATTGCTGCAACTCATACTGTCATAAATCATCATCTTGCCTACACGTCAAATGCTTACAAGTATGCTAACTTTAGAAGCCATCGCAAATACTGTGCTACACTGCGCAAACAGTTATAATACAAACATATGTATCAATCATTGCAACTCAGCTCAAGTTACAAAAATGCATGGTAGAAAGGCTAACTACATACATATATACATACTTATGTACATACATATACACATACATACATAATGAGATTGCATTATAAGACAACATTCTAAAGCTGCATTAAATTTTTAAGCCACATTCCTGATCATGCTACTTCAGAATACACATTATAGAGACACATGTAGCAAGGAAGTTCTGGTGTAACGTTAAAACTAGGACAGCGAAAATATTGGGTGACACGCTACAGACCTTACACTATGACAAAAAAAGATTACAAAGATTAATTTCCATTACCACTGACACACAAATAAACAGTAACCCTAAACAATACTTAATTACAAATCACCATAATGACCTACTGTCAGAACATCTAGAATACTCAAGAGGCTGTGAATGCTTTCGCCTTTGCTGACTTCTTTAACGCAGAATTCTTTACCATCCTGAAAATTCAACAGTCAAGATGTTATTACCAGCAAATGTTACAAAGTGCAATAAAACAAAATCATTAATATTTCACGATTTCAATAACGTAAAAATTAAAATTCCTTACTCACAAAATTAGTTCTTAACCACGAAGTATAAGAAACAACTGAATCAAATCCAATAACCATAATTTCTCGATCAGTTTCAAATGATCACCAACTTGGAATGCCACAAATAAATTTGTTCAAGTTACACAGAAAAGTTTAACTTATTAAATTAAATTTCCTATACGGCACTCAGGTTCCGATGAACAATAACTCGAGGAGTTAACCAAAATTAGCAGCAACGATAGAGCATTGTGAAGCAGTTTGAAATACCGGTTCAGTTATGTACACATTGACAGTTCCTGACTGGATCACGTAGATGCTGTCATCTGGATCTCCGATTTTGAATAGATGAGTTCCAGCTGGAATGAATCGCGACTCCATGAAACGGCACAACTCCAGAAATATTGGCTTTTCAAAATGGCCGAGAACTCTGAACAAACAAGACCCAATGCAGGTCAGCTAAAAGCCTTTAATTGATCTGTTTGCTTAACACTTATTTTATGAGAACAAAAATTTGTGTTATACCGATTACATCACAGACTGTCAAACTTCATTTTAACAACATATTTTATAGTTTTATCTGAGCTTAAACAGGAAACTGGAGTTTAAATCCCAATCCAAGTTGGTGAAAGCCCTTAGATAAGTGGCAGTAAAGTCGAGTTTGCAATTGCTCAACAATAACTCCTAACACCTTCCATTTCCTTTTTAACAACAGCTCGATTAAAGTAATCTTCCTTATTAATATCTTCATTACTTGCTTGCTTGTTCCAGGTTGCAGTGTGACAACCTGCATGATTAATAACAAGTGAGTATAATAATATAACATCAAGCTGAGTCAAGCCTAGAGGCAAGCCGAGAAAAGAAACGGCTGACAATGCACTGCAGAAAAAGGGCACAGCTTACCTCACATTCCTCAGCATGTACAGAAGTTCGGCTGGCAGCCTGTACTCATATTCCAGTTCGTGCCAGTCAACTTCAAGCAGGGATGGAGGAGGTTCTCTGGCCTTCCACTGAGGCTCCTGTTCCTTCTTAAGTCGCAGTATCCTGCAATCAAGTTAGCAACATTAAAATATTAAGAAAAGCAGCAATCAATGCATGGCAGGAATATCTAAAGTGAGTTGATTACAGACACTTTGATCTCCATTTGTGAGTTCACAGATTACAGGCTTAGCAATGATGGTTCACATAAAACACACATAGGCCATTACGGTCTTAACGCTTTAACGACGAGAGTATACTAAAAGTGACAGGGCAACCAATGCAGCTCATCATTACAGTGCTTATGGTATGCTGATTGCGAAAGTGTAGGAACCATTTGCGAATTATGAAAATTGATGAGTTGGTTCAGTTGGCACAAAGGACAGCAGCATAGATTGGATGTCCAGTGCCATCTAGATATAATTTCTGTCAGTTGGTTAGATTATAAAACCGTGACTTCTGCAAGTTATAGAAAGTCATTGTAACCAGCATTGCAGGTACCTGCATCTGGCATATAAAATATATGGCATGAAGTAACTACACC
Organism: Aporrectodea caliginosa; assembly: GCA_020284085.1. Lineage (NCBI taxonomy): Eukaryota > Metazoa > Annelida > Clitellata > Crassiclitellata > Lumbricidae > Aporrectodea > Aporrectodea caliginosa. The sequence continues at coordinate 133,398 of JACEVL010000008.1, forward strand.
AAAAACTTGTCTTAGAGAGCTATATCAAAAACTGCCTTAACCCTTTGACTACCCCGCGGTTTCAGATAGCATTTGTGTACCAACCGCGGGTGTACCCATCAAGCATCGCCAAGGCATAAAACTTATTAGATATGTGTTAGGTACTTACTAGCCTGTCTGGCTGTTACTGGAACTGGAAATTTTGGTTGGTACTACTCCGTTTATGCCAGGAGACAAAGGTAAGTGTTGGTGTAAAGTTTCCAGTTGACTTGTATCTTGAGTGTACATGTACATGTAAGTTTACACTTAGCCAAAATCGTGGAATTGCTTAGACTTGGACACGCGTAAGTTTTATAGAATGCACAGATGCACTCATGTCACTTATATTTTATAGTGCTGTCTGACCTACCGGAGGATAGCCTAGTAACAGAGACAATTTGAGAGGTGATGATGACACCGAAAGTTCTGATGTATGATTGGCCAGAGTGTCTGGAACGTTTATGTACATTGGGTTGCTGGACTGAATTTCATACCAAACATCTGCCTTAACAATAACTACTAAGTTTTGTTGCTTTCTTATACATTCTATCTGTCTGACAGTACTGCTGAACAAAAGCATATCAAAATTACCGGATTTATCGCTATTTTCTAAAAATAATGCTGGTAGTCAAAGGGTTAATAAGGTTATGTTATCACGAGTTTATTTCGATAGCTAAAATACTCTTTGCATCCACAATCATTACTGTGTTACACAGAAACACAGCAGAACTAAACATTTATGTAGCACTGCCTCTACGAAGCTCTTCAACACACAGACATTTTTGGGGCAAGAAAATAAACAAAATGTCTACTTTCTCATAATAAATCCACAAAAAATCAAAAATTTATTAACAGCAAGTCCCATGGCATTTCGTATTAATTTCACCTACTTTCTGGCAATGCTGATAACAAGCTTCTTTTTCCGACTTTCCCTGCCTCGCCTGCCACCACTTGACGAAACAATGTTATTCTTGGCGAAACTGCTCACCTGAATTAAGACACAGAACCATATTCCATACATAAAATGTTTCGTCATGCCATGCAAAACAGATAAACAAAACATAATGTCAGTACACTGCCATTTCTAACAATACCTTTTTTTTCTCAGTGAGTGATCATCATTGCATCAGAAAGAAAACTTTTGAAGTTCAGCAAACAGATGTAATCATAATCTTCAAATTTCTAAAGTGTCATTCGAAAGCTGAGCGCAGGGCACCAGCTTATTCACGAGTGCTGCGTCAAGTGAGGAGGGTTTTCCAACTGGTAGTCAAAGGAGGTCCAAGTCTGTTTTCCAGAGGGTTTTAACATAACAAACATTACCTCAACATGATATTTGAAGAAAGTAATGAGAAATTATGCAGAAATATAACTAATTCTTATTCACGAAAAGTTCCAGCAGCAAATGATAAATGACATCAAGTCAGCATGCACGTACCCTCCTCAGCATTTTACGTCCATAGAACAAAATCTTCTCACGTTTTCTGAATCTGGGTTTGGGTGTTCCCGTGACGATGGCGTGTAACGCTGAAAAAGGAAATACAGACCAGCATACAGAAGCAGAATGAAAACAAATAATTTCTCTCGTCGGTCAACGATATCTCATCGGCCAATTGACACAAGAGCTATTCTTACCTGGGTTTATTAAATAAAACAATTCATAACATAATGTTATTTAGTGCAATGATAAACCAAGATTAACACTAATAATGTTCACCCCACTCCCTTCAAGAATGGGTTTGAAGGAATAACTAATTCAATGTAATAACCAAGACAACCCTGTTCGCTGGGCCCACAGTGGACCCACATGGCTTCAAAAGTGGCTACTGGAAACCAGCTGAATGAGGGCCTAACTAACATGGATGTCAGAGAAGATGCTTTTCAGGAAATCCTGATGACAATGAGAATTTCAGAGCCTGTCAGAGTAATGGCAAGCACTGACTAGCTTTGATGAGATATAGGATATAGGTAGTTTGACTGGGCCTAATAATTTAATGTGGCAGTAAATACATGTCACACTATTTGAACTCTCGAAAAAGTCTAAAGAATATGAAACATAAAATCCTAGAAAAGTCCAAAGACTAGTAAGTCAGGAAATTTATAAAGCACTGCTTCAATTTAACAAGAAACAATTCATGCGCATAGCAAAAGAGATGCAGATCTAACAACTAATCATGCTGATCAGCGTAAGGTCAGAAAGGACTTTTACTAGTTCTAGAAGTGCACCAAAGAATTCTTATCTAACATTCCTGTTAAATAACTAATAATACCTGGAACTTCTCTACGCATATAGATGTAGTAGAGCACAAGCACCAGAGTAACAAAGCCAATCACCACGCTCACTGTGAAATTCTGTAAACAAAAGATTAAACAAAGCAAAATTTAACCTGCTATAGTACTTAGAAGAACAGCAGTCCCGTAAGCTTGCCCTGAGCATGAAGTGTTAGCGATTTCATTTTCTAAGCCACGTCATATGAGAGCAGGTGGTCAGTCCTCTCCCTCGCTGTCTTCACCTTCATTTTCCCACCGAAAGTGTGTGGTCACTGGTCACTCTGTACTCATTAAAGCTAAGTTTGCTAGGAGTGCATGCAGAGTGGAAACACATGCCACATGGCAATCTAATTTGTATGACACGGTAGATAATTTTGGTAGTGCATTTGGTATTTACCATAACCTAATGATTGCAGGTTCACTCATGTTCACAAGACTCCATGTAATGACCCTAGAAAATTTGTTTGCTCAAACATGTATTGCACCTCAGATTTACATTGACTTATATCTTACATGTGTATAAATTATCGTAGTGGATCCGTTCACGCCCCGGGCGTTACCGGATCCCCAGTACTATCACGCCCGTCGCATAAATATTAAAGCCTGTCACGTGAACTTGTTGTCTTCCCGTGGAATTTTGATATGGCGGACAACTTGAGGGCCGGTAAGGGCCAGGTTAGGATTCGTTGGGTCGTTTAGGGTAAAATTAGGCGTCCTCAGGGTCCCCCTCACGGTCAGATTAGGCGTCGTGAGGGTCGGTTAGGGTCAGGGTTGGGTTAGTAGACAATTTTAGAAAACACGGTGAACAAACTTCCACCATAACGGCAATGTTTATCGGTCGGTTCGTTTGCTCACACAATCATGTGACATGCAATGACCAATTGCGAGGCGGGCGTGATCCTAGTCCCAGGTATCGGCTCACGTCGGGCGTGACTCTATCCACGACCATAAATTATAGTGCAATAACTAAATGTAGAAAGGCTGTGAGTTGATGACAAGGAATGGATTTCAGAACAGATCATAAGGAAAGATATATAAGATGCTTACTGAAGTAAGAAGAATGTACAAGATTATTTCATTCTTAAGCGATATGCACAGCTGGTATGACTATCAAGATTGACACACACATTTTGGAAACTATGGGTCTTATGTAAAGTGTATAAGTAAAAGATTATCTGTAATGCTTTAATAATAATAATAATAGTGGAGATTATAGTGCCGTAATACATACGAAACACTATTAATTAACAGTGCTTACTCAAATCATAACATCATACAACTTATATGCCCAAGTGAAATCCGAGCCAAAGTCTAAATAAGCAGACAGCTCATACGGATCAATGTATGGGTAGTTAATGTGACAGCACATAGTGCAAGTAGCTGACCAACCTGGAATTAAAGGAAGATGTCACCCACTCCATTGGAGAGAGCTACTGGATCTTTGTGTAGAATAGCGGATGCAGTTGCTTATGTGTCTGAAGTAATGTCTTACTAATCTTAGCATCGCAGTGATTTGTGACATGTGGTATCAGGTGGTTACTTTGGCAGCAAACAAGGTCTTTCATTCAACAACTGTGGGTTCAAGCTTTATTCGGGGCTTTGGATCTTATCAAGTTCAGTTTAATAAAATTTAAATGCACCTCCACAAAACTTGACTACGTGATATGGGAGACTTCATCAGTGCACGACAGACGTCCATATTTACGTACACACAAGCCAAGACAAACGTACTTGCACGGAAACTACGCCAGGCCTATGTTATTGGAATCAGTCAAAGGGCGGCTCGTACTGACCTCTCAAAAAAACAAATTTTCGCCACTTAGATAGGGCATCTTACTTGCCTTTCGTAGTCATAGGACCCTATAGTCTGGGAAGTCGCTTTACAAGCGATAACTGCAAGATTATCAGATTGTAATTACATTACCTCAACGCTAAAAGAAGCGTTTTGCAGTGCGTCGATTAAGCCCATAATTGTTGTTTTGGTTTAAACCAAGAAAATCATTAATTTTAAAAACAATAAAAACACCGAACGAAACACTCCGCCATCGAGCGACAGATGATAACGAACGAGACAAGACGACTAAAACGCACAAGACTGGAAAGTCCTATTCATTTTGTTGCACTGGAGATCCTCTGGCGATCAGAAAGTATGACGTCTCATTTTCCTAAAAAATCAAGTCAAAATAAAATCATTTATTTCTGCAACCATCAGAAGAACATAAGCAAAAGAAAAGGAAATGCATCCTCTAGCGAATTACGATGTTTACAAGTAACAATAATAATACAGACCCATTGAGGAGTTTTCTCTAATCTGATTCACTGCCCACGTTGAAAAGTACAGAACAACTAATCTGTATAGCTTAGAAAAAATCCCAAGATTGGTATGCTAAATCCCTAGATCCAGTCGAACCCCAAAATCTTGGGAAATATCCCAAGCAGTGTCCACACTGGTGGCAAGAGGTCGACTGTGGTAACGTGACTTCAACGGTGGTCACGTGACATAGGCCTTGGCCACGTGACTTTAACTTCGGTCACGTGACCTCGCTCTGAGTCACGTGACTTCACCGGTGGTCACGTGACTTAGTCCTTGGTCACGTGACTTCAACTGTGGTCACGTGACTTTAACTTCGGTCACGTGACCTCGCTCTGGGTCACGTGACTTCAACGATGGTCACGTGATTTCAACTTTGATCACGTGACTTCTACTGCGGTCACGTGACTTCGGGCGCAGTCACGTGATGTCAACTTCGGTCACGTGACTTCAACTTTGATCACGTGACTTCCGATGGGTCACGTGACTTCGACTGTGGTCACGTGATGTCAACTTTCGGTCACGTGACTTCGGCCGTGGTCACGTGATTTCAACTTTGATCACGTGACTTCTACTGCGGTCACGTGACTTCGTGCGCAGTCACGTGATTTCAACTTTGATCACGTGACTTCTATTGCGGTCACGTGACTTTAACCTCGGTCACGTGACTTCGACTGTGGTCACGTGATGTCAACTTCGGTCACGTGACTTCGGCCGTGGTCACGTGATTTCAACTTTGATCACGTGACTTCGACTGTGGTCACGTGACTTCAACTTCGGTCACGTGACTTCGGCCGTGGTCACGTGATTTCAACTTTGATCACGTGACTCTACTGCGGTCACGTGACTTCGGGCGCAGTCACGTGATTTCAACTTTGATCACGTGACTTCTATTGTGGTCACGTGACTTCGACCGCGGTCACGTGACTTCTGTTTCGGTCACGTGACTTAGACCTTGGTCACGTGACTTCGGGCGCAGTCACGTGATGTCAACTTCGGTCACGTGATTTTGGCTTTGGTCACGACTTTGACTTTTGAATTTTGAATAAATTTCAAGTCCTTAGGGATTAGTTACTTCGGGTAAAAATAATAGAATTGGATGATACACAGCCGCTCCATATGTTAATAACGGTCTTGGACATTTAGTTTTGCCTCTTAGGGATTATTCTTATATTGGGCAATATAATAATAATAAAAGTCTTTGTTTTAATCGCCTGAGGGCATTGAACTACCTCGGGTATTAAAAAACAAAATAATGATAATAATGATAAATAACAGGGCCGTAGCAAGCTTTACTTGCGCCCTGTGCCAAGCGTGAATCTAGCGCCTCCTCCCCGAAGATCAACTTAACCACTAACCACCAATTTTGTTATCTCACCTATAATATAGAGCTTTTTCTTTAAAGAAATAGAAACGAAGTGCCTGTGTTTCTATTCCACTCTAGCCTTTATAGACCGTTAGCTGAGTAACTTTTATATTCAAATTCACAAAAACATTAAATTTTAGTCACTTTAAGATCGAGAATTCAGATTCATTTTGCGTGCTTTTGATTATGCAAAATCAATAATGTTGTCATAATTAAGAGAATTGGCTATATCATAATTATTCAACTGACAAAATTGACAAGCTCGTCAAGAGGTCTTAATTTTTGTCTTATAGTTGATCTTAAATAGTTTTTCACAATTTTCAGTTTGCTTTCTTTCACATGAAGCAACTGTTGCTGGAATTGTCCAAAATATAATAAGTGCAATTTCAATGTGGGGATAAATGTCTGTCAGTGAGTTAGATTGGATGATATATTAATATTATACATATATATACACTTTACTTGTTATTTAATTTTATTACATTTATTTTATTGATGATGAATATTTCATATTTCAGGATAAGGTAATTAGTTTAATAATTAAATCATTCCGTCTCAAAATTGGTGCCCCTCTTGAGTTGCGCCACTGCACTGCTGGCACATGCCTCGCTACGGCCCTGATAAATAATAATAATATGTCTTTTATTCACCAAATAACAAAATTATTGTAGCACAGCAACAAGAGAAAAAACATGGATATACAGAACAGCATTCTCAGGACAGTAGACTTGCCTGTACTATAGGCCTACTAATTAAAATGATAAGTTTCTTTAATACAAATTATACTATATGCATTGCAGATCACAAACAAAATTTACGATGTTCCATAAACTTGGGCTTCTTCAAAAGAGTCTTGATCTTCTTGACAGCCAGCAATCCTTGGTGTTAGGTTCGTGTGTAAAGTTCAGAATGTCTTCAACACTGCATTGGCTGACCTTGAAGATCTCATAGATGGCATTTTGCTGTAGGTGTCATTCAGCATGTTCAGTTCACTGTTCCTGAAGTTCACAGCCTACATTCCGTACAGCAAGAATGGTTTGCAGTGCACACCAACAAGATGCAGTTAATACTGGCGTAGTGAATTTGATAACAATAATAATAACAATTAATAATAATAAATACAAATAATAATAATGTAATAAAATAGTAATATGACTTGTAACGACTGAATGGAGCTCCTTCGTTTTTCAGATTGATGTCTTGCCCCCGGTCGACAGTAGTTCTTCTGTCACAGGCCGCTGACCAAAGATGGCGGCGGTACGGAGAACACTGTTGCCATTCTGCCAGTAAAACAAAACTCAGCATCAGTATCTACATCACCAATGTATTCACAGTCATTGTTATAGCAATCATTGTCATCAACAGCAACAACATATCATGGTCAAGTTCATCAACATGTTAGGCTTCGTCACTTTCGTCATCATCCTAATCAACACAGTATATGGCAGAGAGCATCTCTATCTCCTGTCTGTGTCTCTCCGTCTCTTTCTCTCTATCTCTGTCTGTCTGTCTCTATCTTACTATCCATCTATCAATCTCTTTCTGTTTATAATGTCAGTCAGTCAGTTACACACAGTCACACACAGTCACACACACTAGGGCTGTTAACTATTAAATTTTTTTAGTAGTTAACTATTTAAGAATTAACGATTAATCAATAGTTAACTTTTGATTAAATGCATTCCCAATAAGTACTGACATATACAAAATGAACATTATTCATTGCTTATCTTTAAACAGCATTATTCATATTTAATTATTTATTGCTATTTAGTAGTTACTACTTACTTAGTAGCCTGGTTTTTTGTTCATATTAATTAGTCTTGCTTATGTTTTTCAGTTCAAATGTCTTTCTTTAACCAATTACGTTAATAAACCAGCATGTTAACACTGCTAGGTTCTAGAGAGCAACGTGTTTTGTTTACAATATAACAAGCGGTCTTCGATTAATCATTAAAAATAAATTTAATCGTTAAAATTAATTAACAATTAATTAATCGTTAACTTCAGAAGCCCTAATATATATATGTCATGCATGCACGAAGTACTTCTTCGTGCTTTTAAGCAGCGCCGTCTTAACAGCATTGTAGGCCCTGGGTAAAGCAATGCACTGGGGCCTCTGTCCACCCGTGGGCATAAAAATTTAAACGGTCAATGAAATCAAACCTATAGATGTATTGGTTCATTCAACATCAACTTTGTAACGAAATGAGTGTTTAAACATAAAGAAACACATTGTCAGTGATGGGCACTAAACTAATTTTTAAAAGTTAAACTTTAACTATTTTTCAACTAAAATAAAATAGTTTAACTACAGTTGGTAACTGATTCTGTAAATAAGTTAACTAAACTAAAACTAGATAGTTAAACTTTTTCAAACTTTTTAACAAACTTTTTTCACAAACATTTTCATAATGCAGAGCGCCAATGACAATTTCATTTTCAAACTATGTAATGTGTACTAGACTAATAGTCCTACTATAGTTCTACCAGAATATCATGAAAGTTGCTAATGCAAATGATGATGCATCGTGCAATGCACTGCAGTTCACTTGACTTAAGTAATAAAACCAGTTACTCATGACAATCATTGCAGAAGATAGTTGCATAGTTGCTGATTTTGTTAGTTAAACTTTTTAGTTAATGACTAAAAAAGTATTAGTTACACTATGGTTTTAACCTACTATTTTTTTCTAGTTAAACTATATCCTTAACTAGAAATTTAAAGTATAACTAAAAGTTTTCAACTTTTTAGATAACTTTTGCCCATCACTGCATATTGTAAAGCAAAGATTAATCAACACAAACGTATGATCAATACAGGCCTCACGTAAGCCTTGAAAACACAAATATTTCAACATAAAAAAATGATAACTGTACAGACAGAGTCTGACAGAGATGGTAAAGTATGAATTACTTATTATTAATCATAATCAACAGAACTTATGCGACATTTCTTTGCAGAGCATTGATTTGTAATAATGGCTTGAAGGCAATGGTCATCAGGATGTAATTTTCAATGCACATGAGTAAAAGTCAGTTTTAAAGGAGCTGCCCCATTGTGGAGGTCACACACGCAGAAAATTTTCGGGTCTTTTTAATTTGGGGCCCTAGAATCGTGGGGCCCTGGCGACTGCTCAGCGTGCCCATGCCGTAAGATGGCACTGCTTTTAAGTACTTCTAAGAAACACGGCTTAAAACTTTCCACCTAGAAAGCGAACGTAATCCAGCAGAGAAGTTAATCGGTGCTAGTAAAGATGGTTTTACTTACTGACTGGTAAGATTCCGAGTTCCGGCGAGTGACCGAGGAGACATCGAACTACCTCAACGTGACATTTCTGTGCCGCCTTCAACAGAGGACTTCACCAACCCTATACAAAGCAATCACAAACACAAGAATAATGCCTGAACCATCTCGCTAATATAATATGAAAACAAAGCGATTTCTTTGCACTGAGAGAGGGATCAGGAGAGAGAAAGTAAGGAGTGATTAGAGGACAGGGAGAGGAAAGGGGCAGATGGGGAGATGAATTGGAGGAGTGAGGGAGAGTGGGAAGGAATGGGCAGTATCACAAAACGGAAATACTGTTACTTTTAACGATGTAAAATTTAACCCATTATTCAGTACTTTTACTTCGTTACAATTTGCGTAATATTCATTACAATGTTTGTTACTAAAATGTGAGAATGCATGTTCAGCAGGTGAGCCTGGCCTAATTTGAAGGAGCTATTTATTAGATTGAACATTCCAGTTCCTGTCAGTGCAGCAGTCGAATGCCATCTTAGCTCTTCCGGTTTAACAATGAACCATAAATGCACTCAATTGAATGACAAGCATTTTCAGAATTACGTGTTCTTGAGGGCAAGGAACAGGATCGAATTATATACACAAGATTCGGTACTTTTACTTTTTACTTTAAAAGTATTATTTTGAAGAATACTTTTTACTTTTACAAAAGTATAATTTGCGATGAGTACTTTACCTTTACTTAAGTACGAAAAGTCCTGTTTACTTTTATTTAAGTACATTTGCCCGATACTTTTAACAACACTGGGAATGGGATAACGGCGCTTGTAACGACATGGCTGTTCTATGGAGCTATATAAATTGTCATTATTATTATTAATGGTGGAATAACTGGGGTCGCTAAAATGATATCTCGAATCGATTAGCTCGAATCTGACCTGTCTATGATGCGCGGTATGTGGGGCCGTTGTTTCCGTCTCATCAAGAGCTGCCTTAGTCCCTGTCGCATGAGGCAGCCAGAACGGCTGTCGTGTGCTTCGTCACCTCGTAGGTCGACCGCTGCAACGTTCTGCTAGCCGGGGAGCCATTTGAAGTTACTCCTGGACAGACTACGTACAGTCGGTACTTAAAGTGGCGGCGAGACAAATCTGAAATAGGCAGAAGTTCGATCACGTCAAAATAATAATTACGACAATTTATATGGCGCCGTAACATGGCCATGCCGTTACAAACGTCATAATAATAATAATAAAATAAATAAATAATACTAAAAATGTGCTAAACTGGAGTTGAATTTACAGTGGAACAATAAAATACGCTAAATGGAGTTTTATTGTAAAACTAATAATAATACTAATATAATAATAATAATCGTTTATTACTTTATTAAATTCAAACTGACAAACCGCAGTATGATAATGATTACATGAAATAGTAGGAACACATGATAACAAGTTAAACAAGAGTCGATTTTATAACTGTATGGCAGCCTGCTAGGCGCCGTTCCGTCTTACTGCCGCTCATTTTACGATAAAACTCCATTTTAGCGTATTAAATTTATTATACCTATGTAAATACACAGTAAATTCAATTCCATTTTAGCGTATTTTATTATTTGATCACGTTACGGTCTTGGACAATGACACAGTGCATGCATATTTCGTTCACTACATGTAGCTTTCATCAATCCAACTTCTATTTACACAAAGAATAAACTTCATAAAACCAACTTTCATTTAAGCAAAGAACGAGTTTCATCAATGCAACTTCACAAACAAACAGAATGCTGCCGTTAGCGACGTTGTTATGATCTAGTTTTGACGCAAATATTTGATATTATTCGTTACTAGTTTATAGAAAATTTCTGTATATATTATAGATCATAAACTAGATCATAACAACGTCAATAACGGCAGCATTCTGTTTGTTTGTGAACGGTGACCTTCACCCCGGAAGTAAAACTGAAAGGGCTGCGCATGCGCATTGCTAATGCTGAACAGGCTTATTATTTTAAGCAATCCAATTTCCATTTAAGCAGGAATTAGTTTCATCAATCCGGCTTCTATTGCTATGTATAGGCTATAGTAAAATATGCTAAAATGGAGTTCACCATCCATAATAATAAAATACGCAATTACATTTGACTGAAACAAAAAGAATACATACGCTAAAATGGAGGTTTACCCATAAAGAGTTGAAGCCTTGAAGGCTGAGTCATCCTTATGGGGCTATAGCCGCTATATCAAAACCCGCGTACCATTTAAACCATAATTCCGCTTAGCCGATTCAGTTGAGTCCTTAAAGATTCCACTTAAGACCTATTTGTTTAACAAGGCTTACTCTGCCTGTTGTACAGGCGCCCTTGATTCAAGTTGATTGTAACGGCATGTTTTTGCTATGGCGCCCAGGGGTGGACTGGGGAGTTCAAGCGGCCCGGGAAAAAAACAAAAAGCGGCCCTAACTTCATGACTTTTATTTTCTTTGTGCATTTTTTCATGCATACCCGAGGGCCAGTGACCTCCAAAGTCATGGGTCACTTTACAAATTACATTATGCAATAACAAAAAACGATAAATCGCATATATAATTTATAATTATATATAAAATATTAAGAATGCGTCAACTCAAGTTATAAATCAATTTATTCGGACTCACTGTGATGGTATTATTGCTGTTTATAGTATTAGCAACTTCTTTAAGCCGGGTGCCATTTCGGCTACATGATCTATAATCTTTAGTTTCTTATCTCTTACTTTCTCCGCACCACCTTTACATTTACGTTTCGGATTTATATCACTCATAACCGTAACATATCTTATTTAATTAATATTACTTATTACTAACTAACAAATTTAAAAGAAATTTTATCAAAACAAACTCAGTGGAAGACGCCGGAAGTAGAATGGAAGATGTAAATTCTTATCTAACATGGCGGCCGCTGGCTGTACGGAGCACTGTAGGTAAGTAAGTATGCATTGCTCTTTTTCAGTTAATTTACAAACCGGTTAACCGAAACTAAAAACCGGTTAACCGATGCCGCAATTTTTTGTAAAAAACCTGTATCATCTGTACTAAATTGATTAAATTATTATATCACCGGTCCTGGCGGCCCACCGGGAATCTTCCCGGTGTCCCGGCGGCCCAGTCCACCCCTGATGGCGCCATATATTTTTGTTGTTATTAATATTATTATTCCCCGTGGAATGACACGTGGCACCACCTAGGGGTACGTGCACCCTAGTTTGGGAATCCCTGCATTACACGGTATGGAATGATTCGAGAAGTAGTCCACTGTTATTATTATTATTATTATTGTATTATTAGTTTATTACTCTTTTCTCCATTCAAGAAAGATCGAATCTTCAGAAAGTCATTTCCTTTTAACTTAACTTTTGTTTTCTTAAGAAAGCAACAACTTGTCCCAACCAACGAGGTAATAGAACCGACCTTTACAGAGCAACAGCCTGAACTCAACTGATCTCAAAATTTAAACCGACCAATCCGTGCTTGTTTTCCGCTCTGTCGCCCTCAACATGGCAACCAATCAGAAGCCTTCGTCACGGTTAAGTGAATTCCGTCACGTGCAAGCTTTTATAGCGCATAGCATATGTAAGTAAGTATATTCTTTATTGAGAAGAACTTGCAAACTCGCAGCACTGTACATGGCAAGATTAATACATTCAAACAAACAAATTTTTATATGTACAAGCAAGGAATTGAATGGGAGAATTGAATGGGAGAAGTTATTGTATATATGAGAACAGACAACTCAATTTATACACAGATCCTTATATAAAAATATTTACTAGTTTATTTTACAATTTTCTAATAAATTACTTTTAATTATCTATAATCACTCATGCTAGCATTTCTGCGTTTTTGTGAGATTGTTTTATCAATAAAACGAATATACATAGTCTGATTCTGTAACCGAGTTCGAAAGTTTTTCCTCATAACCTGGTAGACAGACAAGATTTTAGACTGCATAACGGCTGGACTATGAAAGGGAAAATGCATGAAGACTGGGACCAAACATTGCCTTCTAGATACTGATACTAGAAGGCAATGGACCAAAGCCATCCATTCGGCTACTATGCCATGCAAGAGCAAAGCAAGCATGGGGTCCATAGCAGGGGCGGATCTAGACTTTTTCTGTACGGGGGGCGATTTCTGTGGGTTCCCAATTCCCAAGAGCGATTTAGTAATTATATCAAACGCAATATAAATGTAAACAATTTTATACCAAGATTTTTGCAAATAGATGCCAACTGCAAAAGTAAATGTAATACGTATCAAGTATTATGGATCTTTACGACAATTTTTTGAAGAAATAATAGTTCATTTTTATTAACGGTTTAATTTCTATGATAGTTTCCAAGATCAAAGGACCTATAATTGAAATGACTTATCAATTTAATAGTTTCTCAACTTTATAACATGTTACAAGACAAATTCCAATCTTCTGTTTCCAATCTTTGTGATCAATCACTTTCTCCGCATCTACTTAAATTTCTCGATCTCGCATTCATGAGGGCTAAACCGGTTAACCTTTCCTGACCCATTTGGTCTTTCAACCATGTTTTTACTATACGTAATGAACAGAAGCTCCTCTCAGCTGATGCAATGCTGTCCAACTCCACAAACATTTCGGAAGAAATTTCAACAAATTTGACACTGAAAAGAACCAAATTCTGGTAAAATAATGGCTACATGTTTACCGATTGTGATTCATGGAACACTAAAACGCCATTGTAGGCCTATGTATCATAACTGTTAATTACTGCTGTGCGTGACCTAGGCGTCACCTTGGACCGAGGCTCAAATTGCGCCAGCACCGTACTGTCGCCCGCTTGCTCGCTGCTTCCGCTACCTTCACTCTGATCCATGCCTTCGTCACAACTAAACTTGATTATTGTTGCTCGCTCTACGCTGGCCTCCCGACTGGTCGACTGGGGTGCTTGGATCGGATCTTGTGTTATGCTGCCCGCCTTATCGGCCGTAGGCCTATACTCACATTTAAGTCTGGCTACGCTCCTGGTTAGGACCTTCTCTCCTATGATATTTTCTCACCTTAAGTATGTTCTTTATGGTCGTGCTGGAGTTGGGAGCGCCTCTGAGTAGTTTTATTGAAGGGACGCTATCTAAATGTTCGATATGAATGAATGAATGAATTTCATTCTGTTTTTTCAGTACAGATTAATAGCGTATTTAATTATTACGGATGGTCAACTACATTTTAGCGTATTTAATTATTTAAATGAATGGTGTGTGCGTGTGTGCAGAGACTATATAGGCTAAAATTAATTTTAAAAACAACAAAATAGCAATCAAATCCTCAAATTAAAAAAATAATTATTGGACTCTTAGGGGGGGCGATCGCCCCAATCGCCCCCCTCTGGATCCGCCACTGGTCCATAGTGCATTGGTAACATCAATGGCGTGAAGAGCAGTAGGTAGCGGTATCGCTGCCCGAACCCTCCCAAAGGTCCACTCTGCCTTTCATTCGCGAGATGGCGCGTTCGTAAAAATGAGCTGTAGAACGTGATGGGCGCCTTGCATGGCTGTCGTATACAGTTAAATTCGACTCCTGTAATAACTTGTGATCACCCGCTCATACTGATTTGTAATCATTCTGCATTGTGTTAATAACTGACTCTAACATCTTTGACGTACCATCGTACTCATTTACACCTTGACGATAGCTGTGCTTCCGGTTTACATGAACGTGTAAAATGGATAAACAAACTTGGGAATCAGTTTCTCCCGTGCTCAGCGAATCAATACTAAAAACTGTTAAAGATCTAGGGTTTAAAACGTTAACTCCTGTTCAGGTAGCTCACTTCTCTGACAATTTTGCGGTTCTTATTTGCAATTTATAACGCATATTTGTTAAAATTATATTATCGCCCAGTACAGCATGGTTCGAGGTGGAGTTGAGTATGAAAAAATGGTAAAGTTGGGCGATAGTCGCCTGCGGTTTATCACGTATTCGTAGTATGGCTGCTCCAGGCTAGGAGAGAATAGATACGCGAATCTATCTTAAGTAAGTATCTAAGAGTGTTAGCGAAAATGTTTTCAAGGTAAATGCGCTTCGCCAGACGTTCTGCGGAAGAATGTTGGAAACAAATTGCAACTTGTATTGTTCCAATCGTAGCTTCGGACCACGAACGTGAAGAACCAATCTATGAACGAAGATAAACGATTCTTAACCAGTTGTATTAACTTTTTGAATATTGAAATATATATTACTTGAGAATTTGTTATTGCAGGCTGTCTGCATTCCACTGTTTATGAGCCGGAAAGATGTTGCTGCAGAAGCTGTGACGGGAAGTGGAAAAACGTTGGCATTTGTTATTCCGCTGTTGGAGATCTTACTGGCTCGCGAAGATCCGCTGAAAAAACATGACGTATGAATAGATTGCATATCATATAGTTTCATATAGCAGCATCAACATCAACCAGTTATGCACAAATGTTGAGTACAGTAATGTTTCATTTTCTTGCTGATAGCCATTTGGTCATTGTTAACGTTGAGTGGTGTATGATAATATAATGCTAAGTGTGCTTCACTGACAACGTAGCAGCTGAAGAGGTTCAATTCCACACCAGGGTTCAATCAATCAGTTTATTTCCTGTCACCAACATATCAGAAATAATTTATTGATATTAAAAGTTTCTATTCTAGTCGTGATACGTAAAGATCTTGGCAATGAAATAAATGTTTAAGTCTATCAGACAATGTAATGTAATGTAAAAAGACATTTATAAAGCACCAATTAAAACCCATCATAAGTGCTCAACACGTGGCCATTGAACAGCTGAAAAAGTGCGTCTTTAAGATGCCATGATCACAGCACTTGTGAAAGTTTCCTAATTTATGCTTTAATTAGTGCCTGAAATGTACATTGTATGTATTGTTATTTTATGTCAGATTGGTGCCCTAATCATTACACCGACTCGTGAGCTAGCCATGCAGATTGACGATGTTCTTTCACAATTTGCAAGCAACCTTCCACAGTTCACACATGCGCTGATGATAGGAGGAAATAATCCGTCTGCTGATGTCGACAAATTCATAGAAAATGGGTAGGAAGTTTGTAATTATTCTTGATATTTTTTATATTTCAAACAGTTGAAGATACTTTTTATATTTTTTCCTTGTACAGAATTGAACAGTTCCTGTAGCACTTGTTCTGTGGTTCAGTTTTTTAAAATTCACTTGGTATAGCATTTGCGTCCTCATAAATGTTTCATGATGCTTAACTTATCTCTGTATCATTGGTCTTGATGACTCAGTAAACAATAGTTAACTTTTTAGTGTTACGAATAGGGAGATATTTTTCCGTGCATTTAATGTTGTAACTTTATTTTCGTTTTAGTTAGCCTGTCATTTTTCTCTGCTTTCAGAGCACATATAATAACGGCAACACCTGGTCGTCTTGTGGATATTTTTCAGAGAACGTCAACACAATTCAACATAACGGCATATGTCAAGGCGCTTGTAAATAATTATTTTCTTGTTGCTCAGCTTTATTTAATTGGTTTATAGTCATCGAGGACACTGCACACTTTGTTACTAGGATACATTTTTCATAAAAGTTCCATTTTGTAAATCTTTAGAAGTTTTATCATTGTCACTTATTCATTCATTCAGAGCATTTATATAGCTCCTCTTCAATCAAGAAGCTACTCAGAAGCGCTCCCAGCCCAGCCACGACTAAAGAAAAAAGACGTACGGGACTTGTAGAACCCTGTCAGATGGCTCACAAGTAAAGAGCGGAACTTAAGCGGGAGGTCATTCCAAATGTAAGGCCCCACAACCGAAAAAGCACGGCACTAGTGTTGAGTAAAAAAAAATTATGTATGGTATGCATCTGGGCTTTTGTAAAGCACAGTTTAAGAACCTCTCAAAAGCTCTGTGGATTTGTGATTTCAACAAGGGCATCTTAATAAAGATTATTTAGCTTTGGCAAAATTTGAAGAATAGTTTGTATATTCTCAGAAAGGTTGTTCCAGGCAGCACAGTTCAGAACAGATTGAAGCTGATGACCTGTTCAGTGAGTTCACATGGTCAGCCAGGGACAATTCTTCGTTGATAAGCATTCCCAGGACAAGGCATTTTGAAGACTAGTCCAAAATGAGGAGAGGATCTCTTGGTTGATTTTAGCCCATGCCTGTCAAGTACTAAACTACAGTTAGGAGGTATCTGTTTAAGGTTAGCATAAAGTTTAAGAAGTTATGGCTATGGAATTTCGTCTTGTGACAACTTTTTGCAATAAAAATACTTGTTAAGTATTGTTATTATGCATAGATCGATTTCCTTGCAGGAGGTGTTGGTTCTGGATGAAGCTGATAGATTGCTTGAGATGGGCTTTGAAACAAGGTAAGCTGAAACAAGTGCATCCACAATGTTTGGCAACCTTTCCCAGTTATTTTTTTATCATCTTGTTGCTTAAAAAGAAATTGAGCCTTTTCGTCTATGGAATTGATTGGAATTTCAGATATTTAGTGTGATCTTTGACCTTCTTCCTAACCTTACATAATCATCTCTAATCTTCTACTATGAGTTCATTGATACTAAATGACTTTTTAAGTTATTAAGTAACTGAAGAGTTCAACTATGCTAAATGACTTTTTAAGTAATTAAGGATTTAAGAGTTTGTTGATCCTAAATGACTTTTTATGTTATTAAGTAGGTTAAGAGTTCAATGATGCTAAATGATTAGAGTTTAATTTTTTAGCCTGAATACGATTCTCGGTTACTTGCCTAAGCAGCGACGTACGGGTCTTTTTTCGGCCACACAGACACGCCAAGTGGAGGACTTGGTTCGTGCTGGTCTTAGAAATCCCGTTCGTGTGACGGTTAAGGAGAAGGCTCTGGATGGACAAGAACTAAACCAGAGAACTCCAGTCACACTGAAGAATTACTACATGGTAGGCAGGAACTGTTTTTCAAAGGCTGTCACCGCTGTTATACGGGTTCTTTAATATAAATGTTATGCTTATTTTTCCCAGGCGTGTAGTTGTATGTATGTATGTAGGCTTGTATGTATGTACATATGGTATACAATATACATGCATGTATGAATATACAATGAAACCTCTTTAAAGTTGCTTCATTATGGCACAAATTCTGATGCATGCAGTCAAAGCTCTGGCTCCCAAGTTTAAAATGGTTTTAGAAAATGACCCTGTTACCATACTATAATTATTGCATGGTTCATTATAGCATGGTACCGGTATATGGCTCCCAAATTTAGCATTTCTGGTTGTTTTGACTTTAAATTTAGAGTTTCTTGTTCTTTGACAATTTATTTAGCTCCTTACGGCTTCTTCGAGACATGGCAATTGTAATTCAGATGTGGTCTTTGAATTACTTTATCTTAAATTACAATGAACTTGTATTGGGTTTTGTGTTGACAGGTTTGTGAGGCAAGTGAGAAACTGAATCACTTGGTAAGCTTCCTACAGAAGAATAAAACCGAGAAGCACATTGTGTTCTTCAGCACATGTGCTTGCGTCGACTACTTTTCAAAAATACTGCAGCAGTAAGTGCCTCAACTCCAATGTCTAGTGACATGATTTATATTTGAAAAATATTTGTCTGGTTCATCCTTATAGGCTCCCACATAAAGTACGGTAATATAACCAAATTTTGTAATGAGTTTTTGGCACTACAGAGGTTGTTAATCATTAGAGTTTAAATGTTTAATTGTTTTTGGTGATTTTCTGTAGAATTCTGAAAAATGTTCAAATTCTCTGCATACATGGAAAGAAAGAGAACCGAAACAAAGTTTTTGCGAAGTTTCGTCGTCTACAGAGGTACTTGTTGCTTTTGCAACATAAAAAACAGTTTGCTTATAGACATCATGTTTTCATGTCGTTTAATCATTCAGTTAAGTTATGTTCCACTCATTCATATAGTCAGAAGTGCAGTCTTTGCAAAAGAGATAACAATTGTCAGGTATTGATACATTGTTATTATTATAACATGTATTATTTTTATTGTATTGCATTTTGCTACTCTAGAATTATACAGGTATATGTCCACTTTTTGAAAAATCAACCTAATGTTATGATACACTTAGACCACAGGTGAAAACTGACTGGCTATCAATTAGCCCCACTGCCATAAGGTGCCGTTGTGAATTTATCTTCGTATAATAGTGCATATATCTGCATAAAATCAGATCTAAGTTATTCAGGATAGGTTCAAACCCGTACTCTCGGTGTTGCAAGGCGAGCACTCTAACAACTCGGCTACATTGTCCCAGTATTCAACTCAATGTTAAGGTGCATTAATTCATTTTGAGTATTTATATAGCTCCTCTCTAAGATAACTACTCAAAGGTGCATGAAATATCTTCATTCAGAAGGTAACTGTAGATACATAGATACATCTGAGACTTACAGTTATACATGTTGGTGCTATTTCTGTTGCATAATTAAATTTGATTCATAAATATAAAATGTAATTGTTTGATTGAATTGATTGTTTTTTATTGATTGTTGTAGTGGTATCCTGATGTGTACAGATGTTATGGGAAGAGGCGTTGATATACCAGAAGTCAGTTGGGTCATTCAGTTTGATCCACCAAGTTCTGCTAGGTACTGCATAGTAAAGTGCTGGAATTATATGCTGCAACATTCTTTTTGAGCAACACATGTGTCTGCATCGTGCATGATTGAAACAGGAGCATGAGAAGAAAGATGCTATAAGTTCATAAGTTTATATCAATTCCACACAAAAATTGACCATGGTGTCTTGTCAGGACCCACTGTCCTTGGATCTCTTTCAGTACTAGTGGCAAAGAAGGTGAATTTGAGAATATGACTGATCCTGGAATGGCAGTTTCCTTCTTGAAGTGCTCTGCACTTCTGACAAGTTTGTACGTCCAATGAATTGATAAGTCTTCTCTTATCAACGTTAACATGGCAAGAAAGATTAGTTAAGCTAGATTAGGTTCACCTCCTTGGTGTTGTTGGAACTTTACCCTATAATTTAGCGATATAAGAATGTAACGGTAAAAGTTTTCCGTTAAATGCTTTGAGATGATTTAACAGTATTACAGAATGTTTTTATTCTTGTTTTTCCTGCAGTAACTTTGTCCATCGTTGTGGGCGGACAGCAAGAATCGGAAACGATGGGAACGCTCTTGTTTTTCTTCTTCCTGATGAAGATTCATATGTCGATTTTATAGCCCTAAATCAGAACGTAAGTGTGTGTAGGAAAAAACTTTGAACATATTAGTTGAACCATGAAAAGCTGCCTTGAGTTTAGTTACATGAATTTTATTGAGAAATTGTTAGAGCAAATTATGTATTGTATTTCAGAATTGCAGTTCAATTAAATTGCATATTTGTAGTATTTATAAACTTAATTTTACGAAATTAAAAAATGAGTGAAGTTCATAATGAATAATAATTAAGCAAAATTGTCACTTTTATGATTTATTCTGGATATCAAGTCGTTGGCAATATATACTTGTAAAAACAATTCTTTGGAGTCTCTGAAGTTGTATAATTAATCGTATATGTGCCAAAGTTTTAATAATGAATGATCAATTGACATTAAAAGTTTTTGAAGCATATGGGTTGTAGCAGTGATCTAGAAAGTTTCCTGTTTAAATGTATGCTAATGTTTTGAGTAACAAGGGCATAATTGTTACAGACACAGACAACATTATTATATATGGAGATAATTTATATAGCACTATTAGAGTTTTAAATAACTTGTGAATAAGCCTGTTGATTCGCTGATATCAAATGCCATTTGGTTGCTTGGCTCTTTGTGAGAAGTCTTCTGTGCCTAATATTTTGTTGGTTGATGGTTGAAAACCCTTTTGTTCTGACTAATACTCAAGACACCGGTGTAGCAAATAGTTCCGTGCAAGTGCTGATTTTTGCTGAGGTAAACAGATGCTGTGTAGTTTTTGGATGGAGGCAGGGAGATGGTTGAATGGTAACTCATTGTCACGAAGATCAGAAGGACGTGGGTTCAATACCTGCTAGCCTCGTAAGGTTGACTCAGCTTTCCACTCCCTAGGGCAACTGTAAAATGAGCAGTAGTACAGATGGGCGCCTTGCAGGCTGCCATACAGTTAAATTTTACTCCTGTTAAACGTGTTATCATCTGTTGCTATTATATTATGTAATCTTACTGCATACTTGTCAGTTTGAATTAATAAATGAATATTATTATTATGTTGCTTACTGATAGGTCCACTTGGATAGATACAACCTGCCAGATGATGTGACTGACATTCTACCTCGCGTTCATCAGTTTGCTATGAAAGACCGGTTGGTGATTTTTTGTTGATTCTTACAATGCTCTAATAAACTCATTTTGGTTTTTTCAAAACTACTGTACACTGACAGAGCTGATAAATGTTAAGATAAAATTGTCTAAGAAAAGTTAAAATAATGGCTCGCTTGCTGCTCTATAGTCTTCAGACATGTGTGCCTCAGGTGATAGTGTCCATCTATCCAGCAACAGAACAACCATTTGTGACAGATTCTGTGGCTTATTTTGTGACAACTCCATTTAATATTAGTTTTATTAATCATATTTTAACTGCTACTAACTTTAAGAATATCAACTATATGCACTCTGTTCATTGGTCTGATTTTCGTATGGCAGTTGGCTTGTGTTGTTATAGTGTGAATGTTGATTGTAGGGCTATCTATGAGAAAGGAATTCAAGCGTACGTGTCCTTTGTTCAGTCTTATGCAAAGCATCAGTGCAATCTCATCTTCCGCTTTAAAGGTAGGCCTATACCTACTTTCACTCTTTAAACTTGATTGATTGCTGAGTTATTAACCCTTTCACGTGGCTCATCTTCTAAACTTAACACTTTGCACCAATGGCTTCTTCAGAGACTGAGTCTTTTTTCTACAAAGCACAGTGGATGTTTTTCAATTTTTAATTGCATTACTGATAATAAGTAAGTAAGTAAGTAAGTATATCCTTTATTGAAAAACCAACTGCTAACCGCATTTTGGTGTACAAAGATCATCAAATATAAAAAAAATTAAGTATAAAGCATCCGTGTGACAAATGTTTTACGAGATAGAGAGTTTGCCTTAGGTATTATTCTATTGTGGGTTCTGGGGCGTAGCGAGTATGAAACAGTTTTCAAGGGAGGCAGTAGTTGATGTAATACATGTGCAGGGTTGCTGCTGATGGTAGAAAAGAGGTTAGAGTCTGCTTTTCTGCAAAGTTGCTAAAACTTTGGTAGAATTCGGTAGATAACGAGACCGGACCAATCGCCTTATAGTTGCCTGAAGACGAGAGCGTCCCTCTGCCCCCACAAAGCCCCACCACGCCGGGGCCGCATAGAGCATCCGCGACACTATGGTAGCATTTGTTACATCACACAGAGATTGGCCCTTTAACCCATGTGCTGTTAGAACGCGGAGGGCATACATTGACTGTCTAGCCTTAATGACAATGTTGTTAACATGCGTGTCGAGGTTGAATTGTTCTGACAAAGTGACACCTAGGATCTTCATGTGCTTTACCCTGGCGAGGCCCGGTGTAACTTTTGGAAGATCAACACCCAACCCTCTCATTGGTCGACGAACTATCATCTCTTGGATCTTAGAATGATTCAGTTTTAAATTGCAAGAATCAGCCCATGTGGTGACATGATCGATTTCAGACATTATCAATTCACTATTTGTTGATGGAATAAGGAGGTAGCTGTCATCTGCGTACTTCATAATTTTGTTTGTAGAGTGTCGTGTTTTTAGTTTGGATATTGCCACTATAAAGTCAACAGGACCCAGCCCAGATCCTTGTACAATACTGGCATTGATTTCGATAGCGCTCGAGGTGACGCCCATAAATTTAGTTCTGTGCTGTCGCTTGTAGAGAAAGGCGATGATCCAGTTATATATGTTATCTGGAATTGGCAGTTCAGCTAGCTGCTCAGCCAAGTAAGAATGTTGCACCGTATCAAACGCCTTTGAAAAGTCGAGTGCTACCAGATGTACATATGGGTGGGTGGTGAGCATTTCTGCAAGGTGATGTGTTATGGAGATGATGGCTGCTGAGGTTGATCCAGTGGGCCGGAAAGCATATTGGTCAGAGAATCCCATATTGCTGTGCGCCTGTGTCAAGATGGGGTAGAAAAATTTGCGCACCACAAGTCGCTCGAGCACTCTGCACAGGATGGGTGTGATCGAGATTGGTCTGTAGTCTGCTTCTGTTGCCGGTCGGCGTACTTTTGGAACTGGAGTTATGATACTCATTTTCCATTGATATTACGGTATGTGTTGCTAAAAATGGTTTTTTAATTGTATTACATATAATATTATGTGTTGCTTAAAAATTATTGATTTTATTTCTGTATGCTAGACCTGAAGCTAGATGATTTAGCCAGAGGCTTCGGTCTCCTACATCTTCCGAGAATGCCCGAACTAAAAGGAAAGTCGTTCCCAGAATTTCAGAAAGTTGAAATGGACTTCAGCACAATTCCTTTCAGGTTGGGTGATTACATTATTTCCAGACAGGTTTCCAACTTACCTAATCCATCATGGCCTGCCTCCAGATCTTGTTACCTCTTGTATCAGTTGCACTTCTCCAATGTATTACAATTAGAGATTGCTGTTTCACTTTGAAGCACCGATTAATTATTACAACGCATTTATTCAGAGCCACTATCTAATGACTAAGCATCAGTTGATGGTGCTGAGCATCTGTGAGTTAAGGACTTGCTCAAGATTCCTATAAAGTGACCATCTCAGAGCAGGCTCGAACCCAAACCCTCCACATGACAAGGCGCTTGCTCTAACCAGCAAGCTACTGTGTCCCATAACTGATGCCTGCTGCATTGTAATAGCGGCAGAACCGAGATTGGGATTAGATAGGAATTTTATACCTACAGTTGAAGTCTCTGATCTCAGATGATCGATTTTTTGGGCCATTGCATCGCTGAACTTGCAGTCTACTTTTAAGTTCATGCTGGTAGTAAAGTCTATTACTTAATGATGGGCAATATGCGAAATGTTGATGCACAGAAACAGGTCTATATCTGAAGCTGCGTTCAGCTGGTTACTAGGTAAGCAACTGAGACTTAGGATTATGCACCAGAATTATTAAAGGAGAAACTATTTTTTTACAGAGATAAAGCCAGAGAAAAACAGAGACAAGAAAAGCTGAAAGCAGAATTGGAAAATCCATCAAAGAAGAAACTGTACAAGGTTGGTTTATATCTGTTTGCCTTGAACTTTTTTCTTCAGCTGATTAGTTTCTCTGAACTAATTATTGCACTGCCAACTTGCAACTGATAATTGCAATATATTTCCTTTGTTTTGAGGTTGTAAACGATTGTTACATTGCTAGAACCTTTGCTTCAAACACTTGTGAAAGGATTCCATAAAGCTGCTTTAGAAATAGGATTTTCTCAAAGTTCATGAGGCAAACATTTTCACTTTTAATTGGTAACAGTTGGCCTTCAGCTGAGAGTGCTAAATGCTCATTTAAGATCATATCGTATCTGAGAATTTATAAAGCGCCTCTTACAGTACAAGCTATTCATAGGCACTCTCAGCATGACAGCCCCAGATGAATTGCCCTAAATCCAGCTGCTAAGCACACTGTGAAACAAACGGATTTCTCACTTGGTCAGGTATTATTTTAGGCTCTTTGCTTGTTTGTATATCTGTGTTTATATACAGCTGTATCATGTATGTGTCTGTGGCTCTTTGTCAGTTTGTGTCTTTTTGTATGTGCTTATCTACATGTAAATGTTGAGCTCTTTGTGTGTGTGACTCTTTGTCCGTTTATGTGGCCTTCTGTCTGTCTGTGACTGTTTGACTGTGTTTATGTTGATCTTTGTGAGCGCTTTCAAATAAAGTTACAAGGCAGAGGAGGCATATTAGCTTAGTCTTGCTTTTGTTTGCAGCCAAAGCCAGTTCGGTGGTCAAAGCAGAAAGAACAGAAGGAGAAGAGGAAGAAGAAAAAGGAAGACAAACGGGAAAGGAAGAGGAAGCGACCGGAACCGTCTGATCAAGAGGATGATCTCGAAGATCTGGCAAAAGACGCTAGACTTATTAAGAAACATAAATCTGGGAAGGTATTGATCTTAGAATTAAATAACCTCTATTCCTTTTTTCCTATTGTTGTATTGACTGCACTTGCATTGTGCAAAGCCATCGGAAACAGGAAACAATACGTTGTCTTATGTATTCTGGTTTTGTTCACTACTTGTTTACGTTTTAGAACATGTTGTTCAGCAGCTGCATCTACTGATTGTGTTGATTGTGAAGTGATTTAACTGGTTGCAATAAGTTTTAAAATGTTTGTTTGCTATTAAGCATGCACAGCATAATGTTAAAAGATCATAGTATAAATATTATTAAAACATGCAGATTGCAGAACTGGCGGCACATCTCGTTTGCTCTGGTAGCAAACTCTCATCTGCTGGTCTTCTGTTACAACTCAACTGGCTCCCTATCTCGAGGCATATCGAATTAAAAACTGGCTACTGTGTCCTATCAAATCCTTCACGCTCAACAACCTGCTTACCTCCGATCTGCAATTGATAATTATCACGTCCCTGCCCGTATCACATGATAAAGTGATCTTTTGAAGCTTTGTCAACCTTTTGTTGATAAGGCTATCAGTGCATGTGCTTTTAGTTCGACCTCACTCTCTCTTTGGACTAAAATAGCCTACCTCTACTTCTAAGGTCAACCTCAACAATCTCATCCTTAAGTGACAAAACGTAAATCTTTCTGTTTCGTGAATCCATACTTAGTTTCCACTGTCCACTGCCCATCTCCCCTCCCTTTACCAACTGACCATGCCTCTGATTCAAGTATTGATGTCTGGCATGTTAATCTCATTATTAATAAGACTTGTATTAGGAAATAGCAAATATTAAATGATCCAATTTGTGATTGACAGGGTCTTTGTTTTGTGTTTCAGATTACAAAAGAAGAATTTAATCAGGCCTTTGGCAATATCTAGTATTTAATCAATATCGAGGACCAAATTCCGCTGTAGAAATGTGTGAATAAATTGTTCCCTGTCTCGAGTCATTGTTTAAAGTGTTACTAAAAGAACAATTAAACTGTTTCACGATGTTGTACAGAATGGTATATACCTTTTCTCAATGATACAGTGACCATTCATTAAAGATTTTCTTTATGCATGTACATTTCATGTATTGGACAACTTGAACTAGAGTCTTGGTGGGGATCTTGGAGTTAATTTCGGCCATCATACAGGAAGGCACAGGACAGACAAACATGGCATCACATTGTGGACACGAGTATGCTCTGCTGATTTCACCGCCAAAGCAGTGGCGTAACGAAGTGTTTCAGCGCCCAGGGGTTGATGACTGCGCCCCTTTTAATTTTCTTGTTGACTTTTCATCGTTCTTGTCATAGTACTGTGTACCACTGAAAGCCAATTTTGCACCCCTCTGGTGCTGCGCCCGGGGGCAGCTGCCCTCGCTCCCCCCCCCCGTCATTACGCCACTGCACCAAAGATGTTCTGATATTTGTGGTTTCCAGCGACAGTGCACATTTTGGACATGTCCAAGCAAGTGAAAGCGTTGTTGTGTCAGATGTATGATCTGAAGGTACAGTTGGCAAAGTTAGGTGGCTTGTGTCTTGGACTTTTAGGCAACGTGTCACTCGGCGTGTTTAGGGTGCATGGGGCGGGAAGATAGTTGTATGGTAACATGCTGGCACGAAGATCAGAAGCACGCGGTTTCGATACCCGCTCGCCCATAAGGTTGACTCAGCCTTACACTACCTAGGGGCGACTTAAAATGAGCAGCAGGACAGATGGGCGCCTTGCAGGCTGCCATACAGCTAAATTTACTCCATGTTAAACTTGTTATCATCTGTTACTACTACATCATGTAATCTTACTGTGTACTTGTCAGTTTGCATTAATAACAAATATTATGCCATTTCTGCCTATGCTGAATCCACTGCTGATGTCCCAGACTAGTTCATTTTCCCATTGAAAGTTTCTTAAGTTAAAACTCGCTTGTATCTCTTGCCATGACCTATAATTCTGAAGGACTTCTTGTGAGCACTTGTGGGTAATGCCACTTTTACGTATACATTCGCGTAGTGTCGACTAAGTCATTAAGTCGGTCGCTAACTTGTCAAGTCAGTCAGTAATTCTGAGAACTACATTCAACAATATTTGGTTTGAATATTATTGGCTTAGTGTTTTGTGGTGTTTGCCGAACACCACAAAACTACAAGTTATAACTGAACACAAAGGTAGACACAGTAAATAAATGTAGCTTGAGGACAGGGATTTCGACGTGTGTAGAGTTGTCTGTGTGCAGTGTGCACTCTGCTTAAATTGAAGGTATACGAAACCTTTGTCATACCGGTGTTATATGGCTCAGAATGCTGGTGCCTGAGGAGGGAGGATGAGAGGAGACTCTTGACGACGGAAATGAGCTGGCTGAGAAGAATAAAGGGCAGGAGCAAAAGAGATAGGATTAGAAATGAGGTGACTAGAAGAGAGCTAGGACAGACAGATACAATTGTCGATAGAATAAGGAAGAAAAGGCTAAAGTGGCTGGGACATGTGATGAGAATGGGCAATGACAGATTACCATCGATGGCTTTACACGGATATGTGGAGGGAACTAGGAGTAGAGGAAGACAACAAAAGACATGGATGGATAATATACGAGAGGATCTGGAGAGAATGAAGATGAACATTGCAGAAGCAAAGGAACAAATCAAGGATAGAGAACTCTGGAGACGACAAGTTGAGGACTCATCAGGCCTTGGCCTGACGGAGGAGAAACAAAGCAGAGAATAGACTGCTTAAAGCAAATATAAAACCACACTGATCTAATTAAGCCAGATGTAGCCTACTAAGAGTGTTTTTGTAGCTCAGCGCCAGCCATTTGCCAACAGAGGCATCCTGCCGGCCTGCTATGGCCTACGTACGGAATGTGGTTGTAAATTAATGTAAACGGTTCGTTGGACCAGTATTATTGGGCCTTACGACGTTCCCGCCAAATCGCGAGTGGCGAGGCACTGCCGGTTACCAATGTTGGGCCGACTTGTATAAGACTTGCAGTTGACCCACGGAAGCGATCTTGGGACGTAGCCGTCTGGAAAACGTATTATGGACACCACCTGATTTAACGGGCACTTTGTTATATAAAATTCTCATGAGCTTGGTCGTTGTCTATCTAGTTCGAGCAAACTTCTTGACTGTAAAGGGGCCGTTCACATATTATATAACGCTCAAGGGGTAGGTGGGTGGGTTCCTGTTTTGTTAGCGTTATAGGTTTATGGTGGGTGGGGTAGGTTCAAGGTTTCGTTATATAACAAACTTTTTCAGCTTATGCTATTTTGCTTGTTTGTCTGACCATTGGACTTTCACTGTAATATTTTAATAAATATTCTTCATTACTAATTGTGTTTTAGTTACTTACTCACTCAGTGCTTTGCATAATATGGGATGTGGCTAGCTGGTAGGTAGCAGCGCTCTATTTCAAACTATTCGAGGGTGGCCATATTGTTCATTTAGGACGCATTCTCAATCAAGAAATCAATAAATTTCGTTTAATATTCAAAGTATCACACTGACAGGTCGCAACTTGTGACAAGTATAAGGTAACAAAATTGTCTTTAATAGCTCTGAGAGTTAGCCATGAATTAATTGGTTATTATACCATTGACTCAGTTCTGACAGCTACAAGTTGAAAATAAGATAATTAGAATAGTGGTGTTGTAAGTTACGGCAGCTTAAATGAGGTGATGAATGAGCGAATGAGGTGATAAATGATGAACTACAGCTGCCATGGGACTGACTGGACTAATTATGTTCTATAAATTGTAAAGTGTTTTAATATGGTTTGAAAACTTTTAAATGTCTGCTACACTTCTTCATGCTGTATTAGTTAGCTTTATTAATGCATCTTGCATTTCTAGTATTAAACGATTAATTTGCTAATTTGCATTAGTCTAGTAACTACATTTAATACAGTAGGCCTACAAACTTTTAACATAATCCAGTCACTATTAAAGTGCTATTAACTAACATTGTATTGTTAGAAATCCTCGACAATATCAACTTGACAGTATGATAATAATAATAATGAAAGTTTCCAGTTGTGTAATACAATAAGGTCCACTGTATGTCTTTGAATGTGCTTATAGACTGGGGGTAGGGGGTAGGAAGCATATCTGTTATATAATATAGGGGTGGGGGGGGTCACAGCTGCTGTTATGTAACGTTATTAGGGGTGGGGTAGGCAAAAATCTCAATTTTTTGCGTTATATAATATGTGAACGGCCCCTTAGAGTCCGTTTGACACTGACTTTGAAAATAGGGTCAGCTGTAAAAATAAGGCCGAAACTGGGAGTATGTAGGCTTAAATGTAAGGAATAATTAATGCGGCTTAAGCGTTTTTGTTTTAATGCTGGAGCGACAGAAGAAGACGTGCAAACGAAAAGTCAAACAGTTGTTTTACGATGAAAATAATGGAAGCGCTACATGAGCTTTGTTAAATTTCGAAATGCAAGTTATTTTGATGTGTAGCGACATCTCGTAGCGCAAATGGTCGCACACGAAAACATTTTATTTGTTTTAATGGCCGAAACTTATTAAAACAAGTTGTCGTTTTTATGTTTTTCGTTGTCTAGTTGGTCAACAGAATAGACAGTACGTTCGGGTGAACTTTGTTAATGACTTATTTTGTGCAAGTACTTCACTTCTATGTCGTTGCCTTTGTAAATCCGGATCTTTAATTATGCCTTACTGTATTATTGTCTAGTAACTGATTCTTCTGTTGACCTGCTGTCATGTGCGAGTAAAGTTTTAACGCTTTGATTTGAATCATAACTAATTTTAAAATACAAACATAAGCACAGGAAAATAGTCTTCGTAAGTAGGCATTGAGTTACCCGGTAGAAGCCAATACTTTCAAACTTCGTTGCCAGTTTGCAACATTTGCCACGAGGGATCAATATAATATTCATACTACAATCGCCTTGTTGTACCTTTGCGGGGGTCAGCCCGAATCCCCGAAACCCGAATCCCCGAAAATGCTGAAAATACACAAAAGCCCGATTTCCCGAAACGAACTGGCTACGGTACCGTCCGGACGGTACCGTTATTTCTTTTCTACGGTACCGTCCGCAAATAATCTATGGGCGATTGCACATATCTATGACGTGTACATCCGGTTGAAATAAATATTGGCAAAAGCCTGTCACGTTAAGTTGTTGTCTTCGTCGAATTTTTCTATGACCCGTGAGGGTCGGTTAGGGCCAGGTTAGTATTCGTGTGGTCGTTTAGTGTCAAATTAGGCGTCGTGAGGGTCGGTTAGGGTCAGGGTTAGGGTTAGTTTCGTTCATCTCTTAAGTACTGCGCTATTGATGGTTAGGCTTTCACGCCATAGATATGTGCAATCGGCCATAGATTATTTGCGGACGGTACCGTAGAAAAGAAATAACGGTACCGTCCGGACGGTTCAAGAGCCAGTGCCTTCCGAAAACAGTTTTCTAGAAAGCGGCCGATCTCTTCAGAGGTAAATTGTAAACATGACATAGACCTAGTGTAGCCTTGATGTATTCGACATACTGCCTATTCAAATGTTTATTTATTAATTATATTCATTCGAGTCGGGACTTAGAAAATAATTTCGGGATCCGGCCGAAATTGCGTTCGAGGGATTGGGTTTCGGGGATTCGGCCCGCACCCCTTTGCGTATAGTAGTAACGTAAGTCTTTGTGTCCTTTTGATAACTCTTTTCGCTGCTGTCGTCTAGACGTGCTGTTGTCACCCAGGCAGGCCTGAAAGTGAGCCGGGTCTGTCCGGGTCTGAGACCCGGCAATCATTTTCGCGACCTGTAAGATAACCTAACTTTTCCCTTTAAACACTGTATATTATTACGTAATAGACCCGGCTACTTTTTCAAACCACTTTCAGCACTGCACCCAGGTCTCAGACTTGGTGATCTTGAGCCTCTTGTGCCTCAATCCTCCCAAGACGATTTCATTTATCGGTTATTCTGGAAAAACCACCGCTTGCATATGCCCTACCCATATTCCAAGAGAAATAAGAGCACTGCATGCAACCAAAAGCACTTTCGAATTAATAAGTAATCAGTAAGTGGTCCTGATGAAGACATGTGCAGTGCCATAAAAACTATTTGGGGAGTCGAATTTTGGTCCGACACAGTAGGCGATTGGTTGAGTATGAACCTCGAGCAAGTCCTTCACTCACAATTGCTTTGTGCCACCGATTGATGTTTGGTCATTAGATAGTAAATCTCCAGTATCCCACATGGAATGTAAGGATGACGCTCATTTCCGTTACGCAGCCCTCGAGTCAGCAGCGGACAAATCCAAAGGTCGTGGACACGGAGCCAGTGCATCGCATTCAGTGTTCCCTCAGATATTAGTTAATGGTGCTTTATAAATATGTAATTAATAATTCCTTACAGGCACTTACCCTGTGAAATTGATATTTATTACTGTGTTATGATAAGTCGTATTCTAAGGCAGAGTTTAATTTTTGTCTTTGACTGCATTTCCCCATATTTTTTAAATACTGAGCAACTGCTACATTCATGGTACTTGCACTGGTACATCCACAAATGTCCTGCCCTGCCCTGCCCTTGTGGTCTGACAGATATCCAGATGCCTCATGTTCTACCTTAAACGAGCGAGTACCAGGCAGTAAGGTAACCATTTGCTGTAGACTTCTTTGGCCGCTGCTTTTCCTAATCCTCAGTGCAGTTCGGTCCAGGAACACCGAACGTGGTGTTCAGATGTCAACTATGGTTGGGAATCTGTTAGTTGGGCTCTGCATGTTTGGTGGCTTGCCAGTTTTAACTTTCTAGTTTTCTGAGAATTGTTTGCTTTCTGGTTAACTCTGTGGAAGATTGATACTTTTAATACCTTTTTGTAAGAAATTCATCTGTAAGGAACCCTTCTCTTTCTCTTACTTCATTTCGATAAGTAACGAAGACTTATCTTTTTTCCAAATACCTGTGCTTTTGAGGTGAATTCATAAATTTACTCATTATAACAGTTTGATTAATAATAATAATTATATTTAAATGTGCTATGTAAGTGTCTTTGTGCATACATGCATATATACAAAACTAAAGGTAACACTGAAATGTCTGATAATTATGGTTTACATTACTTTACAGGTGCTAAATTTTGTTGTCAAGTCATGCCACCGCAACACAGCAACACCGAGGTGCAGCGAGTGAAGCTGCTTGCTGAAGTGGAACAGCTGCGTGTCCACCGCCAGGCGCCACGCCAGCCGGCCTCAAAAACCCTGCGTGAACTTATCTCCTACTGCCAAAGCCATGAACCAAATGATGCTCTGGTTCATCCGACACGTGACAACCCGTTTAAAGAAAGAAAGTCGTGCACTATTCTCTGATTTTTCCCTGAAAAACTGACATTTGGGTAGTTCCTGCTGTTAATATAGACGTGCTTTTGCATAGTTTTCAAGTTTTGATCCTAATCATTTCTTTTAGTTTCGTTTGCAAAAGCGTTTTTGAAAATTTAATTTGTAAACTCGTTAAACTTAATGCATGCATATATCACATCTGCTAAGTCTCAGAAGTTAGTGTCTTTTACATAATCTATTCAATTTTTTGCTATTACTGGTAACTCATAAAGCCAGATTATTTTGATTTGATTTTAATATTACCAGTTTGTTTTGAAATAATGTTAACATGTATCAGATCGCAATCGTTACACAATCCCTCCTATCGTAAGTTGCAAATTAATTTTCCCTTATACCACCAAATTTCAAGTGTTAAGTATCGTACTGATGTAATTTTTTAATTTATGGTAGTGACAAATCAAAAGCATTTTGTGACTTAACATTGCCAGTATATGCCTCCAAGAACGAGGTTGCTTTCTTTTGCGTATTCCTTCCAAAATTACTTTGTATCCAGTCCTGATGCCTCTTGCTCCTTAGTGCCTTTACATAACCGTGAATTTTGGCATCTCCATTTTACCATTTTAATTCATTTCACTGCTTGCCTTTTTGTTTCAAGTGTTTTTCAGTGACATATTTAAGTTTATGTTAAATTTACTGCATTATTCTTTGTGTTGACTGGTTTGTCTCAGTAAGCTTCCACTGGTCTGTGGTTAGTGTTTTGGAAGGAACTGTGTCGGCAATTTCATTTACTTGCATTGAAGCATCTTATTGCCTTTGTAATGTTGTATTATTAAGCCTTTAATTGACAGGCACCTGAGGTGCTATACTGTTGTCGAAATACATTCATACGATAGGGATTTGTGTGGTTGTTGTGTGAGAACTGGCCTTCTGTGGTGTTCTAAAATCATGATTGTTTCAATTATAAATATCTGGTAATGGGTTTTAACCAGATAATTGCAACTGCTTAGATAATTTCTTTTAAACTAGTTTGTTCTGATGTTGTTTTTTTGGTCTTTGAGATGTTGTTAGGCCTGTGTTGACGTAATGCTGAATTAGCGTTCACTGCTTGTGACTTAATGCTGGACTAGTGTTGATCGCTGGAACAAAAGCATTCATCCTCAACAAATGTCTTAAAGCTAGAGTAGGTCTGTCTGAACATATCTGGTATTTTTCTTGTATTTATCAATTTGAGTGCTTAAAACCGTACACAAACCGCAAGAGAAAGAAAGTTCTCAACTTATGAGATGAACGAGCAAACCTCTGTGCAGTAGTACATGAACAGACTTTACACAAAAATGAAAGTGCAGCTTCAAAAGTTTACTGGAGACCAAGGTGTTGGTTGTATTTAATATCACAGGAATCTTAACTTGTCTATACAGGTTCTGGTCTTTGAAAATATATAAAACCAAGCTGGAAGATTTTCACTACAATTGTGTCATCAGTTTCTGATAAATACTTTGCCCAGTGGTATAACTATAGGACCGTTGTGAGGTCGTAGCACAAATTTGCCTGCCTGAGGTGTCTATGGTTTCTGCATACTTTTCATAGGCTCCTGCCAATAATGAATTGGGCTCCATTTCATTACAGGTGGGAACCAAAATGAGATCCTGAGATACGGCCTGAAGTTTTAAGTTATGCCATAGCTTTACATTATCCTTGCTGAGAAGAATATGTAAAAACAGCTTGTCTTGACTGATTAGAACCTGCATCAACAGTTCCAACAGCCAGTTTTTATACATGTACTTTACCGCAAAACTCGGACGAACAAGGAGCTGTGTTAATCAAACTGGAATGAATGAGTCGTATATGTGCTGAATGATTTGGTGATTCTGATCTGAATTAATTGTTCACAAAATGGTGCTATAATTTTATAAATGTGTATAATTATAATATATACACAAATGTACTTATATTTTGCTGAAGTGGAGACTATTTTCAAGATCTAATATTGAAGTGTGGCAGGCTGTTGCCAGCTTCTCCTACTGCTAATCTCGTGCCTTTGTTTTTGTTATATTACTGTAATCATGTTTTATTCGATTTTATCATACTTATGATTTGTCTGTTGGAAGTGACATAGCTATGCTTTGTCTGTCACGAACACTGTTTTTGCTATCTAAAGAAAGGTTGTTAATCCATTGTTGTTGAATTGTCTGCCTTACAAGCTGTTGAGGCTGCTTTATCTAGACTTCTGTTTAAAGGTATTAAGTGTATCAGGTTCTGGTAGCTAGACCCCAGGTAAATATGTAGTCAGTTTTAAATGCATTTAGTTAACATGATTGTCCTTTGTTCTAGTCAAAATTCATTAAGATTCTTCACATTCCTTAATTGCTGGTTTTCCAGGCTATGACTATATTCTGTGCACTTTAGTTTTGGTGATTGTTGACAAAATTTTGCCTGTGAAACCACTTGTTCTAGTACAGCCTTAAACTAGAAGTTTTCTGCTTTAGTACTTAAACATTGTGGGGAAGATTCAGTTGATGACTTTCTAGCATTCTTAATGTATTTAATCTTACTTGTAAGTCGTGTTTCCTCAGTGCCTGGAAAAGCTAAAGTCTCGGAAACTAGCTTGTTTCTTTGCTTCATCAAAACAAATTGCAAGACAACTTTTGCAAATTTAATACTTGTAAGACAGCTTTGGCTGCTTAACTGCAATCAGATCTAGAGTTCATGCACTATCACTTGGAAATAAAATGCCCTTGAATGCATTCTTATAAAGTCTTGTTTTTCCATGGCTGTTTAGTGGTAGTTGTCCGGTTTGTGATGTAATCTGTGTATAATGATATGTTTAATTTAATTGTTGTGTTTGCTTTGCTCTCAAGACAGTAAGCACTGATTTGTTACCATACTGTAATCACATGAAGTCATTATTGTTGATTATTAATGTTATCTTATGCTATTCGTAACATTATCAATAGCGTTGGCAGTGAAAGCTGATTAGAAGTTTTTGTTATTAACAAACTTTTGAGTTGTTTTTTTAAATTATCTAAGTTTTATATTTGCAGATATGTGGGGTTGATGAAAGATTAATCTAGAAAAGATCTTCGTATTTGATCCGAAGAACCAACCTGGCCATTGCTAAGATATGAGACTTTCAGTAAGAGCATGCACTCCATCTGTAGCCACTGCAAGCTGGTTGCCTGCTCAAAAGTTAAGGAATAGAATGATGTGCTTCGTCCATTTATACCCACACCTCCCTTTTTGACCAATGATGGTTGGGAAACGAGTGTATAATAATAACAATAGTAAGATGATTTATATAGTGCCAGAGACAGCCAAAGCCGAAGAAAAGGGCGTTGTACAAGAGTGCAAAAAGTCAATGACAGTCATTTGATACTTTAAAGAGATAGGGCTTGAGCTGTACAGTGTACACTGATTGTCTCTGGAGATGGCACATTCTTCACTGGTCAAGAAGACTGTTTCAGTGCAGTGCATGCCCACACTTATTTGGTTCAGCATTTCTTGCATTCAGTTAAGATTCTTTGATTTTTTGCCAGAGGAGTTTTTTTAATTCTTAGTTCAGTTTAACTTTACTATTACTAATAACATGTATTACATATTTTTGCAGTTAAATAAGCATGGACACAGTTTGTTTGTCATTTCTTATACTGTATCAACATCTCCAAAATGTCTCCAAGATGTTGCTAGTTCATTGGATGCAACTGCTTTGAATATGACAAAACATTTGAGCTATACTAAGTATAGTTCTACCAGCGTTTTGCCTTCATTGCATGCTATCTTAGAGGATTGGATTAATTTTCAGAATAAATGTTCTCCTATATTACTATTGATTATGGCTTTAGCAGTGAAACGGCAATGTTACATTCGATACGCCTATTAGTTGCATTATTTATTGTTTAACTTTAATAAGCAAATAAATAAACAAGTGAAGAAACTTTCCCTAGTATTCTGATAACAAAACAGACTTCTTCGTTTTCTGCTTTGCTTAACCTATTCATGATATTCCCTTGGTCAAGTGAAATGAAGCCTAAATTGCTTAGGTAGAGAGATATGGTGAAATTCGACTTTTAAGTGAGAAATTAGAGAGTATAGGGACAGATAGACAGACAGATAGAGGAGATGGGACAGCATCAGGTGAAAGTGTTTAGGATCAGTGCTTGATTTGTTCAGGTTGCACTTTAATTGAGAATTTGATGATGGGCAAGACCGGATGAACTATATGCAAACCCATTTGGACTATTCAGAAAAATCTGATTATATTTGTGCCTTTCTTTTGAAAACTAAAACACTAATGGCATGGTGTGTGTGTGCATGCAGATTTTTTAGAGAGGGCTATATGAATGAGATGTAATGTCAGCAGACGTTTATGTAGTGCCAGTAAAACAACTCTGTGGTACTAGAACAGTTGAAAACTTATATAAAAAAAACTGAATATCAATAGTTCAGCAAAGTGCGAAGCAGGAATTTTGCAGTACATTTGCTAAACATTACCAAAAACTGGACAAAAGCACTCCTTGCTCTGGCTTTGCTTCGGTGTTTTGAACGCTGTGCTCAGTTGATTGCTGACAATTTTAAGAGGAAAAATGTACAACTTGGACACTAAAAAGTTTTAATTGAGATTGCCAGTAAGAAGGGAGAGAAGTGTGAAAGACTAACTATAGTTAACTATAGTCCCCAATACAAGGACCTATACAACGAATAAAACGATTATTTGTTCCCAATGAAGAGACATGGAAGCCAAAATATTTCCGCTGTACATTTACATGACATATACCAATTGAAACAATCTTAATGGCTAGTTAACTACTAACAGAACAGACAGCATGTAATACACGAATATTAATATAAAATACAAAGCAAGATTCCGCCCTACGGATAGTCCCCAATACAAGGACCCATACAACGAATAAAACGATTCCTTGTTCCATGCAGAGATATGGAAGCCAAAATATTTCCTATCCAGTCTTTGAGTCGTAGACATATACCGGGGGTGAGGAAAATTTACGATGGCGTTCGGAGTGAATACGTCATCAGTTCAGCAACATAAACAGTACGAATATTAATATAATATAAATATTAATACAGATTCTTGAATATTAATATTTCCGCGGTCATCATTGATCATGACGTATTATAATGATTCCTAACTTCATTGCGACATCATTTGCGTCAGGTCATTCGTGACTTTGCTGAATAAAACTTTTGGCAAATAGAAAGGCGTTTAAATAAAGACGGGTGTCAGTTTGATCGAATTTAGTAAATACAGCGTATTACGGGTGAGGAAAATAATAATTGAAAATGCCGAATGCCACTTCTCGAAAAGGGTCGTTGGCAGAGAGGACGTTGAGGTCTCAACTGATCGGATACACTAGAAAGGAGAGAAGGAAGGAACTGAACGATGCTTATCGAGTCAAAAGTAAGACTTAATTACGCGTAGATGATTGTCAGAGATCGAGCTTATTATAAGCTGGGTGTAAGATTGATTGAAGCGTTTATTTTGCCATTTATTTTCACATTAAAAGGTTTATCATACCCTGTCGACAAACCAGGTTCCCTTTGTATATTTTTGTTGGTTGGTTATTTATTGCACTAATTACGCGCTCAAGGTCGTGATATCTGAAGTGCAAAATGTATGTATGTACAAAATCATGTGTAATCCGTCGGTAACTATTTAGTACCTCAAAAAGTTCTGCTTATATATTACTACTCCAATGACAGACGGTGACCTCAATATATATAATTTAAATTAATTAACCAGATGTATAATAATGATAGTATAAGTTAATAATATTGCGTTATTATGTACAATCGGTTGACACGGTTACAGTGTACAGTATTAAACAATTCACAGGAACACAATTAAATGACAGAAGACATAAATCGTAACTAGTAACAGAACAGACAGCCTGCAACACACGGTGCTAGTAGCAGCCTACAAAGCATGTAGGTGCATTTACTTGTTTCGTATCTACAGTCTGGTATTGAGACTGGTAAGCAGAGCAAAGTTCCAGTTAAGTATTCGATCGGTCACTCTTCAGACCAATCAGTTGGTCAATCAGTTCATTAGTCAACTGATTATGCACTCAACTGAGCAGAAAGTCAATAGTGAGTCATTGAACAAATCAAGTTAACAATCAACGACAAAACAAGAGTAGCTCTGGTAGGATAACCCTTGAGTTTTGCTAGTGACCTTTTGAAGTGTTCTTTTGTGGTATTTCAGACAAGAACTATGAGGAAGCAAACAGGTATGACACGGAGATGCTGCATCTTCTGGATCACATCATTCATCACATGCGCCAGAACAATCTGGATTCAGAGAATCTCATTCGATTGCAAGGCGACGTTAGTTCAGCACCCAATTTAAAAAACATCTGACATTTCAGTGTTTCTGCAAAGAATATACTGCATTTTTGAGCCATCTAACATTTAAAAAAAGGGTATTGTTGAATTGGCATTTTCAAATTGGCAGTTCAGTCTCAAGCATTCCTTGACCAGGAAAAGTGTCTGTGAGGTCTAGGAGTTTTATGTCTAGTCAGTTCATAAATGTGGTGTTTGTGAGGTGCATGATAGTCCAGTATTTAGTGTATTGAACTCTCAGCCCAGAGATTCATTAATTAGTGATTAGTGACTTAATTATATTGTTACTAAACAGTAATTTCAGGTTTGGGGGCTAAAGCTCTGGTGTGTAATGTTTGGGGGGCTGATCGACCTATAGTGCACCAAAACCAGGCTGTAATCAGGTAAATATCCAGAAGATCAGCCTGTTAGTTAAGACAATGAGGAAGCCTATGGTTGATAACAAAATTTGATATATCGATAGGCAAGTGTTAAGTGGAGATTCAGTGTTCAGTTCATTACCAGGACAGAACTTAAGACGTTTCAGTAATTCTATTCCACTGGTATGTATTGCACAGTTAAGATTTAAATTCGGCTATACACTGTAACCGGTTGCTAAGTGTTTCAATAAAGAATGTTGTTGGAAAGATCGGACAGCAATATGGTGGAGACAAAATTAAATCGCTGGTCCAAAACTTCAGAATTAATTGTTTTGTCAGGCCTTGAATGTCATTCAGATTGAGACTAATCTGATTCAGTTCGTATAACCATGTACCATATGGTAGCCTCATTCTCTTACTCTGTCGGATTTTGACAAGGCTTCTCCAACTCGTTGCACTGCTTGGCTGTACAATATAACTTGAAGTGACCATCACCTGATGCCTTTGCATTAAGGTAGTGGCGCTATATGAGTAATTAGATCGGATTAGATTGTTGTCTAAGACCATAGTTGTTTAAAAAGTCGTTTAATATGTAGGCCTACTTGTTGTTTATTTATTTTGAATTTACTTTGTAGTATGACAGACTTCTTGTCAGAGGTGTCCTTAGTAATGATAAGCGAGAGCGTTTGGAACTCGGGCGTTCAACTATCAATGTAAGAGTGCTCAATTTACAATTTCACTCAGTTAGAGATCATATATTCAATGAAATTGAACTCTTCAAGGACAAAAATTAGCCTTTGCATTGTTTAAGCAGTGCATAGCTTGAAATCGACTCTTTATTAAGCCAAGTAATTTCACATTATAACATCATGCAAGGTCATATTGAAATTTTTACTGTAGCTTATTCCAAGTTGATCAGAATCATGACAGAGCTCTTAACTGAAAATGCATTTTCTGAACAATGATTTTAAATAATGGGTGAGTTTGAGGCAGCTTTGGTGAATATTGTTTGTGTTCAGTCATTTATAACTTGATTAAATTATCGCTGTTTTATAGCATCCATCGCTTAATTTCTTGCTGTATTCTTCAAATTAAACTCGGCATATCTTAGACACTGCATCTGATAATGATTTGTGCTGAAAATTGTGTTTCTGATGATGATGGTGATGATGACAGTGATGGCAACAACGATGATGCTTGATGTAATTATCATTATGGTAAGCTGGATGTTATGAGAGTAATTACAATAATGATGAAGTGGGTGGTGGTGATGGTTGTGCCAGTGTGGATGACAAAGATCGTAAAAATGATAACGGTGGTAATGATTACAGCGTAAACTGCATTAGATGCTTCCATTAATGTGGTGATATTATGTATTTTAGCGAGCACAAGAAGCACTGTTTGACAAGTATGCTGATAAGCACAAGATTGTCGATCTCATTCACAACATGTTTAAGCAGCAGGAAAAGAAAGTTTTCACCATGAGAAGGGAGTTGGAATATCTGGAAACCTATATGCATGATCAATATGATCACAATCTTCAAAAGGCAAGTGCAACAGACAAACTCAGTCAAGTCAATCACCTATGACTCTTTGCTCAGCGAATGGACGTGTGGCGTGTTAACAAATGCATTACTTACTTACTGCTTACATACTCAGTACTTCACTCATTTGTCAAAGTGTAACCCAATCAGATGTAATCAGTATTGGCCCGGAATACACTGGCCCGGATCGGGAGCGCCTCTGTTTTGAGTGGCGCTATATAAATGTTCGATTACGATTACGATTAGTATGTAAGTACTCTTTCTAAGTCTGGCATGACTCAAATTCTTTGCTTTTACTGCCATTACTGTTTTTATATGCAGTTTTCTCTATTACTTCTTGTATTTAAGTTCTTTGTGTAGGATTGTATGAGTATATGGGGACTA
This sequence comes from Aporrectodea caliginosa, assembly GCA_020284085.1. Lineage (NCBI taxonomy): Eukaryota > Metazoa > Annelida > Clitellata > Crassiclitellata > Lumbricidae > Aporrectodea > Aporrectodea caliginosa. The sequence goes on from JACEVL010000008.1 coordinate 174,620, forward strand.
TATGAATTTTACAATCTTATTTGAAGCCATTAATATCATTGAACCAAAATTTACTTGTGTCATTGGATCATAGCGGTGAGTTGATTATTGTTGAGATCAGCATTGAAATAACAGAGGAAGACTTGGTTGAGTGCAGTCTATGTCTTAAAGTATTAAGATAGAAAATGAGCAACAAAATAGATACCGTTGACAGAGTTTCCTCATCTGAATCAGGTTTATTTAATATGATTTCAGTTTCGTTTGTTTTTCTAAGGTTTTAGGGAAATTCATTTGTTTTAAGAATCTAAGTGCAGTAATGCAGTGTAATAAAGTACATACAGGAATGGATATATGTTAACTGAAAAATGTATAAACTGATTAAATATGAAATACAAAGGATATTGAGAGTGATATTACTGTTTGGATATGTTCTTTGTTTTCAAGATGATTGCACAGATAGAAAATCGAATTCACAAGATCAAGGCCAGATATGAGACTTCAGTTACGATTAACGAGAGATACCAAAAGATTCTGGACAAATTTGAAGAGGTCATCTATTGTTCCTTTTGGAACAATTTTCAATTCAATATATGTATTGTCTCATGTCATTCAGTTAAACATTCATTCTCTGTTTACTTAAATTCTTTTTTTACATTTAATCTCTGTTTACATGTATACATTCTTTGTTTACATACATTCTATGTTTCATACATCTCAGTTTATATTCATTTTTTTGTTTACATACATTCTATGGGTATATACATTCTCTGTTGACATTCATTCTCTATTTCTCTTTTTACATGCATTCTCTGTTTACATTCATTCTTTGTTTTCTTGCATTCTCTGTTTACAGACATTCTTTGTTTACATACATTATCTGTTTGTTACATAATAATAATAATATTATTATTATTATTGTTTACATACATTATCTGTTTACATACATTATCTGTTTATTTACATTCTCTCTTTCTCTTCAATATTAGGTAAACCGGATGAATGTCAGTATTCTAACTTTTACTTACTAACTTATACACTGTTTTGTGGACATATATTTTCAAAATTATTATTCAGAGAGCTAGGCAATAATATTTACTATTTGTTGAGGATATGGTAGTAATTTATCTGAATGTACTTGTTTCCACAGGAAGCTCGGTTTCTTCCGCAGCGCTTGGAGGCAATGGAAGACGCCCTCTGGCGAAACAGAGCAGAACTCAGGGATATGTCTGTTATAAGTCATGAGGCAATTTCAGATCGTGACAAAAGCATTGTGAGTGCAAACTTGCTTCATGTACATGCAACACTGGTACAGAACATTTTATAATGCAGCTTGACAATGCTGACAATAAGCCTGTTCAGCATTACTTTTCCCCGCAAGGCATGACGGGAAAGGTCAAGGTCACTGTTCACAAACAAGATTCAAGCATGGCGGATAGGTTCAAAAGGGATTACTTTAATCGATGGAAAGTAGATGATTTGAAGAACTTTATGACAGAAAGAGGCCACAAGACAACTTCATCGAGTTGAACACGAACTCGTGACTGTTGCATTTGCGATATATCAACAATAATTGTCGGTTGTTTCTGCAACTCTGGACTTACGCAGGTTTTCTTTCTCCAGCGGTACAGCTGATATCTCCTCTCCCGCAATTAACAACCGCACACATGCATTTAATTGCGCATGAGGTACCGGTTAAATAATAATAAACTCTATAATATATAGAGAATATTTTTTCTATAAGCTAGTAACGAATAATATCAAATATTTGCGTCAAAACTAGATCATAACAACGTCGCTAACGGCAGCATTCTGTTTGTTTGTGAACGGTGACCTTCACCCCGGAAGTAAAACTGAAAGGGCTGCGCATGCGCATTGCTAATGCTGAACAGGCTTATAGCTTATCTATGTGTTTGCAATTAAACTTGGAAATGTCGTAGCTACGGGTTCTGTGACAGGCTTCTCTGCATTAAATCTGTGTATATTAGTAATTATTTGTAATTGGCAACTTCTATAGTGCCAGTGTAAAATGCACCAGACATCATCTGATGGTGCTCCAAAATCAAGCTGTAATCAGGTCAGTACCCAGAAGGATAGCAAAAACTGCAACTTTGTTCTCTGCTAATGCAGAGAACAAAGTTGCAAATGTATGGTTAAGTATTCCTTGATTTATAATCTATAAACACTAAAGTTTAAAAATCAGCATTGGGCAATGCAAAAGAAATCTTCTAAAAGCGAAGCATCTCTTTTGCTTTGATCTTTTTCGCTTTGCAAGGATATGTCAATATATGAAGTTTATCAGAACAAATTTTGTCACGTGGATAAAGCTTTTTCAAGGATGTTTATAACTACACCAAACTGTGGCTTTTAGACCGAGATGCAAAGAACGACAAAGGAAACAAGCGAAGCGGCCAGCAGACGTGAGAAGATTTTAGCCGAGACAAACCAACGCATGACTCAGCAGACGCTTGACTTTGATCGGCTGAAACGGAAGCGAGCTGGAACGACGGAGTATCATGTTCCATCATTAGAGCCAGACTTGGTGGAGGACCTGGAACACACGAAGATGGAAACGCTCCACTATCAGTCGCTTTTTGAAACAATTAAAAGTGGAACTCTGGTTCCTGAGATTAAGGTAACCAGCACATGTATTGTAACTGTTGATTTTGGGTGTGATAAAATTATGATGATGATGGTGATGATGATGATGATGATGGTGATGATGATGATGATGACGACGACGACGATGATGATTACAGTGATGATGATTATAGTGATGATGAATGTAGATCAGATATATTGCCTGCTTTATTTTGATTTTGTGATCTTTGGATCATTGTAATCCTGAGATTTGTACAGCTCCCAAAAACGTTAAGTCGTAGGAAATAGCTATTCAGACAAATCAAAATCATTAGGCTAGTAAGGTCAGAAGTGGTTCTAAGTCAAGATCGAAGGGTCAGGCAGGCAGGCATCACATGACTAGGAGAGAGGTGGAAGAGGAACGGAAGAGGAGGAATACGGATAGGATTTGTGGAATGGAGTGTTTCCAGTTGCGAGTGAATGACCCGTGCAGATTGCAAGAGATGTAGTTTTAGTGAGTTTGTAGGATAGGTCAGATAATTATCGTTATTCTTGTGGGAGTTTATTCCAGAAGGGCAAATGGAGCAAATTACAAATTTTAATGACGAGGTAACAGAAGAGGAAAGAAATGTTAGGACAGAAAGAAGCAGGTGAAGCGGAGTGGTTGATTGTGAATAACTGGTGAAGAAAAAAAACTGAAGATAGGAGGAAGGGTGGAACAACTGGAGAGTGTTTTAGGTAAATGATTGAACTTTGTGTTCTGTTCATTCAGGTTTTAAGCCAGAGAAGTGATATGAGCACAGGAGTGAGGGGGTGATGTTTGGGGTTTTAGTGACAGTAAGACAGCACTGTATGAGCATGGTATGAGACATTCTGAATGTCTGTCTTGAAAGCAGTTTATTTTGGTGGTGTCTTTATTACGGAAAAGGGAATTGCACTAGTCTAGTTTAGCATGGACTATGCTTGTAGCAATAGTAGGTGCAGTTCTGAAGTCAAGCAATGGGTGGATTCTATGAAGGTCACAGATGTGTGGGAAGCAAAGTAGAAAAAGATGAGTGATATGATCAGAGAAACTGCAGTTTTAGTCGAAAATCACACCTAAGTTGCAAACATATGAATTGGGTAGTAATGAAGGTGTGGGTGAAGACACTGAAGAGTCTAGGTTGAGGGAAATAGAGGGATCAGGAATATTGTTATTTTCACTGGAGTAAAATTAATTGCTGCAATTAATGATTTCTATTAGGAGTGGGGAACGATTAAAAATTAGAATCGAAATTAATCGCAGAATTAAAATTTTTAATAACGCGATTAATTTTTAACGTATTTCACAATAGATAACAAGTACAACTACTCTACCGACTCTGAGTAGTTATGTTGAATATGCGCTATATAAATGCTTGCAGTCAATAAACAAAAAGCAAACATGCTTTAACTACTTGTTTTTTTTTACTTTTTACTTTAAAGTTTAAACTGAGCGGTTTTATCAAGAATTGTTTTAGCGCATTTCTATAAATAATTGGGCGCAGTGACAATCGCGTTAACTGCATTAAAAAATTTAATCGCGTTAATTAATTAACGCATTAATCGCGCTAATAACGCGTTAAATGCCCAGCCCTAATTTCTATCTTTCCAACCTTGTTAGGAATGCACCATCTCTGGAGACATTCAAGTCTCGGCTCAAAATCTATCTCTTAAGCTATCATGTGACTGTCATTGATTTTTAACTGCATGTGTACAGTGCACTTTTCCTCAGCCTCTCGTGTGCTACGGCAATATATAAATTGTATTATTATTTTTATTGAAGAAGTGATTTGCTGATTTAAGTGCAGAATTGAGTGCATGCAAATGTTGTGCCTTAGGATTTGATTGCACTTCTCGTCACACTGGATGACATTCTGACGGATCAGAAGCTGCGCAGAGCAACAATGGAAAAGAGGAGGAGAGACTTGAGACTGGAAATGGAAAAACTTCAGTCCACTTATAAGGAACTCAGATACACTGGAGCCGAGAAGCGAGCCAAGTAAGATGTCGTTTCACTTGGTGAAAATAGTGCAGTCCATCCTTCTGCCTTATTTGAAAAAACATATATAGACAACACTTCTAAAGATAAATCTTCCAGTGTTTACTTGACTTGACTTTCTATAAGTTTAACCTTTACTTTCTCATATGCACTGGGAGTTTCAGCATCTTTCGACGTTGCTGTCTGAATTCTGACATCTGCTGTAGTTAAAGATCGGAGGTAAACATAGAAAACTTCCTGTGATGGGGAGCTGGTTGAATGGTAACATGCTGGGACGAAGGTCAGAAGGACTTGGGTTCGATACCCACCAGCCCATAAGGTCAGCCCTCCACTCCCTAGGGGTGACTGTAAAATGAGCAGTAAGACAGATCCTTGCAGGCTGCCATACAGTTAAATTTGCTTCTTGTGAAACTTGTAATCATGCAATCTTAGTGTGTTCTGTCAGTTTGAATTAATAAATGAATATTATTATTATTATTATTAATTATTATTATTATTATCTCACCTCATTCAACTTGCTTGCCTAATGTAGCCTGATTTTCTCTCACCTAGTTTGCATTTCAGTTATGTAGCTTCAGCATAATATGATACTTGACTGTGGTTTCACTTCAAGCGACCATGACTGATCATGCTGCCTCATGCATTACGACAAATAGCACTGCAGAAGTTAAAAATCGGGAGGTTTTAATAAGGTATAGGGTGCTATCTAAATTTCCAATTATATTTAGCTTTCAGCGATACACATATTTAGCAAAAGTCAACTCTAACATGTAAGAAATTATCGAGTTATTGAGCAAATTCTGCACGAGACAAATAATGCGCCAAATACGCATAGAGCAAATTTTGACCAACGTGGCCCCTGACGTGGGAAGAGAAAATACGTGGTTAACTATGGGCCTGTCATTGAAAGATAAGGGGATCACTCATGGTGGTTGGTAGACTCCATTTATTGACCATAGACAGTTTGTTTTTGATAACATGTCTCTTCCATCAAGCGGTTGAGTTTGGTACTGGCATCAGTTGGGCGTAAACGCCAAGTCCTGCGATGCACTGGATGACCTTTCTCTAGAATCCTGTGATTCGTCCATTGTCAGCTAAAAAGCTGACTGAGCAGGAAACAAGTTGTTCGTGGGACATGGAAGGTTTTACTTACTTACTTTAGGTGTAAGAAACTGTCAGAAGATCTCGAGACCAATGTACAGCAGCTGCAGACTAAAGTCATCGAGACAAGGACTTCGCTGGAGCAGAACGGAAACATTCTCATAGCAGCCAGCAAAGGAATTGGCTCTATGCTGGCAAAACTAACTGGAGTAAGTCATCCCAGATCGTAGGATGAATAATAGGGGACTGGGTGACAATATGGTAAACAGTACGGTTTACCCACCTTATATTCTGGCAACACCTGGTATCAGCTTTTGCCGCTATCTCAGAGTTAGCGAACATTAAACCAGTTGGCAACCTTGTGAAATACAGGATGACAATGGTGATGGATATTATATATTTAGCTACTGTTGTAATAATGGGAGACTCTGTGACCAGTTGTAAAACTGACACTAGGTTTCGCCAGGATATAATGTAGGCAAACCTTAGAGCTTTACATGTTTACAGTTTGGTTTTGGTGTGCCATCGGTTGATGCCTTGTGCATTAGACACTAATATCTGACACTGGCACTGTAGAAGTTACTAATTCCAGTACTAATATTGCCACTGCCATGGAGTCACTCACGGGTGCACTAGTAATTGACTATAAAGACTTGATAAGTACATTATTAGCCAGTACTGCTGAATGTATCCAGTGCACTGAGGTTAGATGCAAATTAATTGGCTGAACATATGCAGCCTGATATATATATATATATTGCCCTGTTGGAATAATGTCTGTGCTTCAACAAAAGCATCTAACAACTCCAGCACTAAAGCATTTCAAACTAAGTGCACAGGATCACTTTGCAGTTACACTATGTTGACTGATTTACAGCTATAGAAACTGTCCTAGCAGGCATTTCTGAAAATGTATTTACTGTGTGGACTCATTAACATGCTCCTAGTTATGCACCATTCTGCTGGTGTTATGTCCCTAAAGGCTGCTATTAACTTAACATGCCACACTGGTCAACACTTCATAGAAGACCTGCAATGTAGGTAAAAATATTGTCTAAAGCAGTATTTCTTTTACATGCTGGTTTACACACTGTATCATAAGAGTTGTCCCCGATGACCTCGCGATAATGAGTGCTCACTGTGTCTTGAAAAGAAAATTGCAAATTTCAGGTTGATATTTCCGAGAAAGCTCCTGAAGCAGGCGACTTGATAGGTGACCGCATGATGACTTGTGCACTGAAACTGAAGCAGTTGATTGAAGATGTCAAAAAGGAATCGACTTATGCAGAAATCCAGGATACACTCGGCTGTACACTGTTCCAGGACAAGCTTGAACCTGCACTTAACCAGTTGGTAGTGCAAGCGAAGAAACGTGATAGTCTTTCGGGTAAATTGCTTCTGTTTAGTTACTCTCAACAAGATTAACTTCACTTTCAGTGTTAGAAGAAGAGTGCTGTCCCTCTAGCTAACCACAGAGGCAAACACAAGTATAAAGTGTTAGTGATTTGATTTTCTTAGTCTCAGCATTTGAGAGCAGTTGGCAGGACTTCTCCCGCACCTGCTGATCTGCCCACCAACAGCATGAGGTCAGTGTATTCATCTCAAAGATGAATTCACTAATGTGTGCATTGGAGCAGAAGTCTCTAAGCCAATCTCTGCTCTGGATTTGAACCCCCACCTCTGAGTTAACAGAAGTATCCAAACTAGTCCTCAGCATAGTGAAAACTGCTTCAGGCCAACCACCGGACATGTAGATCCACATTTATTTATGGTATAGTACACCTTTGTGAAGTATCCAAACTAGTCCTCAGTATAGTGAAAACTGCTTCTTAATCACTTTTATCGTTTGGCATCATATCTGGACATTTATAAAGCGCTTCTCGCAGTATGGACTGTTCAGAGGTGCTCTCAGTGCAAAAGCCCTTGGGAAAGAGAAAGGCCTTCAGGGAACGAGTAGACAAGGAGACCCAGACATTAGCTTAGCCTGCAAACTAGGGGAAGGTCATTCCAAGCAGAAGGGCCCACAACAGCAAACACCCGACGTTGGACTAGAGCAGTCCTGGTCCGAGGGACAAAGAGATCCAGTATGTCCGTAAAGCGCAACGAACGAAGCAAAGTAGCAGAAAGTGGTGTACGCATAAAGTCAGAGAGATATTTAGGGGCAAGGCCCAACTGAGATTTGGACACCAGAAAGAAACAATACAGATAACGCATTTGTTATCTCTGGTATGTAAATGTTGCGACCATTGTCTGGTTTTAGATTTTGATTTTGGAGGTGACACGCAGGCGCCCACTAGAGATGACATCAAAAAGAGGTCAAGACATTTGATTTCTGCAAACCAGAAGGGGGGACCGGGGGCAATTGCCCGAAAAACTGCTATCGACTTAAAGCCTCCATTCCGCCGCCCATGATTAAATTTTGGATGAAACTGTATTTTCATAATTTTTCACATTTTACAGTTGTATGAGTTTTGTTTTACAGAAAATTTTTTATGTTCTGTTCTTGTATTGCATTAATCTTTCACCCTGGAAATAACCAGCTGATAAAGTTAAATTCTCTTTTGGCATGATCATATTTTGCTTAACAACATAATGATTTATATTTTTGTGAAGTCTGAAGACGTGTTTCTGTGTTTGGCTTTCATATACTTCTTACGCCAATCCTAATGAAATCAAGACATATTTTTTATTTTATCTTTTGGCATGATCATATTTTGCTTAACAACATAATGATTTATATTTTTGTGAAGTCTGAAGACGTGTTTCTGTGTTTGGCTTTCATATACTTCTTACGCCAATCCTAATGAAATCAAGACATATTTTTTTATTTTGTCTTTTAGCATGATCATATTTTGCTTAACAACATAATGATTGATATTTTTGTGAAGTCTGAAGCTATGTTTCTGTGTTTGGCTTTCATATACTTCTTACACCAATCCTAATGAAATCAAGACATATTTTTTATTTTATCTTTTGGCATGATCATATTTTGCTTAACAACTTAATGATTGATATTTTTGTGAAGTCTGAAGATATGTTTCTGTGTTTGGCTTTCATATACTTCTTACGCCAATCCTAATGAAATCAAGACATATTTTTTATTTTATCTTTTGGCATGATCATATACTTCTTAACAACGTAATGATTGAATTTTTTTGAAATCTGAAGACATTTCTGTGTTTGATTTTATACTTTTACGCCAATCATATTTTGCTTAACAACATATTAATGATTTATATTTTTGCATGAAGTCTGAATGACGTTTTTCTGAAGTTTGGCTGTTCATATACATTCTTATGCCAATCCTAATGAAATCAAGACATATTTTTTATTTTATCTTTTGGCATGATCATATTTTGCTTAACAACTTAATGATTGATATTTTTGTGAAGTCTGAAGATATGTTTCTGTGTTTGGCTTTCATATACTTCTTACGCCAATCCTAATGAAATCAAGACATATTTTTTATTTTATCTTTTGGCATGATCATATTTTGCTTAACAACATAATGATTTATATTTTTGTGAAGTCTGAAGACGTGTTTCTGTGTCTGGCTTTCATATACTTCATACGCCAATCCTAATGAAATCAAGACATATTTTTTATTTTATCTTTTGGCATGATCATATTTTGCTTAACAACATAATGATTGATATTTTTGTGAAGTCTGAAGACGTGTTTCTGTGTTTGGCTTTCATATACTTCATACGCCAATCCTAATGAAATCAAGACATATTTTTTGTTTGTTTGTTCAAATGATGTTAAAAGCAGTGAATTCATTTTTGTCTGTATTTGATGCAACATCTTAAGATCACGTAATTGCTGTGTTTGGTGTTCATATACTTGTTATCGCCAATCCTATTAAAATCAGAGGATATTTTTTTATGATTGTTGGCATGATCATATTTTGCTTAACAACATAATGATTGATATTTTTGTGAAGTCTGAAGACGTGTTTCTGTGTTTGGCTTTCATATACTTGTTACGCCAATCCTAATGAAATCAAGACATATTTTTTATTTTATCTTTTGGCATGATCATATTTTGCTTAACAACGTTAATGATTGATATTTTTTATATCTGATTAAGTGTTTCTGTACCTCAACTTTCATATACTTCTTACGCCAATCCTAGTGTAATCAAGGACTTTTCAAATGTTGCTAAAAGGCTTGTATTGCATGGCTGGCCACTGTCCCAGGGAAAGGCACAGCACAGGATTGATGATGCAGCTGCAAAGGATCCGAAGAATATGAGAGCAGGCAGAACTTCTGCAGATCAGCAGACACTTTATCCATCTGAATCCACATTGATTTTTACATTGATGTGAAAGCGACGATTTGACTGCCAACAGAGCAGTAACTTGTCGGCCAACCGCACTACCTACGTTGCAACCACTCACTCGGTACAGGTCATCGTCAGTAGTCATTACTATGTTGCATGGCAGTTTTCCTTATTTACCTAGATGTTTATCAATAGGTGGTTGATACTCTAGTGGTTGGACTGTCAACTGAGAAAGAGCCAATCCTCAATCCACACAAGAGCACAAAGATATTTGAAGTTTATGGTCTGATTGCACCCCTAAGCCAACGAAGCTACAAACGAGTATGTTGACTATACAGTATACACTATCTACAGACAGATGACGCAGGGATGGAGAAGACTGGCTTCTCACAAAAGTCCTCATATTATGCCAAAGCTACAACAGTTGCTGACACTTAACACGCATGGGTCTGTCTAAGGGGTGAGCAGCTCATCTCTTTATGTAGATTGTAGAACCTTTGAAGAAATATTTCTCAGCCTTAAATTCACAGATAGTGACAATGATACCAACTCTTAAATCTTAATTGTAATCTCCGAACTGCTGAAGTGCCACTCGAAAGCCAAGCGCAGGGCACCAGCTTATTCACGAAGGCTGTTTCTGGTGAGGATTAAATGGTTGTCAGACAGCCGACAATGCGATGCCTACTACGGATCACGTCTTGGTGATACGGATACAACGCTAGTAAGCAGTGCTTAAGTTACGTAACTTTGAAGCCGTGTTAGTATTTGAGGGCAAATTACTTCATATGCCAATACTAATAAATATATATATATATTTTATATTTATACATATATTATATATATATCATATTTTGCTTAACAACATACATGATCGATATTATTTTTGAAGGCTGAAGACGTGTTTCTGTGTCTGGCTTTCATATACTTCATACGCAATCCTAATGTAAATCAAGACACAGTTTTTATTTTAACTTTTGGCATGATCAGCTTTTACGCATGCGCGAAGTCGCTTGCACCATTCACGCACCGCAGTCGCCTTTTGTTGCGTCGTTACTCAGCTAGCCTAGTGCATTTAATCTGGTTTAATGACGAAAAATTATGCACAGTTGCTTCTCCTAGCAATGCTCAACAACATAATGTCTGTATATTTTTGTTGAACTCGAAGAGTGATATTGCAGCCGACCGCCTTTACATACACTTCATACGCCAATCCTAATGAAATCAAGTCAGTATTTGTTTCTTCTCTAGGGCGCACGTCAATGCACTTCGTTGAACCGGGGTTAAAAATCAACTTAATACTACAGAGATGTTTTACTCATGAAGACCTTCTACCTGAAATTCGATAATTCTCTGAATTTTACATTTTCCAGCCAGATGGTGCTCCAGTGCACAGAGCTCGAGAAACGGTTGCACTTCTGACGAATGAAACTCCTGACTTCATAATTCCAACACTATGGCCCCCTAACAGCCGAGATCTGAATCCAGTAGATTATCAAATATGGGGATGCATGCAGGAAATGGTGTACAAAGCAAAGGTCCGTGATGTTGAAGATCTTCGTAAGCGAATCATGCAAGCTTGGAACGATCTTGACCAACAAATTATTGACTCGGCGGTGCATGAATGGCGCAAGCGACTTCGCGCATGCGTAGAAGCTGAAGGCGGACAGTTAGAGTACAAATTGTAAATTGTTTTACATTTGCCTGCTATTTAGCTATAAATTTCATGAATTTCATTGACATTGTTTGAATATTGTTAAAAATAATAACGATTTTGTAGGGGCTTCCTATTTTATGCCTCACGGTGTATATCGGTTAACAGTCAAAGTAATGTAATGTATTGTAATGTAAATCTTCGATGTAACTCAGCACCCACAAAAGCCACTTCAGGGAACCAGCTTATTCACCAGCGCTATATCAAATCAAGTCCGCAATAGCTATAACTCCTCTGTTCGTTTCGGTGCCAGGTCAAAATCCGGGGAGGTCAAGCCAAGTAAGATGCAGAGAAGTTTTACTGCCACGGCCAATGCCAATGCTTTATGAACTCTTTATTCAAGAGTTGATAAAAATGTTATGTATTTCAGATGCACGTGTACATATACAGCTGCAGACAATCTTATAAAAGCAGTTTCTGTTGCACAATAAATTATAAGGATGAGCTGATGTATTTTTAGTTTAATGTAACATTTTGGAAGCATCCATTTCGTGAGTGCTTATTGTAGTTGAGGATCACGGAAGAGCAGATAGCAGTGAATTGATTGGTTAGTGTTTATCATGTTTGTGTCCTCTTTTTTCTTAAACTCTAAGCACCTATTCAAACTCCTCTGGAAACACTCAGTTCACACCATGCTTATCGTAGCTAATGATCAATGAAGAGAGCAAGAAGTAGTTATTTCTTAGGCTAATCTTTTTCATGTTCATCTTCTTCCGGTCTTTTCTCAAACCCGGCTCTGAGGCCGGACACGTTAACTGACGCACATAACGATTTAATTTCGTTTGCTTTTGAACTCATTCCAAGAGACCTCCGGAACAAACCATGCCGTTGAGAACGGAGTCCACTACTGTTCATGCTGCCAAGCACTGGGAGCGAGACACGCCTTGAGGAATTTGAGACTCTGGATCCTTGAGATCAAGCATATCAACACCATTGTCTTTGCAAGTGGCACTTGACTTATGCTCCTCTGGCCGCACTTTTCTATCACTTTCTCTTAGAACCTTCTCAGTAACACTTACAGAACTAATTTGTGGAATGTCTTCACTCTTGGTGGTGAAGTTGCCAACATTTGAGCTTGCACCTTTCAGGCTGTCTTGTATTTCAAATTTTTGGTTCTTTGACTTTGCGACAGTTTCCTTTTCTGGGTTCTGCAAAGGCTGCTTTTTACCTGAAGCATGTTTGGCTGATGCACTGCCAGCCTGGAAGTATTCAACTTTGGAGTGATCTATACCGACTGATCTTTCATAAATGGTACTAAAAGGTATCTGATCCAAACGATTGTACAGACAAGGATCAGAAACCGAGCGACCAACCCGTTTTCTTATTAGCAGAGACACTGTTTCGTCTGTACTATTCGGTGCACCAACAGACACCTGTTTATATTTTCCTGAAAAATTATTTCTTTTAGGAGCTAAAATGTCACTGTCAAATTTCAAGCTTTGTCTGGTATAGCCAACATTTTCATTTCAGGGTTAAGATAGAACTTCTTCTTTGAACTCTTGATAGTTATAGTTTCACTCTCACTGTCCAACTGAACGAAAGATGAAGCAGCTGTTTGCACTGGTGGTTTTCTCTCTTAGCGATATTACATGAAGCACCAAAAGACGGCAATAATTTGCCTTCACTTGGTTCAGTGATTAGTTGTTGTTGTTCTGTTTATGTGTTTGTTGGTAAAAGGATTAGAAGCGCCATCTGTGCTGTCTTGACCTAGAAAAGATATCGTATCCTGTGTCAGATTCTCTTTTTTCTGAATCAATCCACGACTGAAACTTGGATGAAGCCTCGCCAACTTTTGCTTCTGGTGCTCAGACCGTTCATCCAAAGTGTTCCTCCTCTTTCTTGCCGTGCACTGTTGGCTCTTAACAACGGGTCTTTCACAGGTCAGAGTTTATGCTTTTTTCTTTGGTTTACGAATACGCTTTTGACGATAGGAGTCGGCTTTTGATTTTTCTAACAAAATCGTTTCACTCGAGCTCCTAGATCTGCTGTTTTGAGGCAAATGTTCTGACTGGGAGTTGTGTCTGATGTCAGTTCTAGTACTCGGTTGTAAAATCGATGAAGGACTTTGTTCTTGATTGTGCTTCTCCAAAGTCACAAAGCCAATATTTCTATTAACCTCAAAAGATTGACACAACTGCTTATTACTTTGTTCTGTTGTCTGGTTGCAACTGCTTTCTATCAGCTCGTTACAACTAGCTTCTACCAAATTGTTTTGACCAATTTTTATCACCGGGTCATAGCTCGCTTCTGTCAACTGGTTATGGCCGGTTTGTTTCGCCAACGTTTCAGAAACACATTCTTCAGCTGATTGTTGCCATCTGACATCAAATGAGGATGGAATGCTATCATCTGTCATAGGTTTGCTTTCAACTAATGTAGGGAAATGAGTCGCGTCTTTTGACCAGACAATTGTCGGCCGAGTGTTTCCATACTTTCCATCCATCCAGAATCGAGACTTGTGGGTTCGCCTGATGTTGGTGTACCACTGGATATGGTTCCGTCACTGAATACACTCGAATAACTGGTACAACTTGTGAGACTTGCGTCGCTGTTCATTTTACCAATGTTCCCTAACATTTTTCTTACAGTGATGGGCTGTGGTTCTAGCAGACCATCTTCTGGAATGTGCTCGAGGCTTGTTCTCGAGTTTTCGGCAGCTGAATTAGTCAGATCAAAAAGACTTTTGTCTGGAGGGTCCATTAGTTTGAGATTTTCAGCCTCTCGCTCACCACAGAAAAACATTGGAGTCGATTGGCAACTTCCAGAAAAAGTTTGACTCAAATCATTGGCATTTGAAGCACTCCCCATTGCAAGATCACCTCCACTGGAATCTGGATTGAAGCTTTTAGCAAAACTAAACACACCTGATAACCGTTTTCGATCATCCAGATTAACCGACGAGCGATCAAGATTTTCCAAACCAGTCTTGGGCAGCCATGAATGGCTTTCAGATGGCTGTTCACTATCTGTCTCTTCAATCACAGTATTACCCTTGTCTCCATGACTATCCAGATACCCTTGATAGGTGACCCTGGACTGATCATCAAGTACGTTCATTTTAATCTTCATTTTCTAGAGATTTTTCTTAGCTCTGAAAGACGGCGTCTGTTTTTGTTGACGATCGTCGCGTAAGAGTTTCCGTTTCCCTCCGAGGCCATCCGAAACCTCCTCTGGTTTTGCTCTGTGATGCTCGGTTGCTCGTTCCACGTCGACTGGTTTGCTCTGACAATTGAGCCTGGTGCTGAACGAACACCACTTTTGTGTCGGATGGCCGATCGTCGAGTCATGCTTTTCTTCGCTTCCTGCAAAACGAAATAAATCAGCAGATGAAAAATACTATTGCTGGACCAATTTCAAGGTTTTACTATACAGCAAATATTTCTCTTATTAAAGTTACAAGAAACTTAAATGAATTAATTCATTCACAATCTAATTAACGAGCAAATTGTGACTGATTGTATGCTTGGTTATGACAGTGGACAAAAATAATGATATTCGTTTAATTCAATCCAAACTGTCAAACCATAGTATGATTACGTGAAATAGTAGGAACACACGATAAACAAGTTAAACAAGAGTCGATTTATAACTGTATGGCAGCCTGTTAGACGCCAATCCATCCTACTGCTGCTAGTTAAGAAGACGTATAAAGATTAGGGCTGCGGATTTTAATGATTAATTAATCGATTAATCGTTAAAAATTTTAATCGATTAATTTCAGCTTGTTCGATTAATTTTCTTACTTATTTTATGACGTCAACCGACCTATTTCTGGAATAAACAATATGGCGAACATGTTTTGAGTGAAAAATTAAGTGATCATTTTGCATTTAAGGTAAATGCTGATGGAAAAGTCGAAAATGGCAAAAGTATTGAAGATGTTTGTAGATAGAGGTAGTCCTGATCAATTTGAACTTTAGCATGTCGAATGATTATTTTTGCATCTTTTGCATCTGTGATTTTTGCAGTCTAAACAGTTTTTCACGCTAAAATTTAGGAGATTAATCGATTACAATTATGTTAATCAGTACCAGCCCTAATGACGATGATAAAAAGATGTATGAAGATGATGAATGAAGAATTTCTTGACTGATCACTGACAAATTGTGTGAAGACATATGAAGTCGACAGAATGGCTGTACTGCAGAAAGAGATTGATGAATAAAAGCTCTTACGTCTTCAATGATGTCAAAGGCTGGCACAGTTCTTGACTTGCTCGATGACTTTGAGTGACTGTGTTTCTGACTGTCCCAAGTATGGCCAAACATATTTCTTGTCGTGGTTTCCAATTTTGAAAAGATGAAAAGTGAGGACAGATCGAGTGGATGGTTGGTAGGCGAACGCAAAGGACATGTCGGTAGTGAAAATTGAGAGCAAATTAGCCATCATGGAAACAATCAAATGCAAGATTTAATTATCTGAAATGTAAATCAAACACACAATGTATTTACTGTAGTTCGAGGCAATTCAAATATCAGCACATTCTCTTTAACATTCAATGCTTCACACTATTCCTAGATTAGATCAGTCTAGTATACCGCTCAACACTATTTTATGTTGCTATCATATTGGTATTATGTACATTTTAACTCTTTTAAAATTAATTTTTCTGTCGATAAGCAATTCGCCAATTGAACATAAGTTTAATCAACTCAAAATGGCATAAACAGTGGCGGATTTTGGGAGTCCAAGAAGGAAATAATTTCTACAGACTGACATTTGTCAAGACCTGAAATCTGATCTGCACCTGATGTAGCACAAAAAAAGAACAAACCGGGTTTTAAGTTCTTCAGGTGGATAACACGTTGAGCAACAAGACTGTTGGTGCAAACGTCTGTCACGGAAAAACGGATAAATGCCAAATCAGAGAATGAAACCTGCAACAAGCGAGAAGAAATAACGTGCCATAATAAAATTCAATCACAGCATCATTTAAAACTTAACTGCAAGAAAACAGCTGTACAGTTTTTAAACTGCATGTATTAGCAGGTAACGTTGAATAAACTATCAGAAGCACCTAAACTCCAAAGATTATCAGAAAGCTCTACATAAGGATTAAATAACACTAAGCAAACAATATTTTCAAATTGGAGAAATGTCTGCCCAGTAAAGCATTTCTACACTGTAAAGCATTTTTAAAGCATCCACTGTAAACAGAACTCATAGCCAAACTAACGCTGCCACTGCCATACTATGGTAGTGCCAGTCCCATGCCTGAAGAAAAAGGAGGGCGACGCTAATCATCTTTGTTATGACACAGTGTCGTTAAACAGCAACCAACCAACCATAGCCAAACTACAGTGGCTAATGTACTAGTTTCAGTAAGGGCAAGACAAGACAGTAGTAGCAGTACAGATACAAGCAGAAGTAACCAACTTAAGCATCCTAGCAACAGCAGTTAGTAGTTTCAGACAACACTGTCCAGGTATTTCATTCTTACTGGTTAGTTTCCCTAAGAATAGAATTCTGACACAACTTCTCCAACAGACTGCATATTTTTCACTACAGTTTCTTAAAGCAGCAGCCATTGAACAACATCTTGTGCATGTGTGATAAGAGTGGTACGTATTTATATTAGATTAGACTACAACATCAACTTAGGCAGTACAGAATAACTAGAAACAGTTATAAATCAATCAATCAATCAATCAAAACTTATACACCGCCCCTTCAAGATCCCTGCTCATAGGTGCTCCAGACCCAGGCCAAATGGAAGAAGGTAGTACTTAGTAGCTGATGGAACTGAGACCAGGACACGTTTGGGAGAAGGGTGCCAAAGGGAAGCCCATTTGTTATAAGGACAATGATGAAGATGATGATGACCATCATCATAATTATCATAATGACAGTAATTGAAATGATGAAGTCCAAAAGTTTCCTGATTGTACCTGGAAGGTGAACGTCTCATTCCAGATGGGATTGACAGCATTTTCTTGAATAGCTTTCGTCTTCTGTTTGGAATAGTCCGCTGGTATTCCGAGAATCTGGATCTCAACTCTTGGACTACCGAGATGTTGATTGGGACAAACATACTGGCCAGATATGACCTAAATGACAAATACAATGCTCAGATATTCACCACAAGATACTAACACCGATATTAAAAGAATACTAATTCTTACTCTAGAAATAATACAAGTAACTACGCATACTATGATTCCGCATGTGATTCCTGCTGCTGATACTAGAAAAAGAAGACCAATCTCTGTAACACTTTAACGACCTGATGGCATGGTTTTGGTGTATCAGTTGGTGCCTGTTTATTAAACAATTATGCAGAAATTGTTAATAGTGTTAAATCTTACTTAAACTGATAGCTGTCTGGTGTCAAGGCACACAAATCTGTCACTTGCTGACAGATCCTTGGTCTAAATACTTTAAAAGGCCAGAGTAATGTCTGGTAATATTTTAATACTGTTTTATTACCAGAGAATCGAAGTGTATCACGTTTCTGGCAAAATTAGTGTTTGCGTTTTAAGAGTTTATTGTGGCCCATTTGAGAACATCTACTGAGATGCTTTAAAATTGCATTCAAAACCGCTTTACCTCTAGGGTCAAGTATAGGGGTGGAAGCGCCGGTTTTTCAAGGGGGTTGAAACTACTGTTGGTCTTGTCACGCATCAGCCTCGGCTTAAGGACGTAGCCACAGCGACCGGTTTGTTCAAACATGGCTGCGTTGATCTGCATCGGAAGATCTAAAAGGAAGAAATTCAGTTCATTCACGTGTCAAGAAAACTTCAACAAAATTCCACAATAAATCCAAATACAAACACTAATACATTTCTGCTGAAACTTAGAAACTTGAAATAACAAAAAAGTTTAGAAAAAACATCTCACATTTTACAGCAGTTTACTTCTGAATACAGCATTTAAAATAGATCAGCAATTCTCAATGTCCCTCACATAGTAAATCCTTCAAATTAGTACTATACACTTACCTGTTATTAACTGTCACTAGATAAATTGTTCAAAACTTACAACAACATACCTTAAATGATAAGCTGAGAACACTTAAAACTAATTACAGTGTAGACTCCTTCTTCAGCATGAAGTAGTCAATGTCCCCCAACACTTTAACTTAACGAGTTCACTAAGTAATCCTAAATAGTAGTCACAATCATTTGCACAGCATCAACATCATCATCACCACCACATCATCATCTGTCATACTCATCATCGTCCTCATCATCGCCTCATCCTCATCCAAATCACCATCTGGGCAGAAAGAAGCTCAGAGATTTCTGCTCCAGCTGTGCTTCCAGAGGAATGCAGCTACAAAATGAGTACACTGACCATACTCTTTTTGATAAGGTAAGGCTGTGAGCAAGAGTACTGGCCACCCATACTCATTTACTGAGGTTAAAAAAGTGAAGTCACTTAAACTTCACACCCACAGAAAACAAAGCAAAAGTATAATTGCCTTCAGTCTGGTAATTGAGTGCAGCCAGCTGAATACCACACGTCCAAGCCAAGAGAGGACTGTAGTTGGAGGAGGCGATTCTCTTTCCAGCTGGATAAACATGCAGCAGCCTGTGTTCTGTATGAGTGAACATCATCCATTAAGGACAACACAATTTGTCAGAGAAAGACTCTCTTGGAAAGTTTATGAATTCATACATTTATAAAATTAATCCTAATTGGTTATCAGAAACAGTACTAACAAGGTAATGACACTAGTATAAGCTAGTAAATAGTACTAAGTAATTACACTAGTACAAGAACAATACAAGAATAAGCTGGTAAACAGTACTTAGTAATTACACCAGTACAAGACTAGTGCAAGAATAAACTGGTAAACAGTAGCCTACTTAGTAATTACACCAGTACAAGAATACTGCAAGAATAAACAAGAATAAGTAAATAGTAATAATTGGTAATTACACTAGTACAAGAATACTGCAAGAATAAGCTGGTAAATAGTAAGTACTTAGTAAATACACCAGTACAAGAATACTACAAGAATAATCTGGTAAACAGTACTTAGTAATTACACTAGTACAAGAATACTGCAAGATATAAGCTGGTAAATAGTAAGTAATTGGTAATTACACTAGTACAAGAATACTGCAAGAATAAGCTGGTAAACAGTACTTAGTAAATTACACTAGTACAAGAATACTGCAAGAATAAGCTGGTAAATAGTAAGTACTTGGTAAATACACTAGTACAAGAATACTACAAAATAAGCTGGTAAACAGTACTTAGTAATTACACCAGTACAAGAATACTGCAAGAATAAGCTGGTAAACAGTACTTACTTGGTAAATACACCAGTACAAGAATAGTACAAGAAAAGCTGGTAAACAGTACTTAGTAATTACACTAGTACAAGAATACTGCAAGAATAAGCTGGTAAACAGTACTTAGTAATTGCACCAGTACAAGAATACTGCAAGAATAAGCTGGTAAATAGTATTTGGTAATGGCACTAGTATAATTACTTCATACTTGTGCACAAGTACTAAGTAATTATCATTGTAAATAAGCAGGCACTAGGCATTCAGATTTCATGAAGCATTTGAGAAATTTAGAGCTCAGAGCTCATGCTATGATTAAACAGAAAAAAGAAAAGGATATTTGATGATTCTTCTCGTATGTTTTCTACAAATCTGTTTGGCCTTGTTTGCATTTAGTGAAGAAATTTGATAGCAATTGCCAGGTCTCAGGAATACTTCTACAACACAGACAAAAATATTACAATCACAGTTGTTAAAGCTCAGACCTTATCCATTCAAACTGCAATGGAATGTTATCAAGTGCTGTTCACCAATCACACAGCAAATCAATTGATCAGAAATCTGTTGTGTTATTTCTGACTGTCTGCAGTTTGGCGAAATGCACTTCTCGGTTTACAATTTTAAAACGATGAGAACTAATAAGGACAGATCAAGTGGACGATTATTTGGTTGATGAAAACAAAGAAACATGTGGATGGTGAGAAAATTATCAGGAAATGTTTGAAAAATAATGCACTAGAGATAAAAATGTTTAAATTAAAATTAAACACAACTATGAACTGCAGCACCATGCAATTCCATCACCAAACTAATATGAATATGAGATGGGAATAATATATTCTAATGTATTTTGCATTGCATAAATGATTCATTGACTGATTTATTTCTCCAGTAGATGCATTTCTACAGTAGACAAAGAAGTCATAATAGTGACATTCGCTTAAATTCATAACATCTTAGGAGCAATAATGTATGAAATTTTTTTGAATTATCAACCAGCACCAACTGTGAAATTCACAAGATTATATTCTATTGCAATAGTCACTTAATAATCATATAAAACATATGACCCAAGAAATTTGAACTACACTGCTCCCGGCTGGTTTATTATCCCTGACTATGGCTACTGACTGATGTCTTGTGCATTATGATTACTTCATAGAAGTGTTTTGATACGATTACCAATAGATTAGATCATACAAGTTTGGTCAGAGTGAGATGGTTGAATGGCAACATGCTGGCACGAAGATCAGGATGCGGGTTTGATACCTACTAGCTCCATAAAGCTGACTCAGCCTTCAAAACATTTTAAGACCCAAAATGAACAGTAGGACAGATGTGCACCTTGCAGGCTGCCATACAGTCAAATTCGACTCCTGACTATCACTTGTTATCATCTGTACTACCATATCATGTAATCTTACTGCATACTTGTCAGCTTGATTTCAATTAGATTATTAGTATTAATTAGATCATATTATTACAATTATTATTATCATTATTTACCTCTGAACTTGACTGCCTGTGTGTAGATGACAAGGTCTAAGAGTTCTTTCGCCAGAACAACCTTCTTTGTTTTTCGACTTTTATGGCTCATATAGCTGGAACTTGACATTTCTGGCAAATTTGGCATTACTTTTTCACCTGGAACTGCAGGCATTGTCCATCTCTTCATTGATGAATCACTGCTCCTGAATTTCTACAAGAAATCAAAACAGCAAAACTAGACTTGTATGTCATCTCAGTTACACATCATACTTTAGTAGCTTGTTAATAATCAAACAAAACAAACGGTTTCAGCATATAAAACTCAAAAGAACTTTGCTACCATTAATGTTGTTCATCTAATTTAATGATTTATATAGCTCCAATATCAGTACGTGCACTACATCACTCGACAGTTGTTCAAGTAACATTGTTATGTAAAGCAAAAGTCATTTAAAAACAAAATTCAGCCGATCAGTTTAAGAAACGGTAGTTGAAGTCACAAGGAGTACATCAGTCGGTTACTCGGTATGTTTACAGTAGTCATCCAAAGGCTCTGTGCATGAATAGATTCTAAGATAATGGGACGAGTTAAAATTATCAGTAAGAATGCCATACAAAACATATAATATTTTGGCAATCACATAATCTAGTTAACCTACGGTAGTTGAGTAATCAAAGTGCATTTAATCAGACGTATCTCGTCATCAGAAAATTTCATAAAGCTATCAGAGGACTTGGCAAAGCAATTATTGATATTGGCCTCAGAAGTCAACACAAAATAAAGATAAGATCCTGTGAGATACTAAAAAATGTGCTATATAAAGTGTCCTGATACATACATACATAATCTAATATAATTCGATCTAATGTAAGACTTCCATATGAAGGCATATGAATCTCATTCGATTTCACAGACAACCACCTGTCAGGTAAGGAGCTGGAATCATCATCATGTCGTCTGATGAAGCTCTGCAGCTGGACCATGTCACCTTCAAGCTCTGCCTGGCCAGCAGACGGTGCCCTACCACGGCGCCTCAACAGAGAACCGAACCATGTAGATTTCTCTGCCTTTGTTGATGATTCTTTCTTTTTTATTGACTTTGAATCGTCTGTAATCTAATAAGAATTTAAAATCTATTTTAGCCTCCACTGAAATATTTGCTTCAAGTTTACTTTACAGTGAATTAAAATGTTTACTGTAGTTTGTGATTTTACAATTTTAAGTGCTGAGCCTTGATGTGTCTATTAAAAACTTTAAAAATTAAGTGACATCTGAGAGTTATTAGAAATGAGAAAATTATGTAAAGTATCAGTTATCTATTTATACATGCTGTACGTCAGCCCATTGTTAGGAACACATTGTATTAAATGACAGACAGAGGGAAGCTTTAAACAGGTGCGCGAATCAAGTGTGCATTGAAGGACATGTGAGGTGTTACAAACTTTACTTGAGATCATCTATATATACAGGCAGACCCAGAACAAGTCTAGACAAGTTTTAAATGCAAAGATAAGTCTAAGATGTATGTACTTTCTGTTGATAAGGTAGAGTTGATTTTAGGCCTAGAGTTTGTGATGACAGTAGCAAGTTATAAATAAATTAAAGAAACTGTACATTTTAAGTGATAAATGACATTTTTTAAATAAGACAACAAATACGAAATAAAAGAAAGTTACAAGAGTGACCGTATATAGAAATACGTCACGTCATCTCACATTAGAAATTCTAAGAAGTGTTTAGGCAATCACATACCGGTATATAGTGTAGAGTGAAAGAATGTTCGTTCTTTGTGACTCTCTAGCTTTGGATTTTAACAAGGTAATTGCAAGGTAATTGAAAGGTGCTATGGTAAGTGTCTAAATACATCTGAGTTAATATGCTTTGAAGCAGAGTTGATCTCACATACCGCCAGCTTTCCAATCATTCTCACTGGAAAGTTTTCGATTATTCCAGCAAGCGGAGAAATAAGTTGTGAAGTACTCTTGAAGGTTTTGCTGAGTCGACCAAAGCCCTTCTTTCTTTCTGGACTGAAGTCTGGATGTGTATGGTCCACCTCAGAAATAAGGGACCTCGGAGTGTGGGGTCTAAATAATGAACCGGATGATCCCGTGGAGGCAGGAGTCAGACTAAAATGTTACAATGCAACAATCTTACCATGATATTTAATATAAATATGAGCACACAGGGGTGCGGGATAGTGTAGTGGTTAGCATGCTGGACTGTCAGGTTTGGGGTTCAAATCCTGCCAGGGCAGAAATTTGGTTCAGAATTTCTGCTCCATCTGAGCCCCCCAGCCAACTCAGCCATAATGAGTACACTGACTGTACATTGTTTGTGGAAAAAGATGAGACAGCGAGGGAGAAGACTGGCCACCCACCCTCATAAGCTAAGGTTAAGAAAATGAAGTCGCTAACACTTCAAACCCATGGCTGCTCTCAGGCTAGCTCAAGGGACTGCTCTTCTCTTCTTCTTCTTCATGAGCACATACTTGAAATCTTGAGGGTGGCAGCCAACACTCTCCTCATGATCTTATCTTCCCACTGAATCTGATGCCATATAATCGTGGCAATTCTGGGTTGGAAATCTTGAAACAGTTTTTCTCCTTGCAGGGAAGATAGCAAAATAACCAACAGCCTACTTAAAGTAAATGACACATACCATGATACCGGTATATATGTATAAGACAAGATCTCATTATTGGTAACACTTCCTAGCATTGATCAATTTGGTTAATGCAGTAATAAACATAAAATTATATGTCTTTTGAAGAGAAACTCAAGACCTGGCAATACAAAACAACAACCAATCAGAATCATTTACAACACTCATTTCAGCGGAGGATTTAATGGGGTAGGATATGATTATCGGATTCAACTGTTCACACTGTACGCATATATATGCGTGTGTGTGTGCATGCGTGACATGCATGCATGCGTGAGTGCATGTGTGAAAATACATATAGAACAGTGTGTGTGTGTATATATATATATATATATATATATATATATATATATATATATATATATATATATATATATATATATATATATATATATATATATATATATATATACAGTCATACATGTTAAGCATGATGTACAGTTGGTTGATTTTTAATTAAACAATAGAACAGAAATCAAAGACAAAAGGTCACATGCCTTAAGTTGGGAAGTGAAGCATATGGAGACATACAGTTGCTCTCCTCTGTGGGATCTGAAACAAAACCAGCATCATCATCGTTGCTATGGTCCTCGTCATCATCATCATTATTATTACATTAGGGCATTGATAAGCAATTTGAAAGAGGCAAGTCTTAAGTTGAGAATGAAATTACACAAGCGACTTAATACAGTGGACAGACAGAGAGAAAGAGAGAGTTCCAAAAACTAGGTTCAGCAAAGTGGAAAAGCTCATTCACCAAGAACAGTTCTTGATTTAGGTATATCCTATTATAACATCTTCATCATAATCATCATCTTCTTCTACTTCTTCATCAGCATCAGCATCACCTACTTCATCATCATAATCATCACCATAATAATTATCATCGCCATCATCATCAAATCTGCATGCAAAGGCAGTATTGAGCAGCACAAGACAGTATGACGAGCTCAAAGTGATGCAAGTCGATGCAAGCAACCTGAAGAGCCCCACAGGCAGCAGAGCACAGCCATCATTATCGCAGATGTCTGGATTGATACTCAACCTGCTCAGCAACAGCACCATATCCCATGCACAAGCACTACTGCTGTCATCATTATCCTTAGAACTCATCATCAACATCATCAATTCAACAGAATCAGAATTGTTTCCCATCCAGTAATTAAAAGAACTTTTATTATTAGAATAGAAGAAATTTCCAGTTAAATTTTCTTAAACAGTTGACGAACCGAGAATGATGTCATCTTCGTAGTCCTCTTCCTCAATTTCGAATTCATCCCCTTCCTCCTCATCCATGTCGAGCGTTGAAAGCGACCACTACCAAAATAAACACTGGACATTGTAGTTAATTGGTTAGAGTGCTTGACAATTAACGTGGAGTGTACAGGTTCGAGCCTCCTCAAGGCAGTTACTGTGAAGGGACCTAGAACAAGTCCTTCCTGATTCCTGAACGGTTGCTCACGGCCATTAATGCTCTGTTGCGTATGGTCACATGTGCAATTCTGAACAACTGAATGCAGTTGTATTTCTATTAAAACACAAAAAGTCTTCAGAAACAATGTTGTTGCTTCTGTCATCTGAAACTGAGTAACAATATTCCAGTATTTAGAAAGCAGGATATAGAAGCTGTTACGAAAAGTTACTGTGACAGAAACTGCAAAGCTGTAGAAAATTAACACTATTTGACAAATGAAACCTGTATCTGTATGTCTGTATGAAGGTATATCTGTAGGTCTTTATGGAGGTATGTGTATGTCTGTATGGAGATATGTCTGTATGGAAGTATGTATCGCGCCTTCTAAGTAACTCTCAAATGCACTCCCTTGTTATCTAAATGATGCAGAGTTTAAAAAAAATCAATCCATAAGGAATGATGCTCGAATAGCTGGAGAGTCACCAAAGGTGCACTTTTCACATGCTTAGAAATGTTACCACTTAGCACACCTATAAATGACTGTTAGGTAATGATGAAGATGATGTGCAGATGATGACAACTGTCACAATTGAGACGATGATGGTGATGAAGATGTTCATGATAATGACAACAATGATGATGATAAAATGATGTTGACAATGATGATGATGATGATGATGACAAAGAGGAAAATGATGATAACAGATGATGACAAAAGCAATGCTGATAATAAGAATGATGACGAATTCAATGAGATTGATGGTTATGATGACATAAATGATGATGACGATGATGATGATGAGATGATGATGATGATGACGATGACGATGATGATGATGATGATGATGATGATGGAAATTTTCTAAAGAATATTGTTGAACCTGTGACTTTGAAGAGTTTAACATTGACTTTGGAAATTTCTTGTTCTTGATGAGGATTTTATGCCTCAGTTGATTTGGTGATGGTAGAACAGGATCATCGACAAAGTCCGACTGAAACAGGAATTCCTTGACAAGACGATTTCCAAACACTTCCTGGATCATATGCAAAACTCACTTCAGTAAATCATTAAAGTTTTTCTATCACAGAATAAAAATCACAAAAGAGACAGAACATAGAATCCGACAGTGCTGCCTAATTGCGATGAGCAAACTGGCAAGAGAAGCAGTGAAAGAGAGTCTGCCTTGGGCAGAACCAATGCAAATGACAATAACTTCATCACCATCATCATCATCATCATCATCATCATCATCATCATCATCATCATCATCATCATCATCATCATCATCACCAATCATCATCATCATCATCATCATCATCATCATCATCATCAGCATCAGCATCGTCATATTATCTTTGTTTATGTTGTTATCCATTGTAGTCTAGGTCTTCTTTTGCCTTGCTCTCATGTTTACTTAAACATTTGAAAAGTGAGCTTACAGTGAATATCTTAGCCATTTTTCTTTGCTGTAAAACAGAACAGTGATTCTCGATGGATAGGATGACAGGATAGGGTGACGTCACAAATGCACTCCTGTTAATGGCCTCAACCACACTCTACAAGAACAAGAGTTCAAAGCCATCTCAATGCAAACCAACAAAACATCCAGACAACAAAGGCCACCAATTTTCTGCATCGGTTCTGATATTTGGTCGTCCATTTGGTGTG
This sequence comes from Aporrectodea caliginosa, assembly GCA_020284085.1. Classification (NCBI taxonomy): domain Eukaryota; kingdom Metazoa; phylum Annelida; class Clitellata; order Crassiclitellata; family Lumbricidae; genus Aporrectodea; species Aporrectodea caliginosa. The sequence goes on from JACEVL010000008.1 coordinate 201,759, forward strand.
ACTGTTACGGAATTTTGCAGGCTTTTAGTAAAAGTCCATCATTACATTTAACTACAAAATCAATAAAAAGATTAAAACCAACACGTTAATGAAAAGCACATTATAAATACATACAGAACCTGAAGTCATTCAAAGGGACAAATATCAAAATAAATCACATAATCACATGAAGGTTTTTATAAGCAGCATCAATTCAACTTCAGATCTATTAAAGAATATAAGTGACATTTTGTTACATCGATCAGATAGCCCATGCTTTGCTTTTGTTGTACAAACCCTCAAAGGTGCCACATAAATGATCAAATACACAGAAGATAATAGCAAAGAAATGATTAAATGAAAGTACACAGTATCTACAAATCAACTTTCCATAACAAACGAATGGGTAGATGAAGCAAGAAGTCCCACGGCTCCCACCTCTGCAAGAATACCTACCCTAATGCATCGAATGCTCTTCCAAGTGTTCCAATCCTCATCAAAACCTGCCTTTGCAGCTTCTCAATTTCCTCTCTGGTTTCTCTGGTAACGGAACTCGGATCTTCACTTGAACAACACTCTGACCCGTGATTAAGCTGGTACCTGCTCTTAGTGGATCAAATCAGTAATTTTGTGGTAACCAAACACTTGAAAAGGAGCAGTGTTCTGTCTATTTAATAAACGAAAATATTTTAGCTTTAGTGTAGTGCTTTAGAAATTCAGAGTTTAGGAAATTCCTACGACAGATGTAACTGAGCCATCACGCACTCTGAAAGGAATCTTTGTTGTGAGGGTGTATCCATGACATATGATAGGCCATCCATCTTCCCCATCCCAACAGTCGAGCTCCACACAACGACATCCTTGGAGAAGGACCTAAAAATGAACAGCCCATCCGCAGTTAACAAAACGCAAAATTAAATTATATTTCATAATTATTTACTCAACCATTTATCTTCCAATATTTCATAAACTCCTAATTTAAAAGAGTCACTTCAAAGCTAAGTGTCGGGCACCAGCTTATTCATCAGTGCTCGTAATCGTAATCACAATCGTAATCTTAAATTTATATAGCGCCACTTCAAGAAATACTCCTCAGGCGCTCCCGACCTGACAACACCAAACCACGATCGAAAAGAATGGTTTTCAAACGCCTGCGGAAAAGGGGCAAGGAAAGACCATTACGTAGGTTGCGAGGCAACCTATTCCAGTAAGAACTGTAAGACCACAGCAAAATCTTGTGAAGAACCATGGAAGTTCGAGCCACAGGGACAACCAGGTCGCCTTGAGTGGCAGAGCGAAGGAGTCTACGACCTGGTATGGAAAGCACTGGCACACAAAGCTCCCTAAGATAGACTGGGGCTTGACCTGCAAGACAATTGCGCATAAGCATTAGGATCTTAAACTCAATGCGTTTTTGCATTGGCAGCCAGTGCAGTTCCTCCCGTATAAAGCCAGATATATGCTCGAACTTTGGTATGCCTCCTATCACTTAAAGTGCTGCATCAAATCAGAGGCCTTGTCCCGAGATATCCAAGTCTGGTTGCCAGAGAGACTAGAGCGGGGTGTAAAAGTCTGGCCCGAGGGTCAACTGGCCTGCCGACGATGTTTCTCTGGCCCACGGAGCCTTGCTACACAATTTGGAATAAAACTTCAAGTGTGTCATTTTTCACTGCATAAGAATTGACATCAAATTAATGTGCTAGCAACAAGCCAGTCAATACTAAATCCTCTCTCAGCTATACAGGTTTTAACTGTCGCATTTACCAGTTCTTTAACCACCTATTCTATCACTCATTCACTAACTCATATTGCTTTGCATCTTTAAAAACCAGATTCATGTATTTGTCAATTGTTTGCTAATTTCCTAAGAAACCGAAAACTTGTACAGACCTGGCTATAAATCTCAACCGATGAGTCGCCTTTGAGTTGGTTTTTTGTTAAGTACGTGTTGTGTGAAGAGTCGATGAAATAGTGACTCAGTGGATAATCCATATCCTAAAACATTCAGTCCACTTTGATATCTTATCAAATATACTTTGATTAGTTAACAACAGTTTTTAGAAGCTCTATTATATTTGGGCATTTATGTAGCACAATTTCATGAAATCTCATCATGGTCTCCTTGCACTGATTTTAGTACATAGTCAGCTTAGAACACTACAAAGTGAATCGAGACCAACCTATGCATATAAACATAATCTTAATGATGACGTCCCGTCGTCTAAAGCTGAAATTAATTTAATTTAATGATAATTTAAATCAGAATTCACAAAATAATGAGGCAAGTTTCAATGAGGCTGCATTTATTTCTGTCTCTCTGTCTCTGTCAGTCTCTGTTTTTATATCTCTGTCTGTCTCTGTCTCTATCTTCTGTCTCTCTGTTTCTGTTTCCGTCTTTCTCTGTCTTCTGTCTGTCTTCTGTCTCTGTCTGTCTGTCTCTGTTTCTGTCTATCTGTCATGAGATCTACATACTACGCTACAGCTGCAATTGTAACTGTAATAAAAAAGAGTAAAAAATAACAGCATTACACCTACTAAATGCATATTAATCATAAAGTGCATACAGTGTGCTCTAAAAATTACATTAATTCGGCACCTCAGAACAGCTTAGCCAAAACAATCCGCTTATGTGTAGGCATTCGGTTAGGACAAAATCAATGAGGTAAACTGTGGGTATGGTCTAATGTTTGGGTGAGGGTTTGTCCCTAGGTGGAACCTAAATCCTCAGCTGATTGGTCTTCATCTTACGGCTGCTTCTTCATCGACTGCTGAGTCAGCAGAATTGTCCTCATCTGTCAAGAAGCAGACAAATCCCTCTGTTGAGAGGTGACATCTGGTGAACATCTCTTCATTTGGCTCATGTCTCTACAAAGCAAACACAACTCCGACTGAGAATAGCATCACCTGGGCAACAATAGCTACAACAGCCTTGGACTGGGACTGACTCTGAGTAGGTATCTTAGAGGGGAGCTATATAATGCACTGAATGAATAAATAAATGAATGAATGAATTAATTAATTAATGATACCTCATCCAAAAGATTCTTTACCACTGCTACAATTAATGCACAAGGCATCAATCGATTACTGCTTCTACATAACAATAACGACAACAACAATCATAATAATATACCAATTAAGATGTTATTTCACTCTTCTGAATTAATGCTTAAGTCCCTGAGGGATCCTGTGTACCTCAGGGCATAAAATATAATAATAATAACAGTAATAACACTACTACTACAACCACTACCAACACCAACACCACCACCACCACACTATTGTGTGTCCTGATGAATATTTGTGCAAGATAATTTACTCAATTTAGGATAAAATAACAGGTGCAAAAACATCATAACAGGAAACACAGAAATAAAAAGACTAGAGAACTTACTGAAATGATGGCAACAGCAGCATCTTCATCAACATCCTCTTTCTGAATGTTATGGAGAAACCGCAAGAGTTGTCTCGATGTCATGACTCGATCGCTCGTGGCAGCAAATCCGGTGCTGTTCCTGGCAATGCTCGTTGCCATCAGCATGTCGACTGAAAGCATCTTATCACTGCTTCCATAAAGGTTTATGAAATGGTTGTTACGTGTCAACAGACCTATGAACAAAAGCACAGAGGTTAATCACTCAATCAATGTTAATGGATCACTCAATCAATGTTTATGGTCACTCAATCAATGTTAATGGATCACTCAATCAATGTTAATGGATCAATCAATCAATGTTTATGGTCACTCAATCAATGTTAATGGATCACTCAATCAATGTTAATGGATCACTCCATCAATGTTAATGGATCACTCAATCAATGTTAATGGATCAATCAATCAATGTTAACGGATCATTCAATCAATGTTAATGTCAATGCAACCAATGTAAAGTTAGTGCAACTGATTGATTAATCACTCAAGCAAACAACACATCTAGATCCATCGTTCAATAAGCCAATCCAACTAGTCAATCCATTCAATCAATAATATTTCTTAAATGAACTTACAGTAAAAGCCCAAAGCATATTTTGCTTCAAAATTTTCAGACGAAGTTGTTTTCGTCAACACCTTTTAATTCAAGAAGAATGCTAAATAATGGACTAGTTAACACCATATCACTCAAACTACCAATGATTGGAGATAGTACCAGACTAATAAAAAACCTTGATCAATTACTGCAGGTAACTTCATTAGGCCAGGATTGAAATATCACAAAAAACTAAGCCTGTACCTAGAAAGTTACAATGCCATTTCTGAAACTGCTATCTATTATTCTGAACAAATTAATTGCTAAATGACTTGCTGAAGATTGTGAAAGAGCTGGAGATTTCAACAGTTCATCTCCCTTGATGAAATTATATTCAAAACATTTATAGATCGCCTCTAGTAGAGTGAACCATTCAGAGGCGCTCCCAGTGCTCAAGGCCACGAGAGAAGAAATAGGTTTTGAGAAAAGCAACGGAGGAGGAGGGGTTACCAACTACAATTTGAGAGTGAGTAGATGGAGACAGCATACATAAATGGGTAAATATATCTTGTAATGTAATGTAACGTGTTAAATTCTATAATTTAATGACAACAACGTAAACAGTTTCACCTTCAGCACAATAATTTTTAAAAATAGAAGCAGTACACGAGAGTTTAACTATCTTCACTGTCGACTGACCTGTACAGTTGGTGGCATTTATTTTCTTGATTTGCTGACGTGGCAGATTCCGGTTCAGCTGCATTTCTGATGACGTCAGCTGGTCAAATAGATTCTTCAGATCTTTACGTGTTCGCAGAATGAACGCACGATAAAGATCCACAAAGTCGACGAAATCGAGCGGGTTCGTCAGTTTACCGTATCCTCTGGAACTCGCGAGCACTGATCTCAGGGACCGACGACGTCTGATGTTGGGTGGAAACGCTATGACGCACCAAACGACGGAACGGAATCGCCGGCTGCAGGTCGGCTGCATGCCTGAAGCCAGAGGGATCTGGCACGAGAAAGTGGAGACCGACCCCTACAGAATTATAAAGAAAGGAAATTACTAAGTTGTAATTACACACTTACTTAGCACTCAGTCCTTCCTCGCGCTAAGCGCATCGGGCGACACAGCCTCTCCACGTTATCCTGTCTTCCGCGGCCAGCATAGCATCGTCCCACGTCATTCCGCCGCCTTCCAGATCCTGAGTGATCGTGCTAAGTTGTAATTAGCACTGATCAAAGAGAAAATAATCATAGGCAATCTCTACGGTGGTCTAAACAATGTTACATGTCATTAACCCTTAAATGACGAGAGTGTACTGAAAGCAACTGGGAAACTAATGCAGCTCGTCGTTAAAGTGTTAAGAACAGAAAATTTTAAGAAAATTATATTTGCAAATTAAAAGTCTGATGAAAGCACTTCCTGTGTACAATGAATTTCACACAGCAAGGGAAAGAGTTGGTGGACAGCATCCTTCTGGGAAACAGTCTTCCACTGAAAATTAGGACTCAGTTGCTAGAAATAGCACTGTAGGAGACATTTTCAGCTTATCTTACGATGCACTGATTTCCTCAAACAAAACATGGTGTTGAAGAAAACTACTTGTTCTGTAAATCTCAGATCCGTCTGGTGGCCATGTTTCAATGAACATTTATGTAGAGCCCTACAGGGAGCAACTCTTCAATCGAAACTTATCACAGAGGCTCTTGCAACCTAACCACATAAAACCACAGTTGAACAAAACGGTTTTATCTGACAGAACGGAACCAAACTGAGAAGTGTAATGGAGGGCAACATACACACTCTGTAGTGCAGGCTCGAGTCATTCGAATACAGTACACAACTACCTCAATGTTTTCCTGTAGGGCATCTTCAACATTAAAGTCCTAGATCAAAAGCAGCAGAGGGAATACAAACCCTGATGTGTCTGGGAGTCCGGATGGTTGTAGAAATACTTGTTTGAGGTTGTGAAAGCATTGGAGACTTCAACGATTCCTCTCCCTTACTTGACATATCGGCAGAACTTGTCATCTTTTGGCTGCTGGAATTCCTGTCGATGCCACCAAAGGCCTTGAATGAAAGAACAAAGAAGTGTCGAGACAGAAACCAGAACATTAGTTTTAATAATGAACAGAACACACAGCATGACAACTCCATTTTCAACTAACACATTATAGAACAGTTCTGCCTTTCTTGCCTCTAAAACTTTGATTGACTAAGAAACACTCTACATTTCAACATGAATCAAGAGTAGCTCTTAGTACAATATACTGAACGCAACAACTGTACCTGATACATGTCAGATCGTCACTATAAGAAATTGAACAAGAAGCTCTTTGCCTAAACTTTAATGATTTTCATTCTGTGAAGGCCATCCATAGAAAATCTGCACAAAGGATAATTCACCATGTAACTGACTAATCATATTAAAATGATGAGATTTTGTAGCGCAGAGTTTGGGGAATAGGAATGCGATGCAACTGCAAATACGGTGCAAATCCATTAAGTTTTGTTACTGTTGTTTGATTAAAACTTTTAATAACAATTAAGTGATGATTTACTCACATAAATGTTTAATCTCATTCACATTATGGTAGTCATGGTTTCAAATAACTGTTCAATAAATTCTAAATTGAAGGTCTTTTGCGCTTTCGTATATTTAAACAGTGTCAATTTTTAATGAGTCATTTTAAAAGCCAGAATACCTTGATGGCTTCTGCTGGTGTAGGACCCTTACATCGGACCACGTCAGAGAAACCTCGGAGATATTGATCCTGAAGCCAGAGAATTCTCCGGTTGAAGTTGGATCTGTTAAACGAACGAACGCCTCGCACAAAGCTCTCGAGACCCTGATGCCAAATACTCAGCTGACTTGAAGGCATCAGAAACTCTACAGTCCTATTGTCTGCGATGCCAATTCCAAACACCAAAACTAAACTCAGCAACTTCTCGGTCAACTGCGTCTCGTCGCTGGGGCTGGTTCTTCCCGCCGACCCGTGAGACTCGACGCGTATATCCTTTAGAGCCATGAGGTCAACACAGCCTTGACCCGACTCCTCTACAGTCACAGGAAGTCCCAAACGATAATGCATTGCAAGGAGACCAGATGTCGCCGCATCGCATTCTCCCTTGAATGCAAAGTCCGCATATGACGAAGTAACAAACCCTAGTGAGCTCCATGACGACCGTGTCCATAGTAACGTCTGTACATTGGTGTCAATGCTTATGATAAACGTTCCTAGACTGGATCCATCGGAATCAAGTTGTATGACGGTGGTTCCGTGATTCATGCAATCCAGAGCAAACAACGAGATATCGGCAAGATTCAGAGGAATCGTACAGAGATCATTTTCACTGGAAACAACTCGATGCATGTGACATGATGTCTTCTCACATTCCAACTCATCTCGATCTCTACAACAATATAATGCAACATAAATACTGATCATAAATTGGTCAATTAGCAGAACAATCAGCAGAACAATTGCAAATGATGAACACCTTCAAGAGGCTCTTTGAAGGCATTCTACAGTTAAACTCACTTACATTACATACATAATATATTTACTTATATTTATAATATATTTTACACACACTACATTACTTTTACATGCAGTACATCAGTCTGCTAATCATAATTAGTAAAATTTTGAAGCAAGTACAGCATAATCCAGTTTTGAAACATTTCGTTGTCTATATTTTTCATTCTCTGCAAACTGCTTAACTATTAGAATCTGGTCGTTATTGGTCTGCTGATGCCTTTATTGCATCTTCTGAATTACCATAAATACATTTACTGACAGAAAATGATTGTGATGAGCATCCATTTCTCCTTTGCATCTCTTTTCACAATTACCATCTACAGTTATTAGACCTCCAACTCCAAGACCAATACTGTATAATATACGAACCATAACAATACATTAACCTGTCGAGCATATTTCGTGGTGTATACTGTTACCTGTTAATCAGTGGTGACTGGCAATAGGACCGTGAAGTGCGCTGCCAGGATTTGATACCACTGACAATCGTCCGTAGTTTCTCCGTTCGTTTTCTGTCTAGTAGACCATCAACACCGATACGTGACAAGAATCCGTCCTCTCCACGAAATTCTGAAACACACTAACAGTCAAGCAACACCAGCGTCAAAATCTCATTTCAAAATGTGACAACATTGAACGTATGAATCTATTGGGCTATTTTTATAGCACATTTTAGAAAACCTCACAACGACGTGAGTTATATAATACATAAGCAACTGAGTCAAAGTAAAGTATGGCACAGAAATCTGACTATTCTGCTCAAAATGACATGAGCATAAGTCATCAACATCACTGTCAACAGATGGTGGAATATATTTGGGTTGGTACTGATTCTAAAAATATTAATTGATTAATCTCCAAAATGTAACTTCGATTAACTTCGTTTAATTTGGTATAATACTATGTTACGTAAGCATGAAAAACTGTTTAAAAATGCAGTCACGAAGTCAGTTACTACATTCTAGATGCCCTTGCTTAGCTTCTTCTAAAAATTATCCCGCGACCCTGCGGCCCGCAGGCCAGATGCAAAATGAGTCCAGTTTATTATAACCTTCATAACATATACGATTTTAGCAGCGCCACCTACATGTACCTAAACTGAGTCAAATTAGCCTAATGGGAAAAGTTCACTTCATAACATCCTTCTATTATATTATTAATTCCCATTCAATAGAGGCATCTAGATAAGCTGAACCCATTTTCTTTTGTTTGATCATGACAATACTATACTTCCAAGCAACTCAACCACTGTCACAGTACTAACAACAACTCCATATCAGCAGCAACTGCATTATCAAAAACTGTAGGAAATCTGAACAAGAATTATCAGAAAGCAGTCATTGATAATGAAGTATAAATCTGACAGAAAATGGAATTAAGAAATTTAAAGGGGGCAAAACAGCTTTCAAAAGAATAACAATAGCAGCAGCAGTTTTGACAAAGGTGATGCAGAACATATCAGTTACAGCAGCAGTTGTGGTAATGGAGTTTCAGAAATATTACCTGCATGGTTGCATCGCTGTCTTCTCGGTTGAACACAGTGATGGCTGAAATACCTGAGAAGATTTCCTCGATGTCCGCCAGTAATGAGCCGAGGAAAGGAACAACGGTGCAGAATTCTGTGTTAAGGTACATGCGATAGTCAGCGACAGAGTCCCTTGACAGAAGGTTGTGAGCCAGAATGTCAACCAAAGAGACGTCATCATCCTTTGTCAACAGCCAGAACGGTTTCAGCAGTTTCGATCTGAAATCATTGGAAAGGCAAAATGCATTCAATGTACAATGTTAATTAGAGACTCCTCAGAGGCACTCCTTACCTCGTAAGACAAACCATAATCAAATAGAAAAGTTTTCAAGCGTGGTGTGCAATAGTCCAATGGTTAGAGTGCGGGACTGCCAACTGAGAGGTTGGGGATTCAAATCCCCACCAGGGCAGAAATTTGTTTAGAGAATTTTGTTCCACCTACGACGCCTATCCAACTCATCTATAATGAGCAGCCTACATTATGAAAAATGAGTGACCGTACACTGCCTGCTTTGTAAAAAAATATACACTAACTGGCAACTTATTTTTTATTAGGTTGCTTAGTTTATTAGTTCACTTCAGTCAGTTTCAGTAATGTGATGTCGGTTTGTCAGTGTTCTTCCTAAAGGTATAGGTGATGACAATGAAATGATCCACCCACTGTCTCTGACTAGCTAATCAGTGGTCAATTAAACAATAAAACCAGTCTTTTTACACAAGCGCACACACACATGTGAATAATGTGAATAAACATACACCCTTCTACATGAATCACTGGCAATTAACATGAACTCTGCTACATAAATGAATGTATAGTAATGTAAACTCTGAAACATAAATGAATAGCCATACCATGCAAATTCCTCACAGTGCATTCAGATAAGGTGAACTCTGCAGCATAATTCAATGGTCGATTAGCAAAAAACTCTGCTATGGAAATTCATATTCAATTAACAATTGCACACACCTTAATCCATCGAGCAGTTCAGCAACTGTGTTGAAGCTTCCGAGATTCCAGCAAGTGAGACAGACACGCAAGAGACAGGAGAGGACCTCTCTTCGCTGTTGGTGGGTGTCCTGAGTCACGATGAGATCTGTTGCCCATGTACTTATCTAATCCAACACAAAGCAGACATGAAAAATTACCCAATACAGGAAGATAAAATGAAGTACCCAAATCATAAAACCAGAAAGTACCCGTACTTAAAATCATCACTAGAATGAAACGACAATTTAAAGATCTCTGGCATTCAGCATTTTAGCCAGACTACACACAGAAAGTTGATTTTTTAAAACAACTTTACTCGTGTCAGCCACCAATTTCGTTTCAGTGTCTTAAAGCCATCTGGTTCTACATCACATAATGCCATGCTTCAGCACCAGGGCAGATTTAATTTCTCTAAACTTACAACAAGGGTCATCACAGCACAATGTCTGTGCTGCACAAACTTTAATGCAGACATGCATCCCAGGGTAAGAATACAAACTCGCTATACTGCATACTTGTTATAACATCATATCATTATTATCATTAATTATCAATTATCCACCTTGATGACTCCATTGTCTAATAAACAAGGCATCAACTCAAACTAAAGACACAGACAGTCAGTCCCCTGAAACAGAGAGCCAGTATAAGCTGAATAAACCAAGCACAAAATTTGGTTTAACTACCACAAGTGGACACATTAACGTTTGGTACACCAAGCACAAACTCTGGTTTGGTGTGCTATGCTTGGTTCAACATCAGTTGATGACTTGTGCATTAGACATCGATGCAATGGCAGTTACAAATTAATAAAATCTTATAACGATACTTTATATGGCTCCTGAGATCATCGATCGTTCAGTGTGTTGTCAGCTAAATTAAGGCTCCTCAAGTTCTAAGAGCTCTTCACTGGATGAACAAATATTATCCAAACAATATAGTATGTGCGTTTTATGTGTTCACCAGTAAATATCACATGACAGGAAGCTGGTTACATCTATACAGAAAAAATCCAAATATTCACATCACAATACCTGTACAGTGAGCAATTTTGAATAAGCTGACTGAATGCCTTTGAATAAGCTGACTGAATGCCTTTGAATAAGCTGACTGAATGCCTTTGAATAAGCTGACTGAACGCCTTTGAATAAGCTGACTTAATGCCTTTGAATAAGCTTACTGACCACCTTTGAATAAACTCACTGACCGCCTTTGAATAAGTTGGTTCCTGTGAGTTTAACTTTCTTTGGATACAGCAGAAATCTCAAGATTGCAATTACACCATTACACCATTGCCATTGCCAAGAATTAGTACACACCTGTCTAAATGTGCTCATCAGCGCAAGTAATCTGGGACTAGTCATCCGTAGAGGATTCTGAGACAAGTCGACCATGACGAGACGGAGGTAGTGAAGCGGACAAATGGAATGGTAGATCTCACGCTCGATGGCACACAGACGAAATGCCACGGCTTCCGGAAAACAGAGAAGTTCCTTCAGCTGATTCAACTCATCACTCGTCGTTCTAGGAAACTCTACAGAAGAAATTAATGTAGATTCATGTTAACTCTATGTTCCATAAATTATGTAACATCAATTAACTTAAACTCTGCAGCATTAATCAGTGTCAAATAACACTGTAAACTATCATCAATTAATGTAAACTTTGCTATGTAAATCAATGTCAGTCATAAATGTAAACTCTGCATGGAAATCAAGTTCAATTGTCAATCTCCAAAGGTTTAACATAAATCATTGCCAATTAACGTAAACTGTGCTAAGAAAATCAATGTCAATCAACTTAAATGCTGTTTACTAGATCAATGTGAACAAACATAAACTCTGCTGCTTTAATGAATAACTGGAAAGTTATGTTGATGTGACTTTGTACAATGCAGTGCAGTGTAAAGTAACCAGACTTTCTATTGCATCCCTAAAAGATACAGTTCATGCTTGGCTATAAGAATGATGGAAAGCATGGGCCAATGTATAATTTAACAGAAATGTTTTAACTCTTATCACCTGCTTGGCATTGAGTAACACCCCAATAGCATTGGGTAACACCCCAATAGCATTGGGTAATACCACAATAGCATTGGGTACCACAGCCCCAATGGCATTGGGTAACACTCCAGTGGCATTGGGTAACACTCCAATGGCATTGGGTAACACTCCAATGGCATTGGGTAACACTCCAATGGCATTGGGTAACACTCCAATGGCATTGGGTAACACTCCAATGGCATTGGGTAACACCCCAATGGCATTGGGTAACACCCCAATGGCATTGGGTAATACCACAATAGCATTGGGTAATACCACAATAGCATTGGGTAACAATAGCATTGGGTAATACCACAATAGCATTGGGTAACACTCCAGTGGCATTGGGTAACACTCCAGTGGCATTTGGTAACACTCCAATGGCATTTGGTAACACTCCAATGGCATTGGGTAACACTCCAATGGCATTGGGTAACACTCCAGGCATTGGGTTACACTCCAATGGCCTTGGGTTGCACTCCAGGGGTGCCATCTACTCATTTTCATTCATAACAACAGACAGCTAGCATGGCTATCGAGTTACACAACTTTTTTTATACTTAAACAAACAGCAATGCCTATGTACCTACTGACCGTGAAACATAAATCTCTGACTCAGTCTTAGCCTCAACCTGCATATCATTTGTTATACACCTGTATATTGTATGCCTCACTGCTCCATGCATTGTTTGTTGTCCATTATAGGACATCTCAATAATAAAAAGTATTTATAGGACACACAACAGTGTATGATTTCATTCACTGTTAAGTTAACACTCTAACGACAAACTGCATTGGTCCCAGTCACTTTTAGTGCACTCTTGTCGTTAAAGTTACTGCCTTTGCATTTAAATATATTTCTTGGAGTGTATCCTTCTTACTTAAGTAATTACAGTTAAGTATCTATAGGTATGCATCCATGGGTTTGTGGCTCTAACTTAGAGAATTAATTAACAAGTACTCTAATCAGAATTCAATTGTCAGTATTTACAGACACACAACAGTGTAGGATTTAATTCACTGCTAAACTTAAACTGAGTTGCTCTGTATTTAAATGTATTTCTTGGATGATTAAACCACCTAAGGCACGTTTTACCGTTGCTGGCACTTGAGTCCATAGAGAGTCATGCTCGTGTCTTCTTAAGGAGCCGACCAGACTACCGCAACAGGCTGTTATAAGGTGTGAGTGCATGACTGCACAAGAAGCCTCAGAGAGTGTAGAATCATGCAGCCAGGTTCATTCCAAAAGTGCAGAAGTCTGACCATATAGACTCTGTGAGGCACAGCAACCGCTTGGTTGAGCGCTTGCCTTGTAACATGGACAGCATGGGTTCAAGCGTCCTCTGAAATGCTTACTGTGTAGGAACATTGAGCAAGTCTTTCACTCACAATTGCTCAGTGCCATCGACTGATGCTTGGTCATCAGACAGTGGTGCTTAATAAGTAAGTAAGTAAGTAAGTAAGTAAGTATTTCCTTTATTGAGAAGCACTAGCAACTTTGATACAGCACTGTACATAGCAAGATTAATACATTCAAACAAATAAACAAACATTTATATATACAACCATAGAATTGAATGAGAGGCTTTATTGTACAGAGGAAGAAGAGCTAGAGCTAGTCATAGGGGAAAAATGAAGGGCTTAAATAGCCAGATCTAGGGAAAACATAGTTTATTTGTATAGCATCCGGGCAAGGAAGCATTTCTGAGACAGGTTGTCAAACATGGGAAGCTCACGGTTATGGGACCGTGGTCGCAGCGTGTAGCGAGGTTGCTTGATCGGCGGCAACAATTTATGCAACACATGACAAGGATTGTGCAGAATACAGGCAAAGAGTCTAGTATCCGCATTGCTGCAGAGAGTCTCAAATGAGGGAGAAGATGGAGGTAAGTACACCCTGGCGTACCAACCTTCGGATAATTCCCTCAAGTGCAGAATAAATAATGGTAATAATAACAACAGTAATTGTAACATAATAAAATAATGATAATAACAATAATAATAATCTGTACTTTGATATCTGCACTGAGTTGACAAGAGTTGCTTCAAAGTGGCAACACTGTGGTACAAGTGTTTACACGAAATGGCACCACGGTACTTAGCCAAAACTGCATTCCAGCTTCTTCAGTTCCTGGTCAATCATGATTGCATTCAAGAAAGAGCTACATTGATGGGGCGCGGTGGTATAGGGGTATGTTCGGTGCCTTGCAGCTGGAGGGTTGTGGGTTCGAATCCACCTTTAGCGGTATTTAGGGACCCTGCAGGCAAGTCCTTCACCTTAAAGGAGCAATTGCTCATGCGATTTTGGCGTGAAACTCCGAGTCAGTGTCCGCGCTGTAGTCGGGAGCGCCTCTGAGTAGAAATCTTGAAGGGGTGCTATAACAAGTGCTCATACATACATACATACATTCTAGCATAGTTCTGAAAAACCACTGTGATGCATACAAGAACACTAAGTGATGCATCTGGCCTAGACGTCTGCAATGTGCTTCCGGTTGAACTCTGAACTTTCTATGAAAGTTTCAGGAAGAAATGGAAATTGTCATCTGCCTAGGTCAAGCTACTCTTACTTCATTTGCACTGTATAAAGTTATAATACTTTGAACTTCATAAATCTTCTTATAGTACAGTATATACATGTACTCATCCATACATACCTACATACAAAAATACAAACATACACACATGCAAAGTTGCACACACACAGCGCGCACACACGCGCGCACACACGCGCACACACACACGCGCGCACACACACACACACACACACCCACACACACACACACAAGGACATACTTATTTGCTGCACATCCATGCCTTCTCTTCCAAATCATCAACATCGGTAGGTAAGAATATTTAACCTAGACTCTGGAATGTGGAGGGACTAAATGAGGGACTAAATACTGCGCTTTACCAGGGTTTGGCTCTCTTCAGTAGTCACAGCCTTAAGGCTTTATCAATAACCAGGAATTCCCTACAGAATAATTTCACAAGTATATGTCCTGCATAAATCGTTGTTGAAATCACTTGGTGACGCATCAGATGAAGAAAGCAACCGTCATGACTGTAGTGTAGGTACACATTAAAACCCCATTAGCACTTTAACCATGGGAGTGGACTAAACGCGACTGGGAAACTAATGCAGCTCGTCGTTAAAGTGTTACGATGGTTCTCAGAATAGCTCATAAATCACAGAAAGAATTTTGAAATTTATACAAGTCCTAAACACACAACGTTGCAAAGAAGTTAAAAGAAGTTTTAAATAAAGAGAACCAATAAGAAACACAAAGTCCATTTGACGACAACCATCTAGTATCCTATAATCCGTCATATTAAGCAGTTACCTCTACAAATATATAGTCCGCTGTTCATTCGCGATACAACATAGCGTCCGTTTAATCAGTAGCACCGCACGATAGTTTTTGTTGCAGCCAATGGCAACGCTGATACAATTTTAACGCTGCGTGTCGGGCGATACTCGATACGAAAAGTTGAGTCCCCGATTCTATAATATAGCCTTTCTGGGGAGCTGAAATCGCGATAGAATGAAATAGTAAGAAATAAGTCTGTCTGCCAAGTTTCGACGATTGAATAAGTCTTCGAAATTAGTCGTCGCAAGATTTGACTTATTAGCCTGTGGCTCAAGCAATCAAGATTCCCGCAAGTTAAACTAGATGGATAAAAAGACAAGAGGAAGAAGCACAGGTGAACTCTATTTGACGACAACTCATTCAACAACGTTGCAAAGCCATTAAAAGAAGTCAAAAGCAAAGAGAGGAGAAGTAGAAGTGAACTGAAATCTTTCGACAACTCGTTCCATGTATTCCTGTCAGTGGTTTCTGCGAAGTGTGCAGAGGTCAATCATTTGTCATTATACATTTGTCACACGGTACAAGAGTGACCCTAATAAGCGGGACCTTGGTCCCTTCTGGGTCTTCCTGTTGTATCCCTTGCAATGTTACTGTTTACTGTGTTGATTGTCATCTGTTGGTTGTGCTGGGTACAATAAACGAATGATTGATTGAGGATATCAGAGTATTTTGGTTGTTCAGTTGGCAGTAGGAGGCCCAGGAGTATCGACACTTGTTGCTCCCTTTGGACTCATTCATTTCTCTGCTGAGGAAGGGCTTTCTTAATAGCAATGCTGCTGATTTGCTCGTTCTTTATGTTCAAGTGGGAAGAATGTCCTCACTGAATACCACACAATGCATTACATGCAAAAGGAAACGGAAAGGGAAGCAAAGGAAACCAATGACAATGCTGGATAGACAATAAAACCGAGGACATAATAAGACTTCAACTTTGTACGACAATAGCACTCAGTTTCACAAATGTCTGAAAAGAATGGATTCACAAATGACCAAAAATTATATATTTTGGTGCCCATCTTCACCAAAATGACGACCGTCATCAGAATCTGATGATGACGATGATCAGAAGCTGATCACGATGATGACGAGATGATGACAGTGATGCTCTAATGTCAAATCATCAATTGATGGCCGTGTGCAATAGTACATAAAGGCCTTGTTCAAACTTTTTACACAATAACTGCCTTTCAAAGGCTTGAACCTGCACAATCTCTTAAAAGGCAAGTACTCAAACCAATCGGCCACCGTATCACACAGTATTGTTATTGTTATTGCTATTGTCAATGGTACAGAACTCACTTGACTGAATTTTAGGTGACTGAAGAGCATTTTCGATTCGGAAGATGGTGTTGTCTAAGACAGGAACGATGCTCAGCCTCTGGCGCCTGTTACGAGGGGGCACTTTCAGCGGCGTTGTTGGAGGCGGTGGTCGGGTGGCCAGGAAGTGTAAGCAGGGCCCTTCGTTGAAAGACGGCTGTGGAAGATGTCTTTTGGTCAACATAGCGTCCTCATATGCGACCGGTTTCAGAAATAAAGCCTATGAGAAAACAAACAGTACATCTCCAGTCAGTTACCAATGCCAAAAACACCAGATGCAAAGATAGTTTAAGAAAAAAACAGTAAAAAAATAGTAACGATAAAATTGCTGATGTTACAGAGAATACTGGGGTCTGTTTCCGTTTCTTCTCAGGTTTTCCTCTTGGCTGTTGATTGGACTCACCTGGAATTTTACTGCATGCCACTTTTGCTTAGCAGTGACCGAGGCCTAGAGCACTCGTGGTGTTGTACAGAAGTTCCATGATTATCATAATTATTATTATAACATACTATCATTATTATTATTAATAATTATTATAACCATTAGTATTACTAGGGGTGTTGATTAATGCATAAATTTAATGACGATTAAACTTGTTAATGCAAATGTTGCTTGTTAAATAATATCCTGCATTTACAACACACACACACAGACGTCTTTGGTAGAAAAAAAGAACTAATAAGGCTTAGCAGTTTACCTAAGGCGACGGTTCGAGAAATACATGACAACATCACAGCATCACATCGTCTGTGATACTGCTGTCATGGATTTCACTGAATGAATGACCCGCTAACATGAAATAAATCATGAAAAAATCTTCTCATGGGCCTCCAAAAAGCGATTTAAAAGCCATGAACTGTCTTCGGAAGTTCGGATACAGAAAACAGCTGCTTATGCATTGAGTCATATCAACTCAAAAGTTGTCATCCATTGATGCTATAGAACTGAACAGCAGGTTGACATTGACATGTGTTCACTAGAATCACGGACGTGACATGCTGGGGCACATCCATGTGTGGCCAGACTTTGTTTGAAAGATTCAACTTTCAAACTGCAATCGGACACATGTTAGACGACTAACGACTTTTTTATACATGTACATTTCACAGTGGAATTATGTTTGCAAGATGATTAACAACAGTTAATTTTAATCAATGAAGACAATTCATTTTTCTTGACATTTTAATGATAAGAGTGTACTAAATAAAGAACTAAAGAACTATCGTTAAAGGGTTAAAAGTACAGTAAGCCTAAAGTTAACTTGTGATTACAAATTTCTCTTGAGCAATTGATTTTGATTAAATTTTTAAATAGAGGGACAGCACTATGGTAATTATTATTATTATTATCACTGCTGCTGCTGCTGCTACTACTGCTACTACTACTACTATTATTATTATTATAAAGAAGATGCTTACTATGTTAGCAGGGTCACACAGACACTGTGTTCTGGCCATTCTGATGCTCAGCAATGATGACTTTTGCACGATGCTCTGGTAACTCCTTCTTTTTTTCTTCAATTAAAAGCATCATAAGTAGTCATCACCATCAGTCAACATTATCATCATCATTAACTCAGACAATTCTAGCATGCTAATTAATGATTTCACCTTAAAGGCGTGGGTAGCTGGAAAACGAAGAGTGTACACTTTTATTTGCTAGATGATAAACATAAGTGAAACGGGAGGCCTATAGCACCTGAAGTTCTTAAAGACCAACCAATGTATAAGGCTTGACCTCCTCGGATTCTGACCTGGCAACGGAATGAAAAAGCAGCCTGGCCATATTGCAGACTTGATTTGATACAGCGCCGGTGAATAATCTTGTCTCCCTGACATGGCTTTAGCGTGGTGCTGAGAAATTTAGAAGATTTAAATTTACATTTTTACAAGGCACATCTGAGCTGTTGTACAGTGTCTCCTCCTTTTAAGGACACAATCTTTGAAGGATTGAAATAACTAATTAATCTTCGTTTGGAAGAACAGGACAAACAGGTGGTCAAAGGACGACAATTGAAGTTTCATCTCATAGTCCATCAATATCGTCATCATCATATCTATTGTCATCATATCCATCATACAAATTTACAGTACCAAGCAGTTGCATTTGACACTGTCCTCCTTCCAAAGTTCAGCAATACAACACCTCAGATGTGCCTTGCAAAATGTAAACATAAATCATAGACAGCTATATGACAGAACACAGGTGGCATGGGACAATTGTGCATGAAGAACTTGATCAAGGTCCAACACAGTGACCGCACTTCAATCATCAATCATCAATCAGACGGACGGAGAGAGGAAGGGAGGGTTGTAGGCAGGGTGAATGGATGGAGGGACTAAGGCAGAGGCAGGATAGAGGGAGAAGACTTAATCAACATATCCCGTGACCACGCATCTCTTAACATTTTCGAATTGTTTTGAACCGTTCTAGGGCGGGAAAACATCTAGTTACGGCATAATATGACAATTTAGTGCACTTCTCCCTATGGACCACTTGATGTAGTTAAGGAACCCTGCGCCACCACACAGCCACCATGATCACTGATTACCACCATAGAACCACGCTGACTCCTCGGCTTGACCTCCCCGGATTCTGACCTGGCACCGAAATGGACAAAACAACCTAACTATTGCGGACTTGATTTGATATAGCGCCGGTGATTATGAGCTGGTCTCCCTAACGTGGCTTTTGTGTGGCGCTGAGAAATTTTGAAGATTTACATTACATTACGGTATTCAGAGCTTCTTGGTGTAGTTATACAACATTGGTAAGCCAACGAAGTTATGCAACATAGTATAGGGTAAGCAGGCACGTAGCCAGACTTAAATTTCAAGAGGAGGCAACTTCACAGACCATTGGCAAAATCCTGGTCATTGGGGTCATTGGTCAATAGAAGTTCCAGTATATTAAAAAAGCAAGAGGAGTCAACTGCCTCCTCGTGCCTCCATGTAGCTACGCCTATGAGGGTAAGTATGTGTAACTGGGTGGTGAAATGCCCTGACACTTTGTTCCCACTCTGCCTTGCATCCTTTAGTAGTTGGTCCATGACTATACCTACCATCAGATGTTGAGGGTTAAAAAGAACTTCTTCAGTTGGACTGCAGAAGTTGTGGTCATGTTGCTATGCAGCCAAATGATCCTCTAACCTCAACACTTTTGATGAGCTACTGTGGACCACATCAACAAACGTGTTGCCTTGACCTTTGACTTTTTAAATTAACGATATCCAGACAGGACAAGGTGACATACAAATGAACACATATTGTATTGTATTGTATTGTATTTGAACACTTGTTATAGCGCCCAACCAGATTTCCCATTCAGAGGCGCTCCCGACTACTGCGCAACGCTGAATCGGGAGTTTCACGCCGAAGCGCATGAGCAATTGCGAGTGAAGGACTTGCCCAGGGTCCCAAGTGCGGCGACTTTGAGGTGGATTCGAACCCGCAACCCTCCAGCTGCAAGGCACCGAACATACCCCTAAACCACCGCGCCCCCAGTTGTATGTCGTGATGTGTTGTATTGTGTGTTGTATTGTACTCCACGTTTATAATGCGACCGAGCCACCTGCAGTAAAGATCCGAGAAATTAATCTCTGATAAACCGACCCGACCGGAAGCGAACAATATGGGGCGCCGGCGCAGCGAGCGGGCACCAACCCACTCGGCCACTCAGGATCCTTAAATATACAACTAACTAATGTAAGAAGCTGCGTTCTGTCAGCCTGGTGTTCGGAATAAACGAAAATTTATTGATTGACTTTTGTAAAAGTTTTCCAGTTTCATTGAAGGGATTTCTCAAAAGAACAGAATCCATCTTCATGGTCGTTTCAGAAAGAGATGCGTGTGATTTATGCCCCTTAAACTACCTCTGACCCAATTCCCATTCACTGTCTTCCAGTCCATTCACTAGTCACAGAATGGCCAGGTGTCTTGTTTGTTGGATAGCTGAATAACCTCTATCCATCATCTCCTGACATTTAAAACAGTTTGCCAATGCCAATGATTGGCAAACAAAAAAGCATTTGATTCATCAGAGCACAGGTGGCGAAGAAGGAATCTCCATAAAACAAGTGCCAACAAAGTGACAGAATGGATATCAATAATTGATAATCTTTAGATTACATCGATTAGATATCAACGTATTTAAGATGTGTCGAATGTATTTCGAATATATTTACCATATCAACAGGATATCGATATAATTAGAATACATCAATTAGGTATCAATATATCATATATTATATTGACGGGACATCAACAGATAGAAAAGAAAACAGTAAAGCCGAGAAAAGCTGACAGGAGGAAGGAATAACCTGAACTGTTGGCAAATGTCAGAGAATGAGGCAAATAAACAGAGGAATCTGAGAGGATAGATTTATGCACCGACTTGCAAGGTTTTAAATAGGCACTGCATAAATACTCAGATCCATACATGTATACATTTACATACCTACTCACCTATTCACCTAGCTACAAGCATACATAATATGTACTTACACAAATACATACATACATGCAATCATACATGCATATATACATACTTAGATACAATCACGCATGTATATACACACGTTGCAAATTGCAATGAAAGCGCACACACACATATATAATATTCATAGTCAAATTAGTCATACACATATACATTTACATAAAATCATGCATGCATGCATACATAGATGCATATGCACATACATGTTAGCAAGTGATCTAATCCCATTTCTCTCCTTTCTCAGATGGTCTGCATAGGAAAAGACCTTAACTTCAGTAAATTTGGGGTATATAGACAGAGCCTAAGTCTTTCCCATTACCCCTTCTAAGTCTGAGCCTTTTAGAAGGCTTTGAAATGCGCTATAAAATAACCTGAGCAATAACTACATGGTAGATGTCAATCATTCTGAAGTGTGTACTTCCATTGGGCTGGGGTAACAATGACAGTCAGACCGTGGAATACAGTAAACATTGTTCACTTGTCAAAAGAAAACATCAAAGAGATTCACACAGATATAACTTCATGTTTATCAACATCGTCTTCCTTTCACAATAGCCTCTGAAGTGCTTTTTTCATCTGCTTTACAAAATATGATTAAGTTTGGTCTAAAATTTACAGTCACCCTTAGCTCTGCTGTGGCTGCAATGGACTGCAGAGAATGTAAAACGGAAGGAAATACCGACAATCAGAAGATAAAAGAATTTTGCCACATACGCAATCTTGATTTGAGCCACATGCAACCAGTTTTAACCAATTTCTTTAAGTCACGCACTCTCAAATAAACTACCATTATAATTTAATTTCATTTCATTTCAGATATTTATATAGCGCCCCTTCAAGATTTCTGCTCAGAGGTGCTCCCGACTACAGCGCGGACACTGAATCAAGTCGTTCACGCCGAAGCGCATGAGCAATTGCGAGTGAAGGACTTGCCCAGGGTCCCACGGGGCGGCAGAGGTGGATTCGAACCGCAACCCTCCGGCTGCAAGGCACCGAACATACCCCTATACCACCGGTGCTCCCACAATAATAATAATAATATATATATATATATATATAATTTAAATTTCCCAAATGCAAGTCGTGTTGTAACAAAAGAGCAGCTTTAGTTGATCACAAACACAGCAGAAGTCGTACAGACACATACAATGACGACGATGATGACAATGATGAAGGTGCTCTGTGCTAGCGCTGATGTTAAGTGTCAGATATCAAATCAAGTCCGCAGCTTTGTCCGTTCCAGTGCCAGGTCAGAATCCGGGGAGGTCCACTACGATGACACAG
This sequence comes from Aporrectodea caliginosa, assembly GCA_020284085.1. Classification (NCBI taxonomy): domain Eukaryota; kingdom Metazoa; phylum Annelida; class Clitellata; order Crassiclitellata; family Lumbricidae; genus Aporrectodea; species Aporrectodea caliginosa. The sequence continues at coordinate 224,274 of JACEVL010000008.1, forward strand.
CACTAATATCTAATTGATGGAAAAAACTGTTCAGATTAGGATTCACTGAGGTTCAATGACCAGAAAGTTCCAGATGTGTTAGAACAGACTTCAAAAGTGTCTGTAGTTTAGAATGTGTGGGGAGGAGTAACTGCAATGAAATAAAAGGCAAAACAGACAGACCAAAAATGACAAACTTACCCGGACGAAAGCAAGGCGTCTGGTCGGTACAATTCGATTAAATCTTTGTCCTGAGGACTTCCTACGTATGGTGACTCCAACACCGACCCTGCAGAGGTCATGATCTCGAAAGGCTCCATCTAGGTGAGGCCGTAGTTGTCTTAGAACCAGTTCATTCATCGTTTCTGGCCTGGAGGTCACAGTCCGCCTTCCAAGGAAGTTCAAGTCTCTCTCCTTCAGAGGGATGACACACGTCATTTAATCTGTTGAAATTCACAACAATCATCATTATAATCACCAGTTCCTTACGCCAGCCATTTGGCGGCGATGGGTACGAATAAATTATCTCTATTGTCCTCGGTCATTTGTCAAGTCCGTTGCAACCTTTAGTGTCAGTCCAAGCGATGTCATGTCCTCATTTATATTATATCTATACAGAGCAGTTATCGTCTGCCTTTGTTTCTCTTCCTTATAATCTCCCATGGAGTGCACCAAAATATGACTCAGAAAATCATATACAAGGTTGCTCAGAGAGAGAGAGAGACAGACAGGACAGGACAGATAGACAAACAGACAGAGAGAGACAGAGACAAATGAGAAAGAAACAGATAGAGAGATATGTAGATCATCATTAATCAGTAGAGTCTTCCATGGTCCAGTGTTTAATGCACAAGGCATCAACTGATGGCCCACTGAAACATGAAACTGACCCTGTACATTTAGCAAAGTATAGATCTAGGGGACCTGGACCAAAGCCAAGTCAAAATCAGGTCAACATCCTGAAGATCAGTCAATAATATCAAGACAAAGCGGAAGCCTAGAGTGGATCATAGCAATTTGACAAAGGTAAGTGTTGAGTTGAGAACAAAACGATATGCATCACTGAGCAGAAATAACAGATACAGGACAGTAAGAGTTCCCGAAATCTAGATTTTAAAATCTATATGTATACAAAGACAGATACAGAGATAGAGAAAGAAAGATATAGACAGAGACAGAGAGACAGAGACACACATATAAAACATACATACAGGCAGTGTCAGACACATACAAAGACAGACACACATAGAAGGCAAAGGAGAGGGAAAACATACAAAAAGACTTACAAAGACAGACACACATAAAGGCTAAGGAGAGGGCACTTGTTCAAGGACTCTTCCGTGTTTAAGAACTGAAAAAACCCGTACCGGTCACCAGTAAGCCTTGCAAATATTTAAATATGATGGTAGGTGTGGCCAAATGTGTGATTCACCATTTCTTGCTTCTAAGAGCCTTCCTAGACTAATCAGTTACAGACCAATGCAAAACACTACAGAGTTATTCTGAATGACTAAGACCAAAGAGTAAGAAGCCTTTCCACTCATGGTACATATTATCATGGCTTCTACTGATATACATTGGCAACCATTTCTTCCAACTGTGTCAAAATATACAGTTTCAAGTACACATTCTCAGTTTTTCTAGGGACAGTCAGGCCCGCCAAGAGAGGGGGCAGGGGTGGCAAATGCCCAAGGGCCCGGCGACTGTTAGGGGTCCGGGCTGGGCCCGCAATGAACTTATGAAAGCCCGCAATGAACTTATGAAAAGCATTTTATGCTCAAGCAAATTAAAAGTGTTCAACGATCTCTTATGAAGCAAGACAGATCGAATATGATCTGGCAAAATCATTGAAAGATGAGGATATTATACACGATTTTGCTACAGCTAAATCCAGAAAAGTTGCTCTTTGATTAGCATTAATTTTAAAATTATATTTTTTAAATTAACAACTGACAGACAGACACACAGACACAGACAGACAGATACACGCACACACAGACACACGCAGACAGACAGACAGAGACAGGCACAGACAGAGACAGACAGACAGAGACACAGACAGAGACAGACAGACAGACACCACAGACAGACAGAGACACACAGACAGACAGAGACACACAGACAGACAGAGACACACAGACAGAGTAGTAAATGGTAAATAATAACAATCATCAGGCATTCAAACAAATCTGCTAGACAAAGTGGTTCAATGAATACTGTGATGGTTTGAATATGTACAGAGAATGCCGGTTGGCAGAATCCCACACAATGCACTACAGGCAAGATTCAAAGGTTAAAGAAACAAAGGCAGACCAAGACCTCATTGGATAGATAATATAAATGAGGACATAACATCACTTGGACTAACACTAAGAACAGCTATGGACTCTTAAACAATTGACCCAGGACAATGGAGTTCATTTATTCGTAACCATCGCCACCAAATGGCTGGCATCAGAAACTGATGATGAAGAAATAATAACATTAACTGCTTATTCTGCTTTCATCATCATCAGCAGCAGCAGTACCTGATGCCAGTCATTTGGCAGCTATGGATACAAATAAATGATCTCTATTGTCCTTGTCATTTGTCAAGTACAGTGCTCCTCTTAAACACTTCAATGATAAACTGCATTGGTTTCTCAGTCACATTTAGTACAAGCTCCTCATTAAAGTGCTAATGCTAGTCCAAGCTTTATAAATAGCCAAATACAATACAATACAATACAAAGTCTTTTATGTCCTCAGCACAGTCTCGGTCTTCCTTCCTTTGCTTCTCTTTCCTACTTAGGCCTACATGTAGTGCATTTTGTGAGATTTGGTCAACTGGCATTCATTCATTCATTCATTCATTCTGATGCATGCATTCTCTCTAGATGTACAAACCATAGGAATCTTTACTGAACCACTTTGTGTAGCAGTTGATGAAGACTTTGAGGCTGTATTCAGTGATTTTTTCAAGCATCTGTCTCATTGTACAATTGTGCTTCTTCCTGTGAGTGGGCACTTGGAAAAGAATAAGGCAGATGTTGCACCCACCTTATTCTTTTACAACTGCCCTCTCAGCATATTCATTCATTCTGTTTTTTATCATTTTGGTAAAAAAACTCTCCTGTGATACTCTGAAAGCTAACAGAGAGCAAATAATCTCTATACACTAATGAATATTGAATAATCTCCTGTTTGCAGTCTTTCAGACGTCCTTTAAAATGACTTGTCTCATCTCTCTGAAGAAGATGCATACTTGGATTTCTTGGAAGGCTGACCATAAACTCCAGGCCATAAGTGATGAATGAACTGGTTCTAAGACAACAACGGCCTGACCTAAATGGATCTCTTTTTCTTTTGTATACAGGGACTATTGTCAATTACTCTTCTTTAGGGATTGCTAAATAATAGCATTAGCTAATTACTGTGCATAAATACTAATTGGTAAAGAACAGTAACTACTCACTGTGCTTTGGTAATTCCTAATTAATAACATTAACGGGGGGGGGCCCGTGGCGCATTGGATAACATCTGGCACATTAGACCGAGAGGTACCGAGTTCGAGCCCCCGTTGGGCGGATATGTTTGTAGGCTGCTATTAGCGCCGTTGCATTAACTAGCTGTCTGTTCTGTTAGTAGTTAAGATTTAAATTGCATAACATGTAAATGTACAGCGCAGTACGTTTGTCAGGCGCTTATTAAAGAAAAGATATTATTATTTTATTATTATATTAGCTATTTACTGTGGTTTATTAATTGGTAAATAATAACAATAATAGCATTAACTACTTAACGTGCTTTAGTAATTGAAAAATGATTACATTACCTACCAAATGTGCATTATTAACACGTAAATACATGTTATTACACATATTTACAAATTATTATTGCACAGTAATGTGCAACAGTAATTGGTTAATACATGCAATAACATTAACTACGGTACTTATTCTGCTGTAGTAATTCATAAATAATAACATTGACTAGGCCTATTTTAGTGTCTGATTGGCAAATCAAACTGGCAGACTGACATGAATGTCTACCTGATTCCTCATTACACCTACTAGAGAAAGACCATGTCCCCGCCACCCACCCCTATTCAAATCCTTCCCATTATTATAAAAACTCTTCTGCTAATGTAAGGTCACTGGTCCTTGTTGTCACAAGATGTTGCTAAGCACTGGGTAATTCTATAAATCTCGTTAGACACCTGTAATAGGCTGTAAACCAGGTTCGACAGCTGCCATAAATTTATCAACTCTGGCAATTTATATCACTAGGTGCATGGTTTGTTAAAGTAAGATAAGCTCTGGCAGCAATGAGACACCTGATAGTACAACTGCAGGATTCTTCATTATATATATACTAGATGTTTTAAACCGTCCTAAGACGGCTAAAAATGCCTCCCTCCCTCCCTCCATGGAAAACAGCTTAACTGGCAAACAGCGTAACATCACGCACAGATACATGCACGCGCAGATTATTTCTGTTTCATTATACTATTAATTCACCATTAATTAGACTGTTATAAGCCAGGTTGATTTTATGCATTACACCAGTCTATAACTGATGTTCATGGGCGTCTGTAACAAGAAAATAGTTAAGACTCAAGAAAAAATTTTTTTATAGGCTGTACATGCATCATGATTTTAGGCTCAGATGGAGGATAGGATGGTCTTAAAAGTCTTAGGTTTTGAGTCTGGAGTGAAGCTCTACAGTAGTACAGGAGAGAGGGCAAGAGGAGAAAAGCTATGTTTACAGGTGAAAATGGAGGTGAAAGTGGAAAACGTGAAACGCTATGGCACAAAACTCTACTGATAAACAGAGAAGATAACCCCCATTTTGTCTTGGATGGATGAACAGCCTGGACTTTTGTGGATTACTTTCGTTCTCTGAACTAAATAAAATCACTTCATCAGAAAGTGTTAAACAGCCACTGCTGGGCCTCTAGGGGACAATGGCACCCCTCAAGAGGGTCATAATATATGTACTCATTGACTGCCTTTGCCTCAGAGGATTAAGTGGGGGAGAGAGGCGGATGGTTGCCTCTAAGTGGGAGAGGGGAGGATGGCCAATGCACCCAACTTGCAACTTAGGCATTAAGAATGTCCATGCACCATTGATTTTATAAGTGTCCTCAGGTAATAATGTCAGTATCTATATCAGGGACGTCATTTCCAAGGCGGTGGTCTGACCTAGCCCTTCATCAGCTAAGGACATTTTCTCCTCCACAAATCCACCTTCACCCAACTTCTTTGCCACCATTTGTGTGCACAGTTTTATATTTACATTTATATAGCACTACCGTCAACTGAAAACTCTGACCAGGTATCAACCGATGTCATCAAGTAAATTTCCTTAACAGTGACCTTTGACCCACGCATTAACAACGTGAATGGGACACCAATCAGTCACCCCTAAGCCCACTTAATACACTGGAACTTACATATTATACTACTTTCAAGACCTACAGAAAATAGTAAACACCGACTTCAAAACAGGGTAAAAGAAGATAAATGAACTGCATTGGTCACATACTTTCTGAAGATTTGCTTCTGAGAATGATGTCAGAAGGAACTGAATGAAAGAAAGCAACATGAATGACCAAAAACGGTGCTAATGGACTGAATGGCAGACAATGAAATCAGAGAGTGTTAAAAGAAGTTAGCGAATGGTACAGAACAGAGAAGAATGCGGTGGCGTTGGATTCCTGGATCTGGATCAGAACACTAAGAAGAATAACCAGGGTGCTGGATTGAATTTAAGATACATGTCTCTAACTGTGCTATTTAAGAACCCATGTTTTAATATAGCGATGTTATATGGAGGTCGCACTGTACAGCTGATTAATAATCATACAGTAATGCTATTAATTACTATTTCCTACAGTGCAACCCTAACAAGATTCAGTGTACCATAACAGTGAAAACAGATGACAAAGTCAATTAACAAACACCCGATAGTGTTAGACAAATATCCGATCCATCCGATGAACTCACCAAAACCTCACCTTTTGCTATCTCTCCACAGGTCTTTCACTCAGAACTGACAACACTGCTTTTTCACAAATCCTATCCCATTTCTCCTCTTCCCCTCACCTCCCTTGCCATTTCAACTCTAAACTCTTATCTCTAGTCGTCTGCCTGACTCTCCGGATCTTGACCTCTGCCTATCAATTTTGTTTTGATTGAGCGCCTGTGAATAAGCTGGTTCCCGCGACTTTGCTTTTGTTGGTGCTGTAGAAATCTCGAGTTTACGATTATGATTACGATTAACTGCAGGTTTTTAGCTATGGGGTTTCTCGGTTCTTGTTGTCTGGATTTCACAGTTTTATAGAGATGCAAAAAGCTACAGTTGATATCAAGGCAATGAATTTATGCAGAATTCTGAAGCACATGATGGGGCCAACCACCACGCACTTATGCACGCACACGCACATGCACAGTCTGAATAACTCATTAGCTAAGACTAGACTTGATAAAGAGTGAGTTAATCAACAGCAGTCAACATGCATTTACCAGGGGCCGTTCGTGTTTAACAAATCTGTTGGGAGTTCTTTGAGGAGGTCTATGAGAGGATTGATGAGGGAAACCTGTAGATGTAATTTACCTGGATTTTGCTAAGGCATTTGACAAAGTACCTCAGGGTATTGAAAGTGAGTGAGGAAGAAAGGGACCTGGGAGTGATTATACACAAGAGTGCAAACCGTCAAGGCAATGTGCTGAAGCATCAGAAAAAGGCTAACTCAACTTTAGGAATGATAAGAAGGACAAAAGTCACCAGAGACAAGGATGCAATGTTGAGGTTATACAAATAACTGGCTAGGCCACAGTTGGAATACTGCATCAGGCATGGAGTCCATACCTGAAACAGGACATTGAAAAACTGGAGATAGTGAAAAGAAAAGCTACAAAAATGATTAGGGGATACAAGGATTTGAGCTATGAAGAAAGATTGAAAAGATGTGGACTAACAACATTGGAGAGAAGGAGCAGAGGAGATCTAATCGAAGCTTACAAGATTATCACTGGAAAGGAAGTACAACAGTGGGAGAGGTTTTTCAAATAGCACCAAACAAGGCAACTCAAGGTCACAGGTATAAATTATTTAAGAAGCCAAAAAAATTAGTGCAGAAATTCTTCAGTGTAAGAGTTATAGACTCGTGGAATGGCTTGGATGATAGTACTGTCTCAGTGGACACAATCACAGGTTTTAAGAGGAATCTAGGGAGAATTGGGTATTAGGCATTCCAGGTCAATATGCAGTGGTTCTAACACAGACTAAACGTCTTCTGAACCACTTAAAACCCTTGTTATGTTAATCTGTTTGAATGCACATAAAGTACCTAAGTCAATACACAAAGCCAATATACTTATATAACTTAGTGAAGAAGTAAGATAAAGTAACAAGGAAGAAGAAAAAGAGCAGTGCTGTTATTCCAGCATGCAACAGTGGTGCATAAGGAATCCTACATTAAATGACTTCACACAAACCTGAAAACAAACAGACCATTCATGTCTGCAAAGCTGTATATTGATAAAGTCCACCTGTCGATTGCGACTCCCGCCAGAAAGGGTTTAACTAATCGCAAGCCCTCTTCAACAACACACCTGAATGCAATCCAATCCTTAAGAACTCATGCACTCCACTTCTTTAAGCAGCTCATGAGTCATACTTGAACTATTCGATACATTTACACTGCTCCTATAAATAGCAGAAAAAATAAATGGTTGCAAGATATTTCAGCAATGATCTGATTTGACACAAGTAACATCCAGACAACACTTCCTGATGGATGCCCTGACTGCCAGTTTCACAAGATGCTCTCTGAATGTCAATCCCACATCATGCTCTGGAACCTGACGGAAGAAGCCTAACATTGTGACAGGTGGCATCCCTTTGTGTCACATGGTGTCCAGTTGGTTAGGTGTTAGTAATATGGGCTGGGTTGAGGCTCCCCTGCAGTGGTGCAAATTATGGGGGGGGACAGAGGGGACTGCCCCCAAAGTTTTGACTGGGCCCGCTGGCCCCCAAATGCAAAAATCCAGCCCCGAAAAATCTGTTCCCCCAAAATTATGTGCAGATTTTCGCCTCTGCTCCCTTGCAATGTAAGGATTTGGAGCAAGTTTTTCAGGCACAACTGGTTAGAATGCCCTTCCTTATATATACATGCACTGAAAATACCTATCAAGTATTTAAAAAATGGATGCACTGCATTCCTCTCTATATATAGTTAGGTTTATATCTGTTTCTATTTATAAATATAGTGAATGATGCAGACCAGCAGGAATGTCCATTGTTTGCTACATGGGTCACGTGTCTTAATATAAATAACTGTCTTGTTGAAACGAGGTTATCCATGTCAGGTCAATAAAGTCATTGAGGTCACCCACTTGGAACACTGAGGTCACCCTTTTGAAACCAAGTGGTTCCTACTACGTGTTAGCAACATTACAGCTATGAGATACAAGAACCAGAGAGAAAAGAACCAGGACTAAAATAGCCTAGAGGTATGCTAAGTTCTTGCGTTTACCAGACTGACCATATAGTTCTGTGGGTATTATATGTGACCAAGAAACAGCAAACAAAGCATATTCACCAGGAAGAGAACACAATAGTAAGTTAGACATGCACAGAGTTCTGACTCAGAACATCAATACTCAACGGCCAACAATGGACTTCTTCACCGACCCATTGCTCTGCTCAGTTTGATGACCAATGCAAAAAGTACCCAGAATAGAGAATCATCAGGCAGCCAGTCTTTGTTCATTTGTGTGCACTGAAGGCAGCCTTTGCCACAGAACGGACCCAAAAAGGCCTCAGGACAACCAACAACCATAAACAGAGCTCAACTGACTTTCATTGGAACCAGTGCAAAGCATATTGCACTTTTCAGCATACTTCACAGTGCTTCTGTGATGTACTTAAAATGTACATTGCACTACCTATGTTAAGTGTCTTATTACATACACACACATACATAAATACACACATACATATTTGAAGTGGTTCGTGACACTATGGTTGGTGTGATGCTGTATTGCTCGCCTGTGTAGTGGGGCTTCATGAGAGGGCAGGAACTGGAGGGCAGTGAAGGCCCTTGAGGGAATTATCCGGAGGCTGGTACGCCAGGGGTACTTACCTCTATTTTCTCTCATTTGAGAGTTTTTGCAACAATGTGGATACTAGACTCTTTACCTGTATTCTGCACAATCCTTGCCATGTGTTGCATAAACTGTTACCACTGATCAAGCAAAACTTGCTACTCTCTGCGGCCCTGTACCATAACTGTGAGCTCCCCATGTTTGACATTAACCGGACTCAGAAATGCTTCGTTGTCAAGATGCTATACAAATAAACAAGGTTTCCCTAGATCTGGCTATTGGGGGTATGAATAACTCCAAACATGCCATGTGGTCCCTTTTCATAAGCCGCATCACAACATATATATATATATATATATATATACAGCTATGTATTCATATATATATATATATATATATATATACATATAAATGCTGACATAGAAATATGTAAATATCTCAGTAGTTGCACTTGACAGCAAACTAGCACACTAGCAGAGCTTTAGAAAATGAAGTATATACATTTTCAAATGGAGAAAGAAACCAGCATGAATACCGCATGCATTTAATATACCTCTTTGCATTGTTAAGCCTTCCGCTATTTTATTATGCCTACCATTATTTGTTTAAGCTACCAGTCTGTCATCATGCCTACCAATCTTTGTTTAGGCCTAAAAGTCAGTTAGTCAGTCAGTCAGTCAGTCAGTCAGTCAGTCAGTCAGTCAAGTCAGTCAGTCGTCAGTCAGTCAGTCAGTCAGTCAGTCAGTCAGTCAGTCAGTCAGTCTGTCTGTCTGTCTGTCTGTCTGTGTGTCGTGTGTCTGTCTGTCTGTCTGTCTGTCTGTCTGTCTGTCTGTCTGTCTGTCTGTCTGTCTGGTCTGTCTGTCTGTGGTCACCTGTTCAGTGTCTCCAGCAGAAGTTATCAGGAGAAGCCACTTATTAATTGGCCCTTATTTGTGAAACATAACACTCCAAAGGCCAAGCTGGGGCTTTAGATCTGGTCACTCAACTCACCTTAATCAGTAACAGTTTCTGGAATTTATCCCAAGAGAAATACTAGACTTAGTCCTTGAAAAGACTAACTGAAAAGCAGAATTAGTCATGGAAGAACAAACTGTCACATACTGGTACATAGGCAGACATTATCTCTTAAGAGATTTCTTGAATAGTCTGGACAATAATGACACTGTCTCAGTGAAAACAACTAGAGACCCTATGGGAAACTAAACCAAATCCTTCAGTCAACAGCAACTTACCCACTTGGTCACTGAGATGTGCAGATTGCAGTGGTCCTGCCACAGCTGAGCCACTTAAAACACCATTTGCTATGTTATGTTATGTAATGTTATGTTATGTGTTACAACTTATGCTATGCTATGTGGTGTCATGTAAGTTAAACTCTGAAAAGCGTTCATCTATAGTAAGTCTAGAAGTAATGGAGTATCCAAACATAAGTGTCAAAGTTCTCATATTGCATTCCACATGAAAACTGACTCCAAGGGATTCTTTTACAAAGATGCTTTACACTTGCTAACATGTGGTATAACCTTACTATTCATTATTATTACTATACATTATTATTACATCTACATGGTTTTTATATTCTATTTCAATATGCCATTATGGGTTTGCTAATGGAGTAATAAAGGCTATACTTACTTACTTACTTACCTAACACCTCCAGCAATTCATCCTCAACAGGCAGAGGTCACGATGTCAACCATGTAATGTAACGTAACAAATCATTTATATAGAACCTTTCAGCACCTCCCAGAAGCACGGCTTGCATGGCTGTCTACCGACCAAACAAGTGCACGTCTTAGAACTAGGTCTGTGTCTGTTAATAATAGACTGGTAATACCAGGTGGTCCAGTGGAAACCCTAGCCAGTGGTAACAAGATAACAGTGTGTTTTCGGCCTGTGGTCACAGATTACAGATCTACAGAAGCAGAGAAAGAGAAGCAAACATTTTTGATCTTTTGAGCGAATCAAAACAAAACAAAATTCCATTGTATTTCCAGAGAACAAAAACATTCCTAGCTATCTCAAAACAGCAAAATGAGAACAATTTACACCGTACTAACAGAACAGTTCCTCTCGAAAGCCAAAGGTAAATGGCTTCATAATTCCGTTTCCTTTCATTTTCTCCCTTGCTCATGTTTGCACTGTAGGCATAGCTACAGATTCCACCCTCTACAGACCCACCTCAACAGACCCACCTCAACCGACCCACCAAAAAGGAAAGGAAAGCTGCAGGTGCCTTCCACAACAACCACATCACCTGACCTTGCAAGTATTGTGGCTTAACAACACATGTATACACTTTCAACAAAACTAGTCTTTTGCTGATAGTGTATGTGTTGTCTATTAGTTAATTTTCGTTTGTAAGTTAGTTTGTTATCTGCAAGTAGGCTAACGTACAGAGCGCATTGTTAAGTAGCGTGACCTCACAGAAGAAGTCATCTAGATTGGACACGTCTCTATTCTTGTAGCCGTGTTTCAGAAATGACAGATTAAAAATCATGTGTAGGACTATAATCTCTGAACAGAGACTGTTTTTTAATAGTTTTGACGAGAGGTGTCACCAACTAGATACCCAGTGTACCGTGTCTACTACCGGAAGTGCCTGAAGTGGACCCATTGGGGTTACCGGTACAAACCGGATTTTATGACACCCTTCGGCAACATGTTCACCAAGACGCTTTTCATATAAAGCATACATGAACCCATGTATAAAATGAAGACGCTACATAAATGATGAATCATTACATATATAAAACAAGTCGATTTTATGTTTCGTTGCGATGTAGTTCATTTCGTCTATAAAGACTCACATCTGTAGGCCTAGCCTATAAAACGACAGAACAATGAGAACATAAAACTTTAGAACCGTCATTAAGCCAATAGCTTATTGAAATCAGTTAAAACGTATACCTGATCGTTCATAATAGGCCATCCATTAAACAACCGAGTCCTTCCTAATTGATATCGTCGAAATTCAGCGTGCGCCTAATTTCATTAACGGCTGTTGGCTAATCCATAACCGATAATCCGATCGAAGAGATCCAATCAAAAAGTCTAACTCATTTCCGATAGTCTTCACCAAGTGTTTTCAACACAGCGCTCTCGTCAAATCAATCTCCTCATTGTCCCACGTACTTAGAAGCGTAGGTCTTAAGAATATAGGCGCCTCTTTAGGCCCGCCTATTATTAGGCTAGCTGTAATAATAGGTAAATACGGCTGGCACTCACTCACAGTTACGCCACAGATACACTTGGCTAGCGAGGCCACCACAGACACCTGTTAGCTGCGCCTGTCACAAACCGTGTTCTTATTCGCATTTCAAAGCAGTGCGTTACCTCAGGCCTGGCTTGCACCTCTGCCATTGGAACAGTTATTTTCGGCTCGCTCGTGTTCATAACTATAGACATCAACATAGGCCTACATAGGCCTACAATCTATAGCCTTATGTTTGGGTTTATCATTAACTGCTGACTCTTCTGGCGGTAGTTACAAAGTTCTTTGCTAATATTTTCGGCGAATTTTGATCTCTCTGAAAACACAAAGCTGCTTTAAATGGATACGGGTTAAGGAAGGAAATAGTAGTAAAGGTGTGTGTGTGTGTGTGTGTGTGTGTGTGTGTGTGTGTGTGTGTGTGTGTGTGTGTGTGTGTGTGTGTGTGTGTGTGTGTGTGTGTGTGTGTGTGTGTGTGTGTGTGTGTGTGTGTGTGTGTGTGTGTGTGTGTGTGTGTGTGTGTGTGTGTGTGTGTGTGTGTGTGTGTGTGTGTGTGTGTGTGTCCATACTTCCCGTGTGTGCATAGAATAGAATATTCTTTTTTGTAGGAACTGAATTTTTGGCTAACATAATTCACATAGGCCTACGGGTATAATATTTTATAAATTCAATAGGCCTATATGTATTATTCTAAAAATTGTATATAATATATTTATGCCTGTATATATAGAGAGAGAATGAGGGGAGAAAGAACGGGAGGGAGACAGGCAGGGAGGGAGGGAAGGAGGGACCTTCGAATGAACTTGTAAACCCATGACACTAATTATAACACTCCGATCTCTCTGTCTCAGATGACGAATCTGAAATCCGATAAGCAGTCCTCCAATCGGTCTATATGACTTTCACCTTGATTTGACGAACCATCGGTGCACCAGCGGTTGCTATGTTTTGTGTGTCTTGCGTCTAGGCCTAGATCTCGTCTAGCTGTCTTGTAGGCCTACACCGCGAGCACAAGGCGCCAATAGATTTCACAAGCGCCAAGGTGAGCCCATATAATAATCGGTTGTCGAAGCTTAATTAGCAGCGGTGGCGCTACAGTAGGGCAAGCCAGGGCAAATGCCCGGGTAAAAAGCCTTTGCCTTGGCCGTTGCCCGGCTACAAGGATGCCAGGATTTTTGCCCTGTCGATAATTCATTTTGGGCATAAATCACCCCTTGCACTGCATGCATAGTTACTTAATTGTAGGACTGCCCTATGCCCTGGCTACAAAAAATGTCTGGCACCGCCTCTGTTAATTAGCCTAAATTTTCTACTCGAGATCAACCCGCCAAGACCTCAGATCATTTGTTGTTATAGGTTAAAACTGACAAATTTCAACCCATAGCTTATCGCTTTCGACATCATCGATGGAGGACAGCGCATCTGTCATCCTATTTCAACTCAGTTCTGCTGTAAGAATTCTTTTCGCATCTTGTTTTCGCCAGTGGGGTTCTCCCTAGGCCTAGATTTTATTTTAGTTACAGTTACAGTTATAGTTAATGGGTTTTCGTTTTAGTTATAGACTAGTTACAGTTATAGTTAGTAATATGTTTAGTTAGCCTATAGTTAGGCTACAACTAGGCCTATAACTAAACGAGAATTACACTCACTGGTTTTCGCATTGTCCAACATTCCGATCCGTTTAGGAAAATCGGTTGTATAATATTATAGTCGTCTCGTATATAGGATATATTTGCCTTGGCTTTCTTTGTTAATTCTCTGCTTCTCCATATCCTGCTCAGTATTCCAAGTGCTTGTGAAGTTTGTCCAATTCTCCTTTAAATGAAAATCTCCTCAAGTTCCTCAACAAGAATAGGTCTAATTATATGATCCAATCATCACTGACGGTTATCTGAACGCTAACGTTAGGCCTACGGCCTATGCCAGAATCTTAGCCTACGTTAGGCCTAGCTAGCCTAGGCCTACTTGTTTTTACAAATTCCGATAAATCTGAAACTCACGCAAACATCCATGGTTCAGCCTAATTCTGTAGCTTCCGCAACCCTTATAACCATTTAATCATAAATCTTATAATTAGGCCCTATAGCCGGCACGTGACTCACTTCGCGAGACAAGGAAATCTTCGAACTCGAGATCTAACTTTAAAATCTCATATTCCTGACGAAAGCTTTCGAACGGATTGTTTTCTCTCTTCTCTCACTATAGCTATACGCCTATAGCCTATAGGCCCTACTATAATTATAAGCTTAGTCAGTGTCCAGATTGCAAATCCATCTGCCTACACCAAATATATCACTTCACTGAAACTGTTCTGACCTCAGATAGGGGCATAGGCCTACTATAAACTTGTCACGGCCATTGGTCTTCAACAAGTCTCTCGTCTGGCTTTTGAACATCTCCATCGCCTTCGATAACATAATGACAATAGGCTACTCTGATTTAACGCCTTAAATATTTTATTCTGGCTCAGTTTGTGCACCATCCCATGATCGTCATCACCGAATGGTTTCCATCGTAGCCTAGGCCTATTATAGCCTATACGCTGCTGTCAGACTGCTGTCTGCTAGTCTTCTTGGTTTTACCACCTCGGAGTTTGACATACCACCGAACCCCACAAAATAACCTGGTAATGCTGTACTTCATTTGAATTAGTGCCTGATCGATCTCCTTGACGCGGCCTTTGTTTAGCGCTGAAACATTTAGAAGAGTTGCATTGACATTACGAATCGTAGCGCTAAAGGATTTGACAGAGAACCAGCTTATCGTAGTAACGACTAGCAGATCTTAATAAGTAGAGTAATATTTAAAACTTTAGAGTTAATCGTCTAAAACGTGTCAGTGTGTTAAGTATGCATAATATCACAGTATAAATAATTATTTATACTGTGATAATATGAACATTTAAGAAAATGTTTCATCGCTGGATGTAAATTGTTATTCTATCAGATGTGATTGAACCATGACAACATGCGGCATCGTGTTTCCGGTTCGGTGGTAACATCTGTGAGAAAAGTGATGGAAATTGTCGGAATTTGTTTAAAGTAACGCAAGATTCCGGCATAACGTACAGATAACCAAATCGTCAGAATGCAGTATGACATAAGAAGGTAATGTTTATCGTTGAAGCGTGGAATTTGGATGCTTCATGCACGAGTAATAATCATCGTAAATCTTCGGATAATATGTCTAAAGCCACTCAGCTCAGACGTTTTCAACTGATTCAGAATTCACTTGACCACCCGTCAAGTGAATTGCGAATAAGTCAACAGGACACTCAAGCATCACCATAATCACTTCTCTCCTTAAATCACAACACTAGCTTATTGTTGAGCGCTACGGGATTGTTGGAGTGCCAACTAGTTTTTAGAAGGCCAGAGAGAGGGGACAGAAAAGCTGTTTTGCTGGGTTTTGTGTAGGCTGAGAGACATTTTGAATATTGTGGAGTGGATGGATCAGTGTATGATTTTATGAAAACGTCAGAGTTTTGATTTGAATGGAAAGCCTGACAAATCATAGATAGAAGCTTGAGGCAGATGTTAAATCATCCAAACTTCACTTTCAAACTGAGCTGTCACCAGGATATTAAAATATCGTCATTGAAATCCAGTCCTTTAATCGCTTCATCGAAAATCCCTGTCTGCATTAATTTTTTTCACTGATTTTTAACTCTGCAGTTACTTCCAACCTTATTATTGTCCCATATATTCTTCTACCCAATTGTCTTCTTAACCATAATCACTCCAGCCCCTTCCCCAGTAACTACTCATCTTAAATTCTATAACCAATACATATACCACACTGCACCTTGACTGTGAAACAAGTTTTCTCTTGAACTCCTCATGTTCTGTGTTCCTCCACTCCTCTCGTCATTCACTATCATTTGTCTGAAGTCCATCTATCTATAACTCCTTGGGTTTTCCGTTCAAATGAAAGTCCTATCATGATCAGTGCTGTCTGCTGCCTTTCCATTTCTGTCAACCTAAAGAATTCTCACTGCAACAGCTTCTCTGACTGATTATATCTCTCTGATCTTCTGGCTCCTGAATTTTGTTCTTCACCTGGTATGTCTGGACAACCCTTCTGACTTGATGCAGAACTGACGAGTAAACTGGTGCTCTGTCCAAATCTGTTAGGTAGCAGTTTAGAAATTCCGAAGTTTACGATTACAATTACCAGTTTGTCTTTCTTCAAAGTGCTCTTGCCGTCAGTTCTTTGCCAGACAAAGGCATAAAATGTCCTTCCGTTGAAACTTCATTGGCTTATCAGTTTATCGAACATAAACTTTTGTCATTGACCTCTGATCTATATTAAAAGTTGCATTGAAGGGTCCATGCGTGTTCACTGTATTTCAGCAATGTAATCTAATCTCAAAACGTCTATAGAAGCACAATAAACCACTGATATGATGGATTACCATAGTCAATGCTTTGAGCTTACACCAGATGAGATTTGCAGAGTGTAAGGCCAGGAACAGAATATTGTCTTGATATTTTACGTCCTTTCCTTAGAACACTAACATCAAGGTACTTGTATAGCTTTGTTCAAGTACGTCTCAAAAGCATCTAAGTGGTGTTAAAGTTCATTAAGAACAGCAGGTTCATCTATAAGCAAATAATGCTCGGATATTGGCAACACAGTCACTATGGGCAGTTTGTTGTAAACACCCAGAGCCCAACAAAGAGCTCTAATTCCATCTAGAGCTGATATCTGATACCATGTTCCAAGTTCCTTGTCCATGTTGCACTGAGGAGTGGGAATAAAACAAGCAAATGAAGTCTGCATAACACAGCTCACAGAGCCAGGAGACAATCTGTCAGCAGAGTGATGTAGGGTCAAAGTATATTTAGATGCTTATAAAGCATAGATAAAAACCTATCAAAGGTACTTGTCATTTGGTAGAAGACAGTTAGAGGTTATGCTGAGGCTTTTGGGTCATATAGCCCTGAGTGCGGTAGTCAAGGGATCTAAAGAAATCAAAATGGACACCTGTGTCTAATACACAAGGCAAACAATGGAGAGTCACAAGAGTCAAATGGGAGTTAACTTTGTAATTATAATTTCTATGGTACCTGTGTCAAATACACAAGGCATTAACTGAGTAGCCTATAGAGCAGGGGTGTCAAACCTTTTCTAATGGCGGGCCAGTGGCAATATTTTCCAGCAAGTTGCGGGCCAGAGTGCCGAAGGCGCCTGAGCAAAATGGGCGATGGGATCTGAGTGCATGGGGGTGCGGTGATCCTGTCCCCAGAAAATTTTTGAGAAGCTAAATCTTAAATGATGCATTTTTAGCACAAAAACAGTCAAATTAGGCTTATAAAATCTTAATTTTGATCTTCACTTTTCAATGACGAACATCATATAAAGGACATTGAACCTCAAAATGAAATATATAAACTTTTATTCTCAAATTGTGTAGGGCCTAGTCTTCAGGTAATGTGCCGCGGGCCAGAAAAATATCTTCGGCGGGCCAGAAATGGCCCGTGGGCCTGCTCTTTGACATCCCTGCTATAGAGGATAAGAAGCAACATTTGGAGGACAAGATTCTGTGACTGGTGGTGTGAGGATGTTACAGAATAATTCTGAAACCTTGCTTTATAATTTGATATTATAATTTGATATTATAATTTGATATTATAATTTGCTTCCTTGTTGGACTTCTTCTGTATATCACTGTGGCATTGGTATAGAGAAATTTTTTGCTTATTTAAGATATGGCTTTGCATCTGCCTGTTTTGACTCTTTTCAGGCTTGACGTGTATCGGAAGATTCCAAAGGATTTGACTGAGCCGACATATACAGGAGCATTTATCTCCATTTTCAGTTGCCTTTTCATAGCATTCCTCTTTTTCTCTGAGCTGTCATCATTCCTCACAGTTGAGATGTAAGAAACTTGATTTTGGCAATTTCAAGATAACAAATTTATGTTGATGGAGGCTGATGGCTGTTAATTTTTATTTTGTCTCCAACTTGGTTTCTGTCTAAGATATTATCATGAAGTTCTTGTCTTAAGGTTCAGTCTGCGGCTTTGACTTGCTTTTCTGGCCAGTAACATTGCAATACAGTACAATATAACTGATAGTTGATAATGCCTCCTTGGGAAATTTAGAAGTGCACTCTAATAAAGTCAATTACTGGATCTCTGATTGAATTAAATTGTGTTGTAGACTCTGATGATAAACCATTTGTTTCTTTAACACTTTGACCGCCGGACCATTTATCAGCAGTACGCCACAGCCCTATAGAACATTTGAATCCCGACAGCCCTATCGTAAATTTGACACGCGCAACCCCATGGTAAATTTGACTCGCGGTAGCCCTGTCGTAAATTTGATCGCGGGACCATTTATTACCTGTACGCAGCAGCCCTATCAAAAAATTATAGAAAATACGGCTATTATCATTTATTAATTATTGACAGTAACTCTCTGAAAATGCAAAGATAATGAATGAAACTGCAAAGAAACTGCTAAGTAGTCTACTATATTTTACATAAAACCTGAATGAGTGCGGTCATTTGGTTATTTACATTCGCTAGTAACCAAATGACCGCACTCACTGTTACAGAGTTACAGAGACGTCTCCTCCCACCCAATAAAATACTCGTGGGCAAAGTGGGTACCGTTCAGTTTGACTGCCGGGCAACTTGAAACACGGCAGCCATATCGTAAATTTGACACGAGGCATCCCTCGCGTAAATTTGACACGCGTCAGCTTTGTCGAAAAGCATCGAAAAGCCAGGGTCAGACTCAGAATCTGAGCTATCATTACCAGAGGCAGCGTTGATTGCCAGCACGCCTATCTCCGCTGTATATTTGAAGTACGAGTTAACTCGAACCTGGCGTCTCGGCAATCCCATTCAAGTACGAGTTAACTCGTACCTGGCGGTCAATGTGTTAAGTGATTCAACTTAACTGTTGTATCTGTTCATTTAAATGATTTGTCTGCTGCATGTGTGTATTTAAATGATTCACTTGTTGCATCTGTTTATTAAAATGATTCACCTACTTGTGTATTTAAATGATTCACCTATTATATCTGTGTATTTAAGCGATTCACATGTTGCATTGGTTTATTTAAATGATTCACCTATTATATCTGTTCATTTAAGTGATTCTCCTGATTCATCTGTGTGATTAAGTGATTCATGCATGGTACACCTGTTTATTTTGTGATTCGTCTATTGTTTTTGTTAGTGTTAGTGACATGTATGTTACTAATCCAGTGGACGACTTAGGTGAAAGGATTCCTGTTCAGATTGACATTACAGTCGCAATGGATTGCCAGTGTAGGTCAACTGCAGTCATTTCTCCATAAAAATAAATATAGTTATTAGCTCTAACCTCTGTTTGTTTCATCAGACATGTATTTATAGTCCATCATTGAAGCGTCTGATATTGTCTGACAGAGGACTCAAACAACTAAGAGTTTTGTACTTTTTGAGATGTTATATGCAGGTCAGAGCTTTAGTCTCATCATTTTGCCTGTCTTCAGACTCGAAGGTCTCGTGGATCTTGACCAGTTTGACCATTGATGGATTGTGCGTTTGAAATGTGGCTGTCTTTAGAAGTGACTAGCAATTTGTGCCTTTTGAATTTGATAACGATGCTATAGAACTTTCCAGATAAGATCAGGTCTGATTAGATTTGTTAATCACTAGCTAAGAAACTGGCAGTGAGCTATCAATTCTTTTATACAAAGATGTATTTTGATCCATGTACTGATTGTACCATTATAGTTGCTTACCAGTATGGTAATGCTTGTGTATCTTAAAATCCCGTTTTATTATCCTCTCTTCTTTGCTTCTGTGGAGAAACAGACCACGATATGTGGGCATTAGGTAACCAGTGTGGGAAATACAAGAGCCATGGCTATAGACGAAATGCTGTCGGCAAAGGTTAATTTTGTAATTGTAGCAAGTTTGTGTAGCATAGCATTAAAAGTAACTCTTTATAAAGGTAGCTGTGGATGCCACATCAGATTTTATGTTACATCAGGGTTGGTCGTATGATAAGACCACATTCTACCAAAGAACTGCAAGTGATCCATGTTGCTGTCCACATTTCATTATAGTTTTTGGTACAATGAAGTATGTTATGTGGAGATTATCAGTGTAATCATTTATCCTATATGGCATTTATTGCATGCACTAGGTGATTAAATCTGAATCTGAGGTTTGAAGCAATTGCGAGTGAACGACTTGCTCAAGGTCCCTACACTGTATTTGTCTGTGGGAGGATTTATCTGTACTCTTTGAGTTACAAGCCAATTCCTCTAACTAATCGGCTACCATGCCCAACTTTGGTGACTCTGCTGGTTGTAAAGTGAATTGTTTCTTTCACGAATAAAGCTGATGGTTGTGCTTTGCATTGACAGTTGTGGGATTAGACATACAGGACGACATGGGTCGACATGAAGTTGGCTTTGTTGAAAATGTTGACAAGCAACCATCCAATGAGGGAGCTGCTTGCCGATTTAAAGCCAAGTTCAAGGTCAACAAGGTGTGCAAACAATTGTATGGCTTTAGGTTGCTATGTATTATTAGTTCGTTATTTAAAGAAGATAACTATGTTGATGTGTCTCTAGTAATAAATCAGCAATTGTTTATATCACGCTGCGTTTTAGGTAGAATTTAATTACCTGTAGAGTTTAAACTTTGGCTTTTGACATCAACAGTTTGAATCACCTGTTTTAATTTGAAGACTTTCATTTGACAGGCACTATAAATTGTCAGTTAAATATGTCAGAGTGTGCTATTTCTCAGGTTTTTCTCCATATTTACAGTCGTTTTAAAATGATTTTCAAGGTTCCTGGTAATTTTCATCTCTCTACACATTCGTCGCGAGTGCAGCCAAACGATCCGGACATGACACACACAGTACACGAGCTCATTTTTGGTGACAATGTCTCAGAGGTATTGATATAATTATGTTTTCAAAACCATAACAATTCAGGACTAAATTGTATGTTTCTTATAAGCTTTTTTGTTAAACATGAATACAATTACGAAGATTTGTCATTCTTTATCGCTTCTGAGGAGTTTCTTGGGACTGTATAAATTTGTGATTAAGATTACTATCATCGCGATTGAATCTCTGTAAACGCTCAACGCAAATTGTTTTAACTGCAAGTGGGGCACAGTAGCCGAGAGGTTAGAGCGCTTGTCCTGTTATGCGTACAGCATGGGTTCATACCTCCACTGAGGCGGTTACTGTGTAGGGACCTTGAGCAAGCCCTTCATTCACATTTGCTCAGCACCATTCAATGGTTCAATGGTCCGGCATATGATCGTGTGCACTTCTGAAGTTTGAACGAGAGCAATATAAAATGCTGTTGTTTTGTGTTGTATTGCATCCACATGGCTTGCAAATGGTATGGTATGGGTCTGGGCTTTTGTTGGGGAGGGGTTCTGGCATGAAGAGGCAATGGACGTGGGATCACTTCCTGCTACCCTCGCTACGTTTGACTCATCCTTTTCATTCGCCAGATGGCGTTGAAAGAATGAGCAGTAGGACTTGATGGATGCCTTGGATGACTGCCAAACAGTTAAATTCAAATCCTGTAATAACTTGTGATCATTTGTTCATACTATGACTTGTAATCATACTGTGTACTTGTTAGTTTGAAAATATTAAATGAAGATTATTATTATTATAATTATTATTATTTTATTAATTTATTATTATTATTATTATTATTATTATTCATTCATTCCAAAGATTTATATAGCGCCCCTTGCAGCAAGTTGTACTCAGGAGTTTGTGAGTTCAACCCTGTTGAAAAGGAAGATTTTTACACAGTCATACAGTGTTAAATGAACTCTATTACACAATTCGTAATATTATTATTATTATGCATTATTATTATCCTATTATTATTATTATTATTATTATTATTATTGTTATTGTTATTGAATTATTATTATTATATGGAATCAGGTTCAAGGATTCATATGAGTTTGCTAGTTGCAGCAAATTGTTCTTACAAGTTTGTGAGATGCTGTTGAATGGCAAGATTTTTACACAGTATACAGTGTTATGCACATATTACACAATTCATAGTCATAATTTTGAGTGCACGTTTGTTAGCTCCTTTTAAAGAAAATTCAGAGGTGCTCCAAACCTGACAAACAAGAGCATGATCAAACAGACACTGAATTCATAGCTTCCTAATCGAGCGTGGAGCACAATCAGTCAGTTGTGCATCCATCCTTAACCTTGTTGAATCTTTACATGGGCAACCAGTGCAACTCATACTGCATGTAGTTGGATATATTGAAATTTTTTGGAATCTCACCAATTTGCCAAACCACAGTGCTTGAAATGATTAATCTTGCATACAGCAGATTTTTGGATTGTAATAAAAAAATAGCGATATAGTGTGCATCCACATGGAACAGAGTGGCGAGTTGGATATCGGACATTCGAAACCAATTTGCCTAAGAGGCAGAGAACCACAAGAAGAAGAATAATATAGTGTCATGGAAAGAGAGCTGCTGCTTGTTTTTATTATTTTACTATGTGATCTACTAATTTGTGATACTTTCACTAATTTGATTTATTTTAACTAATTTGTTATTACCATGCCAGAATTGGATTGCATTGCTTGGGTAAAAAAAATTCTAATTTACTTTGTTTAATTTGTTTTAATTTATAATTTAATTATAACTAATTCGTTACTGTGTTCTTGTAAAGACATACAAAATGGTACTTGTAATAATTAATTATGAGTTGGTTTATTTTGTTGTAGCATGTATATTTGCCAGGTGGATCTTTTAATTCTCTGGCCAATCGAAGTCCACTCAAGACAAACGGTTTGTTGAGTAATTTGTTTGTAAATTAATAAACTAATAGAGAAGAAAAGAGCAGTCCCCTTAAGCTAGCCCAAGAGTTTGATGTGAAGTGTTAGTTACTTCATTAAATTTTGTTAGCCTCAACATATCCTCTCCCTCGATGTCTATTCCTAATCTTCCCACCGACAGTGTAAGGTCATTGTAGCTGAGCTGGCTAGGGGCACCAGCATTATTTTGAAACAAAAATTTTTGTCCTGTTGGGTATTTGAACCCCCGCGCTATTGGTTTACAGTCCAGCATGCTAAGCACTAGACTAATTACCTTGTTACCTTGTGCTGTCAGTTCTTTGAACTTTAGCGACCGTCATGATCAAGCCTCTCCATTTCCTTCTGACCGTCGCATCTCTCAGTTCTGCCAAATTCATTCCAGTTGTTTCATGTATCGTCCATCCACTTTTTCCTTGGTCGTCCTTGTTTTCTCCTTCCCTCTCCATATGCTAACATCATTTCCTTTTTCCAATCCATCTGATCGCATGACATGACCAAAGAACCTCAACTTTGCTCTTAGCACTGTTTGTTGTAGTGTATCTTCCTTCTCAATTCCGATACTCCTGCGCACCCAATCGTTGGTCCTTTTCTCTATCCATGATATTCTATCCATGATATTCTCTGCATCTTCCTCCATATCCACATTTCACATGCGTTAATCTTTTTTCTCATTTTCTTGGTCATTGTCCATGTCTCGCTGCCGTATGTTACTGTTGGTATGATCAAAGCCTTCACCAATCTTTTTTCGTGTCTATACTCACATGTTTGTCCTTCCATATTTTTTCCAGACCATTCATTGCAGCTTTTCCTATCGCCACTCTACGATTTATTTCCATATCACACTTTCCCTCTTTTTCTATTACTGATCCCAAAAACGTGAAGCTAGTTACTGTTTCTATTTCCTCTCCGTCTACTTCAAAACTGTCCTCCTCTTCTGTTGTCATGATCTTTGTCTTCTTTATATTGAAGTAGAGTCCTGCTTTCTCGCTTTCACTCTTGAGCTTTCTTATCAGTTCTACCAAATCGTTTTTTTACCCGCCAATAGTGTTGTATCATCAGCGTATCTCAGATTGTTCATTGTTCTTCCCGCTATCTTTATTCCTTCCTCAGCCTCATCCATTCCCGCCTGCCTCATTATCCTTTCAGCGTACATGTTAAATAGGAAAGGAGACAGAATGCATCTAATAGACTAATTAACTAAGCTAAATTGATCAGTTGATTTATTGTATGTGCTATGAAGAAGGTAGAGAGAGAAACAGAGAAAGAGACAGAGAGATAGAAAGGGAGACAGAGAAAGAGACAGAGAGATAGAAAGGGAGAGAGAGAAAGAGAGGGAGAACAGATGTAGATGATAGAGAGATGTGAAATCTATTTTTGTGTTTATTTCTGTTTGGTGGCAGCCTTGAATACGCACGATTATGTCCTCAAGGTTGTCCCAACTCTTGTTGAGGATGTTGGTGGAAAGAAGACATTCAATACATACCAATACACTTTTGCCTACAGGGTGAGCTGTAGCTTGATTATTTGCTATCTGTTATTTGACATATTTATTAGATCAATTTCAGAATAAACCCTTTAATGGCTACATATTGTGACTTTCTGTGTATTTCTCTCAAATGAATCATTTGATATCAGTTATTGGACATTATTATTAGATCCATTTCATAAAAACCTTTTAACGGCTACGACGCTACGTATTGTGACTTGCTGTGTATGCTCTGTCAAGTACAACTTGGATCATTTGTTATCAGTTATTAGATCCATTTGATAGTGAACCCTTATTACAGGTGCGAGGTACGTATTTTGACTTTCTGTGTAAGCTGTTGAATGCTTTATCGTAAAGTCAGTGAAGCTGGCAAACAGTTGTCACCCACATTAATACTTTAACTTCTTTTACATATCAGAAATTTATCTCTTGCCATTTTGTAATCAATAGTAGACTCATAGGAAACATGTATTTGTTTGGAATTTGGCTGTGTGTGTGTGAGTGAGCTGATCAATGGTGACACTTCTGGTTATTTGAGCAATGTTTGCTAACTGATAAATGTTCTATACTTAATGCCATTTAACATTGTTTAGGCTGGTGCAGAGAAGTGCCTCTGGTTATTTTTCTTGGAGTGGAGCTATATAAATTTCCTTAATAGATAAATACAAAAATAGAATGAGTTATAGTGATGCTAATTGAGTCTATCATCTATCTATCTATCTATGGAATTTATATAGCGCCCCTTCAAGATAACTACTCTTGGACCCAGGCCCGGTCAAAGAGGAAGGTCTTAAGTAGTCTATAGAAAGAATCAGAGAGGTCTCGCGGGAGGGAATGAAGGTAACGAAGAACGATGACCAAGCCTAATCGGTGTTTTCACGCCGAAGCGCCACCTCGCGATCATGAGCACTGTTAGCACTGTTAGAAAGCTGCTGGCCAATAGAGCTTAAGTGATTGTTATATACATGTAGTGAAGCTGTGGCTTATATGTGAACGTTTATAGATATTTATATGTATATATAATTTATATGTGAACATTTATTTTTAGGAGTACATGCAGGTTGGACATGGCCACAGCATCATGCCAGCAATTTGGTTTCGATACGACCTAAGTCCGATAACCGTCAGATACATCGAGAAAAGAAAACCTTTCTACAGTTTTCTTACTACAGTAAGTTCCAGAAACTGCTACTCATATTTCTTGTTGTAAATGATTCTACGTGTAACCTGAATGCATTAAATGTAAAATCAAGCAACTTTTCTCGCTTTGTATTGAGTGTGATGAAACGTTTTTGTTTGTTTATTTATTTATTTCAAACGCTTGTTATGTGCTCAGTCAGTTAATGTGGCCGAGATGGAGGCATGCTAACACCGGTGTAAAATGTGAGTTTAACATTCTAAGGCAACACATCAGTGAAAACCATTGTCTGTTGTGGCAACCATTGTGTGTTGTGACAGTCCTGGCCAGACTGTATGTGATAGTAAATGGAAGCAGAGCCTACTTGAAGAAAACTCTGGAGGGCCGCTGCCAACCAGGCAGTGTCTACAATATTAATTAACTAGCAATGTGCACGACGCTTGTAAAGCAGACTATGGTTTAATACTCTGTGATTCTTCACACAGAAATAGAAGTTTATGGTAAGAATTAATGTTTGCACCACTTTTGAGTGCTTGTCCCACTGGGAACTGCAAATTTCAAATTGTTTATCCACCATAGGCTGCCTAGAGCTGTCTTCTGGACTGATATTCTGGACATTGACCCGATTATAGCATGGTTTTTGGTGCACTATCGGTTGATGCCTGGTGCATTAGACACTAGCATTACAGATTGTAACAATTACTTACAATTACAGTTAAAAGACAAGTTGTGAAATTGAGCCAATGTATCAGTTACAGTTGCGACAGAAAGAGTTGAAGAAAGAGCAGTTTGAGTTTTGAGATAAGCAGACAGTGTTGGTGCATATTGGTTTGAAATGCAGACTCAATATTGTAATCATCAGAATTTATTGAGCTGTATGATAGCATGTTGCTGAACAGATGTTTATTGATCTGTGATATGGAGAATGTTCATCTCATGAATTGATCAAATTTCACTTGGGATATTTTTCTGCTAGTGATTTGCAGCTTCAGAGAGCAAGTACAATTACTCTGTTGAGGCAAGACTTCTTCTAGTGGTCAAATTATGCTGTGTTTTGTTAATATATCACTGTGTAGTTCATAATTCTTGTTTTTCTGTTTTTGACAGGTGTGTGCTATTGTTGGTGGTACATTCACCGTGGCTGGTATAATTGATTCGCTCATTTTCACTGCGTCTAGCATTTTCAAGAAGGCAGAGCTGGGAAAACTTAGCTAAAGCCAGAGACAAGCGGACCGTCTCTTGTTTTGTGATGCGTTTATCGGAATTTTAAATTTTAATTTATGATCATCTGTCTCTCGATATTCACTCTGTATTTGACGTACAGTCAATTCTTTCTGGTCTGAATCGCTTCAAGGCTGTGAATAAAATTTTATCTCATCTGAATAACTTCCAGTGTTTAATTAATTCTAAATCTGCTTTAAATTTCTAAGGTGACTGCAAATTGGTTTGTAAAGACTCGGATTGCATTCGTCGGAAAGTAAATTTAGAGTTTAACCTGAAGTGAATTCTGTATGTTTTGTATGCGACTGCGTTCCATGAAATTTTCTGTGGTTTTGTGGTCACGTCCTTTTTTGCTTTTCCAGTTTTTCCCTATGTTAGTTGTTTTCAGCTGGTTATGTTCCGGTTAGGTCAAAGTCAACGAGAGGCAGGCAGCAAGGAGCTTGAATGTTTGAAGACTTTATAGGCATGTGTATGAATGTGATGTATGTATGGTACACATGCAGAGGTAGGCATTTTTTGTAGTGTACATGTACGTGTATATGGCATTGCTCCTGCTTATTTTTCATCCAATTTATTAATAAACTTTCAAACTGATGCTCCACAGTATGATTACAATTATAGTATGAATGGAGGATCACAGGTTATTACAGGAGTCGAATTTAACTGTTTGGTAGCCATGCAAGGTGCCCATCACTTCCTACTGCTCATTTTACCAATGCCATCTGGTGAATGAAAGGCCGAGTCGACCTTTGGGAGGGTAGCGGGAAGCGATCCCATGTCCGTGCTGATCTTCTGCTGTTTGTGCCAGAGTGTTACTATTACCCTAAGCCCCCTGCCCAGCATGCCAAGGCACAGGTGTGCAACATTTCCAATTGGGTGGGATTCATCACTGCTGCTGCCCAACTGAATGGGCACCAAATCAATTTAAGTCCACATGCATGAACTGTCCAGAGATTAAAAAATGTCTTAAGGGGAATGACAACTGGGAGACATGCAGACATACAAGTTCTCTTGCACAGAGGCACGGTGGCTACATTATTACGGCAATGTACATGTAGTAACCAAGCCAGTGTTGAGGAAGTATAGTCTGGGTGTGTGACTGAAGACACTTAAGCATTGTCCAGGCTGAATGCATGTATGCAATGTACTTGAACGATTTGTATGATTGTATGCAGATAGTTTTAATTACAGGGAAATTTCAAAGACAACATTGATTTGAAAATGTTCTTCAAAAGCTATCTGTGTACTTTATAGCAAAATTAGTAGACGTTATTATTATTTTTGTAATAAAAGCGTTACTGTTGAATGCTTGTGTAATTTTTGAAAATATTTGACTGTACCTCTAAATTATGAACAGGCTACAAGCCATTTGTAGACTAAATGTATTAAAAACTTTGTGACGAATGGTAAGTTATGCTGCGTACACTTATGGTTGTTAATTTTTAATTTTAAGGTTTGTGATTGTAAAAGTGTGTACTAGATATATGTAATTGCAGCTGTGCTATTGTTCAGTTGTTTTGTGGTTAGGTAATTTCTCTGAGTATGGTTAGTGGTGTAGATTTTCAAGGTTTAAATTATTTGCAGCAAGTTAGCTGGAATTTAGATTGCCATATATGCTTACGTTTCCTTCTGCTTTTTGGCCCAGCTTCCTGGAGTGGACATGACAGATTCTTCTTCCAAGTGCAGTTTGGTTGGCTATATCTTTATCGTTTCACTGCAGTGTATTTGTATTGTCTGCATCAGGAACCGATTTCCATTTTAACCAATTGTTTGAACTCTGGACAATGAATAAAAGATCATATGGTTAAACTGGAAGAGATGCGTTATTGATATGGCAATGAATAAAAGGTCACAGATGGTATCTTTACAATCCATATCTGAGACATATCTTTCAGATTACCTAATCCTGTCGTTTGACCCTTGTTTCTCCATCAACTGACCAAGGTAGAAATTGAATGGATTTGTACTTTGATATTCTTGTAATTTTGTTGTCTTATGCATCGCAGTTGTTAGCTTCAAGTAGATTTGCAGTCGAAGTTTAGTTTAAAAGTGTGGTAAAAGGTCCACTTTAGGTACGTCTTTCTCTGTATTGGTTGCAGGTGGATTTATTTAAAGATTGTGAACATGTCAAACTGTTTGTAACGCATTCCATACACATCCCGTTCTTCATAAACTATATGATGTAATAAATCTTGAGACGTGATCAGCTGATGAAGAACTGCTGGCATAAATTTGTAAAAAAAAAATTGTTTTTTGTGTAGTTATGATTGTTCTGAGAAAGTAGAAACTGGTCGCTTGTCAATAACTATCCGAGAATGTTCAATTAGAGCGTGTATAAATCTAATCCTAAAATGGCTGTTAATGATAATGAAGAGCTGATAAGTTGATTTCCTGTATATATATATATACACTGTGTCCACGATAAAGTAGACCCCTAGACTTTGTTAAATATCTTGGTCAATTGTACTACTATAGGTACTAAATTTGGTGCACATGAACTTCAGTCTATTCTATCTAAATTTAATTTTATTACAATTGATGCAACGGTTACGATGATATACCCTTATGAAATTGGGTGGTTCAGGAACCAAGTTACCAACACGTAAACGCATAGAATTACGTCATTTTTCTGGCTACCGCAGAGATAGGCTGTTGTTTATAAGCGTCATTTTCGGAAACAATTACACTACGAGACCTGTTTTACGTAACAGTAACAGTAACAGTAACAGTAACAGTAGTTGGTTGTAAAGAAATGGTTTTCAGTGCAGAGGACAAGATTTTAATCAAGGAGTTGAGAGAGACGAAGGGGTATGGCGTAGGAGACTCATTACAGAATTTCCAATGAAAAATTGGTCCCTAGCTGGTGTCATCAAGCTGTTAAAAAGATTGCCACAACCGGATCAGTTGCAAGGAAACCATGAGACGCAAACAAAACCATGGACGCAAACAAATATCAATGCTGTCGGAGAACTGGTGCTGAGTCAGGATGATCAGCCGCGCACGCATCTGTCGATGCGTTTTACGTGTTGGTAACTTGGTTCCTGAACCACCCAATTTCATAAGGGTATATCCTCGTAACCGTTGCATCAATTGTAATAAAATTTGCAGGGTTTAGATAGAATAGACTGAAGTTCATGTGCACCAAATTTAGTACCTATAGTACAATTGACCAAGATATTTAACAAAGTCTAGGGGTCTACTTTATCGTGGACACAGTGTATATATAATCAATGGCTTCAATAATTAAAGGAATGAAATAGCAACCATCAGAATTATTCAGCATAGAAGTTAGGCCCCCATTATTTGTGGTCCAGTGGACGACAGGTCCTGGACTGACTAGTTCAGCATTCCAAACAGCAGCAGACAGGAATGTATTTGCTTCAGGTTGATTGGGAATATTATGTTGCAATGCTGATGGGAAGACAGTACAGTGTGAACAGTTTTCTTTGTTGCTGTTTATTGTTACAAATAAATGGGCATTAACAAAGAACTGCAAACATTTAGTCAAGGCACTCATTTACTTTTCATATTTCAACAAGAATCACAGTAAGACACATGATAAAGAAGCTACCAGAAGCGATGAGCGTACAAACTAATAATCCCTTCATACTAAATGTAATCGTTGCACCGGAGCAAGTCTGAATTTAAAACACGGTTCTATAATGTAAAGCACAAATTACTAGGTACTGTATGTTAAAATGTATTGCATCAAAAGATTCGAGTTACTAATCTGCTCCATTAAATACTTCAAGGCTTAAAGCAAGCAGGTAATGGCAACTACTTCACTCTTCCAAACGCTGTACTTATGGTGATAGGCCTGGTTTAGTATATGTAATCGTAATCGAGCATTTATATAGCGCCACTCAAAAACAGAGGCGGTGCTGCATTCGTCTATTCAACAATATGCGTTTAGGCTAGAAGAGTCCATATTTTCAAAATAGTTTAAAATACAAGATGTAGTAGAGGTTGATGTGGATTTCTACTTGTGACTGTGAATCTAATTAAAATTACTTGCTTTTGATGAAATCACTAATTTTGTTCACTACCTAGCAATCTGCATCTTGGGGTACAGAATTCTCACAGAAAGCTTCCCAAAATCATTTAAATTTAAATTACAAAATACCATTATGGGATTTTGCCAGAATCCCCTGTTAGGATGTCATTGTACAGAACAATGCCACATAAACAAAGTCTTACAATGTTCTGCTGAACAGAAGTCCATACATGGTGATCACAACAGATCAATCCCTTAACTACCGTAACTACGGTAGTCATAAGAATCAAATGAAAACTTCCCTACCATTACAAACAACAGTAGTAGTTCCTATGAACACTGGACAGCATACACTGTCTTTTGAAATCTACACAGCTGAGTGATAAGGCAACTACAGCTATACTAGAATCTTTACATGAGAAGTTGTTCGTGCAGTGTCATATTAAGAAGCACTTGTTGCATTGGATTAATCCATTACCAAGTCTACCCATAAAATATTAAAATATTATCCATAAAACTTCATTGACTTGTAAGCAAGGCCTTGAATAAAAATAGTAGAAGTTATTTATGTTTAAAAATGTTTTCCAAGCAGCTAATCAGAGCTTGCCTAAAATTTTCTACTACAGGACCAATAATATTAATTCACAAAGAAAAACCACCACAAATGTTTACTCTAAAGCTTATGGAGTAACTAATAGAAGCATCAGTTCAACTGTGTTACAAATAGCACTAATGACAATGTATCGGCTGTTGTTTTTATCATTACGCTACATCCCAAAGCAACCTACTTTCAGTGTTACTGCCTTTCACAGTCATTAACAAATGACCGATCTCGTTTCATGAAAGAAACCGGGAATGAACGTTCTGAGATTTTATAAGCCATCTACATTAAAGATAAAGAAGATAAAACTGCGTAGATACAAAGAGCCGCTACATGGCTGCTTATGTGCTTAAAGTAAAATACAAATTAAACAAGTTCAAGCACGGAAGTACAGATGTCCAAATGCCAGCCAGTATGTGCATAAAACATGGCTGGTTTAATTTTGATTATCGCTCAGAACAGAGTTTAAACACATCTTGAGGAAATTGCAGGCTGATCAGTGCTCAAGTTCACCACAAATAATACACAGATTGAGAAAATCTGAAAAATACAACACAGCATTTGTAATAAAACGTCACGTTTCTTAGATAAGCTGGCCAGTGATTAAAAAATACATAATCTCAAATATACATAATTATCTTATAAATGGTTTAATAACAGTTGTCATTCAAATCTAATCTCTGTAAGCTACTGTTAATACTAAATCATGAACCACTAGAAAAGTATATTATTTTGGCTGCATTCACATACAAAACAACATTGCAAAGCTAGAGAAATGTAACTGTGCACAACTTTACAAAATTTTGAAAGTAAAGAATAGCCAAACAATAACCGGTGACAATATTGTTAATCCTGCATAAATTACCATAACTGATTACTCTGCTGCAGCAGTTACTTTCTGGTAAAAAGCAAATTTTAGGACACATAAATGGTAATTTGTTTACCTTAGTTGGACCCAAACAACTACTACGCGCCAAACATCTTCTTGACGGCTGTGCCCTGTTTCAAAACAGACAGTTTTACAATTTAACAGAAAACTTATGATAAATGATGATTTCAAAAGAAACCAAATCACTCACAAATTATGCTGAAAAGTTTAATAAATCAGGCTGAAAAGTTTAATGTTTTCCACTGATTTATGTATGGAACTGAAATGAAAACTGAAATTACACTTGAGGGAAACGAACTGGCAAGACACTTACGTAACTCTTCAGGAAGGCAGTGTGCAAAGTCAGTCACCTAACTAGAGCTAACCAAAGCATAATTATTTTGGTAAAATCCATCGGCTACTCACGGGTATGGCATAGAAGAAGAGGATGAGGAAGATGATGATTAGGATGAGGATGATGGCGCCGATGAAGTACCATCGGAAGCGACGCCAGACGATGAACTTGCACGTCTTCCACGGAGAAGTGAACCACAGGAACGAAGTGTCTGGACGACTGCAACCCAACAGACACAGATTAACACCTTTGTGAGCTATCTAAAGGTGCTACATAAATAGCCACATATATACATACAGGTTCATTCATAGAGAAAACATCTGGTACTGTCTTTGTGTTACGGATGCTTCAGAGAGCAATAACCTGCTATCTGCTTGTTGGTGTAGTCAAAACAAATTACATAATATGCTAAGCTCTTTGAATGTATACAAATTCAGTTTATGGCCACTTTGATGTAACCACCACCATCAGCAGTCGTTATTTATAGGAAAAGTCCAGTCAAAACAAACTCTACCTTCCAGTCTCCCTATCTGTAAGGTCAGAAAGACACGATGTTTAAACTTGATTATTCACCAGCATTTAAACTCATCACCGCCTGCATTCTAGTATCCCTGGTCGAATAGGTCAGGGAGCCTAGAAGGCAATGGTCAGTAATCAAGTTCAACCTGAACAACATGACAGCATTGGCAGAGCGCACAGCAACGATTCAGATCAACCACCAAGAACGTCTGCTCACCCAAAACCTCGTTCCTCTATCACTCAAATACAACGGAACATGGCTTGCCAAATTGACACCAAGATGACAGTGGTACATTTCAGAGCCATGCTGTTAGGGGTTCCTGGACAGACATTATGAATTTATGAGTATACTAATATCCATACATGATCCTAAGCATTCAAACCTAGATGGACCTTGTTTCTTCCTATAATTTGCCACTGCATTCCGCATAGCAGTTCGTTTACCTCTCTTGTAAGATGGTAGCTTAGAAATGAAACTCTGATAATTAACAATGATTAAGCTAAGCAGTTGTTCTAATGCAAGAGAATACAGACTTTGGTGGATCCAGTTTTGGATGCTGGTTGGGTTCGTCCCTGGCTCGTCCAACTGGTCTCTCGGTAGCCTCTCCGTGTGAAACCAGTTCTAGCTCCATCTCCACTTTACCCTACAAGAAAAGAATGGCTAGTAGTACAGCATAAATTGTATAACAATTTGAGTTAGAAGCTAGAAGTTAGAACCCAAGTTTCGAACAACTATACCAGAGTGCTGATACTCGCCTCGTCGGTGCTGTTCATGCAGATCCAGGCCATGTTCTACATGACCTACTGCCCCCAATTAAAACTGTAGTATATGCTCTACCTCCACGTAAACATGACAGAATTCTACCTGTTGCAGACAGTCTGGCACGCAAAACATTTATTATTAGGATGATTTATTCGTGATGATATACTTCATAATGTACACCAAAGTGTGGTTAGCAATTGGCTTAATAAAGGATTTGCTTACTTACTTACTTACAAGATTTACAATAATATGCAGCAATTTAACAATTCTTAAGACCCTTTATCTACCACTGTTCTTTAACACTTGGCAGTCTTTCAATGAAGAATCTCACACAATACTAATAATCCAAAATTGGCAACATTTCAGATATTGGTACCTTAAAGTAATGCACCAACATTGAACCACATATGGCAGAGAAAAAGACCAGGGCCAACAAACCTCAAGGCCAAAGCAGCACCAATCTGCTAGCAAACAAATACAATGATGAACTGGACATGGAAAATGTGAGAATAAGATAGTTACCGTTAGCTGTCGTACTCCTCCGACTTCATCATAGACCGGCCAGAAGCCCTTGAGCCGCTTCTGTTCAAACAGAGACACCATCTTGACATCTGAACCACCTGCTCTCTGAAAGTTGGGCAACTGATCCAATGAACACTTCTCCGACGCTCGGACAGGCTGAGGCATCGACTCGAGATTCATTTCCAAGGCACCTAAGACCAAACAACGTCGTAAAAGACAAATTAAGACAATCATCACTCGCTTATTAAACGCCTCTACAAAAAAGAGGCATGATTTATAGGTTGAAGGATCATTTGGCTGAGGCTCACACACGACAGCAGCAATCTTGCAGTAATGCAAACACTTTCCTATGGGTTACTGTACAATGTACATGTACAAATAATGAGCTGCGTGGTAAGGCATCATGTGCATGTGGGTCGAGAGAGCTGCTGATTTGAGCAGCGCTAAATAAATGTTCCATTACATTAACATTTACAGGCTTCATGTGCCATTCCAGCACAAGTTGTTCACTCACACACTTCTCTGTAATCAAGTGGCTGAACTCTGTACCTGCATAAGGTATGGGGAAGTAAATGGTTAAGTCCTGTGACATGCTCACTCTGTGTCAAGGAACTTAGGATATGTCCATTGCTGGCACAATGGCCTAAGAGAAGGAAATGAGCACCACCCCTACATTCCTCTATCAAACGTGGGAACTTTGCTTTTTATATAAGACATAGTGTAATGCAACTGAAAGTGTTTGCCACGCTCCCTTGAAAGTGTCTTTCTGATGCTCACTTAGTCACTACTCTATCTCTGTGCCTCTGGACACTAATCAAATATCACATTTACGTAGATCTGCTAAACTATTCTAAGTCATGTTCAGAAACCTTCTCAATAGTCTTGGAAGTAGTACCACTAGTTCCTGGGAACATTGCAGCTCTGAAAAATTCTGAATCAAATTGAAAGAAGTTCTCTTAATTGCACAAACCAAGGAAGTCGTCCGGATTGAATTTGTCATTGTCCCAGACTTGGAAAATGACGACAGGTGGCAGTTTCTTTTCCGTTTCATCCAGGTTCCAGAAGTGTTCCTTCTTTTTCACCACTAGACACTGTTCAGCTGGAATGTAATCCAGTGGAAACACATACCTCCAATTAAAGTTTCCTTCACCATCCAACGATCTACAAGCACAGACAAGAAAAGTCATGAACATCACAAATCCCTTGACCACTCAAACGTTGCAAGTTAAGAAAATCTAACTGGACAGATAAAAACATTGGATTGCACGTCATGCCTTATTGGTGGTTAGACCGTCTGTTTGGAATCGATAGAGCTGTTCTTAACAAACTTTAACACCATTTAGGCTAGTGTAGGTGGTGCTGATATAAGGTACCCGAAAAGTGCTATATAAAGTAACCAGATGTAGACCTGTGTCTTCTGACTAAAGACACTCCATGCACCTGTTATGAACACTCAAATAAATGTTCTCATTTGCCATGGATGGTTGGGAGTGCTACAGAGCAGCTAGCTTGAGAGGATGCTAGACAAATCATAATGTAATTAATTAAATGAAAAACAAATTCAAATACTATTTTTCAGGTAAGCCCATTTCTGCCTTTCCTCAAATCATTCTTCTTCAGGTAGTGCCTCACTTGAGACACTTATTTATTTACTAATACTTACACAACACCACTTTTGCCCGGTGTCCCCTGCACCTTCACAGATGAACAGCATGATCACTAAGGCATAAATGCCACCCAAAACAGCTTAGGGGATTCAAAGGTAGCCGAAATGGATCAAAGACAGACAGACAGACAGACAGACAGACAGACAGACAGACAGACAGATGGACATACAGAGGTACACAAAGGCAGACAATCTGATTGACCATTTGCAAGCGTCAAAGCACTGCCTCGACTGACCGACTGACCTGTAGTGGACATCAGTTTCCTGTTTTTCATCAATGCCACGCACCCAACCCTTGACGTAGATGTCACTCATCTGCTCTCCAGTGATAGACGTTTCATCCAAAACAACGTCTTTTGTGTTCCAAATGATGACTCGTAACTCAAACCTACAGACAACCGACATCCAATAAGTAACCCAAGTGCGGTAACCTAAACCAAGTCATTGTTCTCAGCAGAAGGTTTCAGAGTTAAAAGCACAATTCAGTTTATAAACATAAACTGCAACCTCTCTGGAATAAGTTTTTAACTGGTAGAAACAGTTTAAAATTATACCTGGTAACGTGTTAATGCTTTTGCAGGTTCTAGTGGGAAAAAGAGGAGCATTTATTCATCAAATGAAAAGTGAACGAACTTACTTCTTCGGTTTACGAGATTTGACGTCTACTGGTGGACCTGGAGGACCAATCGACACCGGGAATATATCAACCCACATTTCCAGTTTCCCCTAAAAATAAATTACAAGAAATCTGAACCAAATAACACAGTAGCAGTCTCTACTATTTATACACACAACACAACAATCATAGGAAACTACTGGTTGCCTGATACAGCATATTATAAGCAACCAATAACTAAGAAACTTCAGTGAACCACTTGTTCCCTATTATAGACTATAACAACATTAGGGACCATTATCCCTTCATCATCACATCATCATCATCATTCATCACAGTTCCTAACGTCTCATGTTTTGTGGCGCTGGTTGCATCAGGAACGACTTCTATTCTCTCAATCATCAAATTCAATGCCTCTCTCATATTTAGTCTGAGTCTTGTGAAGTCCTCATTTATCCAAAAAGATTTGTATAAATGACTACACGGCCTATCCAGTGCAGTCTTGGTCACCCTTCTCTCACCATCGAATCTTCCATCACAGTTGACAAGATTCTTTGATGAACCATTACCCGGTCCTTTCCCAGCAGTAACAATTATCTGAACATGGACCATTATCTGATCAGTAACCATTATCATACTAAGAACAATAATCCAATTCAGTTCGTTATTATAAATACCTTTCGTGAGCAACTTTATATTGATCACTGATTGAAATCTAAGCAATGAATTTCTGAGACATGACCCAGTGATGGCAGGGTGACAGATATTTGACTGATCAGCTGACCCACCTGTTCAATTCCTGGCTGGAGTGGATTGTACAGTGGACGTGTCTCCACATGTTCCGGAACAAGTGGAATGCCCATCGACTGAGACAGAACGTTCAGCACGTGCAGCGCCAATCTCTCGTTAGGAGGGCCTAAATGACCATGAACCGGTTTCTTTGTTTCTGAAATTCATACAGCACACTTAAGGTCATTGTTCTTTTATTATATGCCACTATGAACATGAATTGTATGGAAGCGCCTCAAAACTCAAGAAACGCCTCAAAACTCATTATTTCTCATTGGTCTTGAAGCATCTACATGTAGATAATTATCTAACTGCTCTTGACATGGTGGCTGAGTAACCATGCCTCCGATTTGAATTTCTTTGTGACATTGCCCATGTTAAAAATAATAATAATCACCACCACCACCAACAACATACAACAACAACAACAATAATAGTGATTCAATAGCCAATCAACTTTTACATAAATAGGAACAAAATAGTGCAAATACTGTGCAAACAGTAGTCTTACATCACCTCTTTCTACTAGCAGTTATACTACTGGCACCATGCCATGGCCCCAGATGATATGCTCACCATAATCTGACAGAGTGTAGATTTTTCCACTGATTTTGACGGAGTTGTTGTCTGGGTAGACTGGTCCACCCCTCAGATGCTTTATACAGAACCTCTCCAGGATCTCAGTCGGCTTCAGGGTGTCCCGCCAAGCACAAACACCCGAACTGCAAGGAAGGAATTAGACGTAATATTCATACACAACACTGTACAAATACCCAGTGAACGATCTGTACTACCACAGGAGATACAGTCTTGCAAGCCAAAATGAACATGCCCAATAGAAACATAGAAGACTACAAGGTCTACCTAGGACCACAGAAACTGAAATCAGGATCTGACAGCCACAAAAAATCTGGCCTTCATACATTGTGGAAAGACACTCTATAGATATATCAGCTAGTTGTCACATCATTGGCAGTGCTAGGTTCAGTTGAGTTCACTACTAAAGAGCTAAGGTCATGAAATTTCAAAGAAACACTGCTTATCTAAACAGACTGTCTAGGAAAATAAGAACTGAAAGTCCATGATAAATGTCTGTCAAACAATTGAAAGTCTTTGGAAGACCTTATGCAGATCAGAAGAAGTTAAGCTTTTACTGGAGAGGAAAAGAGAGGCTCAACTAACGTGCAGTAGGTCTTTGGAAGACTAACTGTCGCTCGATACTGAGTCAAGAATCGGTTTTCCAGATCAATGATAGTTTCTCCAACTGTGTCATCTGATCCAACCAGGTCGTAGTCTTTTACACGAACGTAAAGATCTTTGTCAATCGGAAGCGTAGCCTTAACCTCAAACATCCTGAGAACATACAGCAAGTAGGTAATGGTACAACAATCACACTGTGGAAACATTAGATCCTGATTCTCGGGTTTAAAATTGAATAATATAGATTGTACTATATGTCATTTTAAAAAAAGCAACGCTGAGATATCAGATGGTTCAGCCCTCAATTTTACAAGTCTCCACTAGAAATTATCCTGGCATTGAAAATCCACTGGCTGAAGCACACACAAAAGCATCGGTCAAACAACCTGATAATGTACCGTTTATGTACCAGTACAGATGTACACACGTATGTATGTCCATGAAGGCTTGTTACAAAACGCTTTGTTATAGACATGATTCCCATATTCAATACTGCTTTAGAAAATTACCTCATTACAATGTTGTCTTGTTGATAAGGTAGTTCTTAACATGGCTCTCAAGACATTGTAATAACGAGTTTCTAATGAATGTATTTGTGTATGCACATTTATGTATACATTTATACCTGGAACACAGAAACATTAACATAAAGAGTAGCTGAAGAACTTCAACAGTCGCTGACTGACTGACCTGCCAAAGACCGGATTCAGCGAGTTCGGCACATATTCGTCCCGACTGTGAACTTTGGCCTTTCCCACTTTTATGAGGACATATGGATCAGCCTATAACATCAGCCATCAAACTAATTCATCATCATTTATATACTGGTAACTATCATCAGTACTGTTGTTGTCATGAACATTGCTGCTGTCACAACCACGATTAATTTTTGTATTAAACATCATTCATCATCACTAAGTATGCATGCATGTAGAAGTTTCAGGGAGCCATAAGTATGTATGTATGTATGAGCTTATTAATCTATCTATGTATGTATTTATCTCTGTATGCATCTATCTATGTATGTAACTGAACATTTATTTAGCACATTTCAAGCTCCTTTTTAAAAAAAATGCAGGAACATGGCTCCATACAACTCTAAAATGGTTCATTTTAATGTTAGCTAAATATGTTTCTTGTACATCAGCTGAAACACAAATTTCTAAGGAATTTGCGATAATGGAACATACTATCTCAAACGTAGATGTATGTATATATGTATCTGGCTCTTAAAAACATCACAAGACTGCTTAACATGGCAATCGAACAGATCATAAAAGGTGCATCTTAAGCTGTCTTGAAAATGTTTCATAAGCTGTCTGTGAGAAATAGCTTTTAAGTTTGATGTTAGAATAGTTAGACTATTCCAGGCAGATAGGAAAACACAGTAAGATGCACCGTCATATGAAAGCTCAGGGCCAACAGGTCTCCATGGGCTGCTGAACACAACGACCATCGACTAAACTGGTTGGAACAGGAACGCAGAGTTCTCTGATGTAGTCAGAGCTGCACTGACTATTAAAGATCTTCCCATGAGGACGATTATTGAAGATTTGCATAAGACTTGCATGCACTGCTGTGGACGGAATGAACACTTACGAGACCACTGGGATCTTTTGGTTGAAGATCAGTTGCCTTGACAACGTAGACACGAACAATGCACTCCACTGGACCGGGATCAGGCAGATTCTTTAGAATCCGTGGTGGCAGAGGTGCGTTTGGATCTCCCGGTAACTGGTAGACACGGAAGGTACCCTGACACAACAACCGACAACAGTTAAGTCATTCAGTGTAAAATTATTTAAATAAGTGACAACTTTAAATTAGCTCAATGTGAAAACATTTAAAAACCGACATTTCTACGTTCACTCATTCACTGAATTCTCCAGTGAGTCCGCTTATATAGATTGTAAAGCATTGTAAAACTTTTTAGTATTTTATTTATTATTATTATTACTATTATTAATTATTATTATCATTATTATGCATGTATTAAGCACCACTGCCTAATGAGCAAGCATCAGTCAATGGCACTGAGCAATTGTGCTAGAATGATTTGCTTGAGGTTCCGACACAGTAAATCTCAGGGTAGGCTTGAACCAGAACTCCTGTAATGGTTCCTTGCTAGGGAATGCAAACCCCGGGTCTTTTTTCGAAACCCGGGTTTCGGGTTTGACGGCCGTGAAAACCCGGGTAACCCGGTTTGGACGGGTTAACAAATATTACATGATAAATAGTATTATGCACTATCTTGCGTAAGAACAACGTTCGTATGCAGCTACAAGTCCAACGTTCTCCAACAGTCAAGAATTTTGCATAAAAAGAAAACTTTAGGATAATAGCGATATTTTTTATATAAGCAGTGTTTTCAATAAAAAATGTTCCCGAACTGAACAATTCCAGAACAGTTATGGAAGACATTGCAAGGGTTCCAAAGGCCTAAACCTGAGCCTCTAATTTTATAGCATCTTGAATACCAGTAAACACTGAAAACGCTGAAATTAAATTAAATTAACTAAATAATTTTTATTAAAATGTAAGTAAATAAAATAATTTTTTAGCAGCTTGAAAAATTCACGGAATGCCGTTCCAGGAGCGTTCTGTCTGAAAGAAAAATTGCATAGACCTATAAAAATAATTGTCAAATGACAGCTTAATCGTCTACATCTCAGCTTTATTCCAGTGCCTGCCCATTTGCTTGCAGAAGATAATTTAGTCATCGTTACTCTGAAACCCAATTTGGCAGAGCCAGAACTTACTAAAGTAGATGCTGCTTTGGAGACATATCGCTGCCTGTGATTGTGCTTGGACTAAGAGGCCTACCGTCATTGGCTTCGTCAGAACGACAAGGGTCACCAACGTCCTTGTGTTTCAGCAGGTTTATCTTATGCTTGGACCCGAGATGAATAGCCTATATATGCATATTTCTTGTTGCACCGCTGGCAATTTTTGCTGCGACTTAGGCTACATAACTGACATTGAGCCGTCTGGCCCTCAGAATCGTGAACGAAATGATCCCAAACACCACCCTTTACATTTGCTGATTTAGCCATTGTTTGGATTTGTGTCTGAAATCACTAAATTCAAATAAAAACAGTTTACTGCTATTATTTACGAATTCGAAGCTACGACGCCGACGTGTCAAAACACTCAACATTAGTCACTGGTCGTGTGAAATGGGAAGCCACACTCATACGAAGTCACCAATAAAGATATGGAATGAGCCGATAAATAAGTAGTTAGAAGTTGTATTACGTAAACCCGTTATCAACCACTATTATTGTTATATTTCCATTACTCTGCATTTGTGAGTTTCACACCGTGAAGGACGGTGAAAGTTACGATTTTCAAACCCGTCGAACCCGGGTTTCAATCGCGTTCAAACCCGGGTTTCGGGTTTGAAAAAAGCCGGGTAACCCGGGTTACCCGGTTCGGTAACCCGGGTTTGCATTCCCAATTCCTTGCCTATCCAGTGGCAATATATAAATAAAATAAAATAAATAAATAAATAAATAAATAATATGGTTGATTGAATCAGAGACAGCCTTGTAACATGGTCAGTACAGGCAAAGAAAAGTTACTCTCTAGGGACATTGAGCAATTCCTTAACACCATCAACTGACGTCTGTCATTCAATAGTGCTAACTATAGCTATTAATAGTGCCAATTACGTACATACAAATTAACCAAATAAAATCCACAATAGAATGCTGAGTCAGTACTAGTGGTTATTACTTTTCATAGCTAGCAAAAATTCCAGTTCCATTCATTTTTCAATGGTTCATTTATTTATTTATTTCATAAAATGCATTTACCTTGAATTCCCCTATTTGATTAGATTCTTCATCCTCAATGTTCTTGCCCCTCACCAGATTGAACGTATTACAGAAGTCACTGAATTCCTTAAATTCTGGAACTTTCTCTAATTCTGATGGATAGACCTATAAACAAGTCAAACAGAACATGATGGAAAGGTTCCAGAAACACAAAAATAAGCATCAACATCAACAAATAAAGACAAACTATCTCATTAAAATGTCTCAAAAACTTTTTTAGATTCAAAGGTCTAAGCTGTGAGCAAGGTTTACATGGCACTGACAGCAGTCAGTGAGACAGTTTAACTGAGATCAAGTTTATATAACTGATTTTGGTATGATAATGATTTGATATGAAGAGTCCAACACTGCTTTGAATCAAATCAAACCCCAAGACTTAGCACTAAAAAATGCAGATAAACTCAGAATTATTATTATACATTTATTAAGCACAACTATCTAATGGACAAGCATCAATTGATGACACTGAGCAATTGTGATATAAGGACTTGTTTGAGGTTCCTACACAATAACTATCTCAGGGTAGACTCAAACTCTTCACAATACAAGGAGAGCGCTCAACCCAATTGGATACTTCATCCCACATAATCTTGAAGGTTAGTTAATTTGTGAAGTGCTGGTAGTTGGATCCAGTCTACTATTAGCACACAAAGTAGTCATGCACATACAGTATACAAGTATGTATGTTGGAACTGAAACCATAGCAGTCTGAAGTGATGCACATGTTTGAACCCCTGCCAATTGTGTTCACTGTCTGTAAATAGAAAACTTGAACAAAACCAGAGACATGGTGGTGCAATACCTTGATCTTATCATATCCCAGTTCCAGATACTGTTTGCACTTGTCGAGTTCTCCGACAGAAGCATAGTACTTGGACCACCAGTCGATGTCTTCCTCCCACAAATCAACCGGCTGTTGTTAAAACAGACACAAGAACAGAGGTTAATCTAATTCAAAGTCTTCCATAAAACCACCATCGTAGCACCAGAACACCAGCCAATGGTCAACCAAGAATGAAATCATGATCCATGTAAATATTCCACTAAATAGGTCAGGACTACGAGAGCAGTTATTCCCCAACATAGTAGAATCAACCCAACAGCTGGGCAATCATCTGTTCAGTGGATGACCCTTGGTCAGCATGGCATCGATGTAGCTGTGATTTCTGCAGATGAAGAACTGATTGGAGAACACTGATGGCCCGAGAGGTCAGCGCTAACTGGTGAAACCACAACACAACTTGCACTGACTGACTCTTGAAGCACCTTATAGTTTAGATGACAGGTAATTTTATTATTTCACATGCATCTAGATTCGAATAATATTACTTAATTAACAATATCATGATATTGAAAAATAACAGTAAATAAATAATATAATAAGCATTGTATCAA
Organism: Aporrectodea caliginosa; assembly: GCA_020284085.1. Lineage (NCBI taxonomy): Eukaryota > Metazoa > Annelida > Clitellata > Crassiclitellata > Lumbricidae > Aporrectodea > Aporrectodea caliginosa. The sequence continues at coordinate 268,361 of JACEVL010000008.1, forward strand.
ACATGCACAAGAAATAGTAAAACTCCACAGAAACCAGAAGGACAATTAATTGATGATGATCACAATGATGATGTTAATGAAATGATGGTGGTGATACCATGAAATAACCTACAGGTTATCAATTTTTACAGCATATGCTAAACATTTGAAAATATTATAAAAATAAACATTTAAGCTCGATAAAATAAAAATGTTACCAAAATGAAAGTTTAAGCTCCATGTTCAACCAAGCACCAAATGAAAACAATATCATGGAAGCAAACAAAAGAATGTTACGGAAAAGAAAAACTTGAAGCTTATGCTCAAAGTTAAAGTCAGGTACAAGACTTGCTTTTACTTTCTTAGTTTATAACGCACTATTACTTACTGACAAGCTTCAGTCAAAGGTGTTAACAATAATTAGTCAGAGTCCACCAAGGCCCATACACAGTTGCAGACTTGAACCCACACAAGAAAGAACTAATACGTTTGACGACTTACAGATCGATCTGTATTTATTTTTGTATTTGCAGTGCCTTAAAGAACCTCCCTTACTAACCACTACAGACATACAAATTGTCATGGATGTGAATGAATAGAATGAAGGCTTTGAGGTAGAATCTGAAAACAGTGGCCATAGATACCAGAAGAGATGCCCAGAGCATTGATGAAACTACCCTTGACCAATGTCTTCTCTAGTTTTTTGCATGACTTCACACAATAAATCAATCAACTAGCAAACCTCACAAAATGACCTCAACTCCTAGAAGTCCTGCCTCCAAACATAACATAGCATTGGTTTTAAGTGGCTCAGAAGATGTGTAATCTGTGTTAACAACACTGCAAAAATTAACCTGTAATGCTTAAAAGCCTATCTCTCCTAGCTTTCTCTTAAAAGCTGTGATAGTGTCCACTGAGACAGTACTATCATACAAACCATTCCACAAGTCCACAAGTCTCCTGCACTGAAGAAATTCTGGCCTAATGTCCCTTTCAGTTCCTTAACCCTGCGACTACCGCTGGGGTCAAAAATGACCCCAGAGGTAGTTTGCATTAGTGCTGCTCACCCCCTATAAGAGATATCTCAACGAAATTTTATGACTTTATAGGTATTCCTGTTTTGTACAAGATCCCAAGTTTTATTTTACATTTTCTAACACCAGGTGGCGCAGGTATTCCATTTATACACTGAGTACCAGTGGGGTCATTTTTGACCCCAGTGTAAACTGAATAATTCTGACATATGTAAAAATAGAAAAATACATTTTTATTGAGCTAACGTTTATTTTAAAAGTATTGTTAACAAAGATAAACTATTATATATTGTTTACATGATATATTTATTACCAAAAATGTTGACAGTCCGCTAACAGGTGTCCAACTGGTTATGAGAAATCCAATTCTGTAAGAAATTGAAGTGGATAAATAGGAAAGGCAGTGCCATCTACGGTGAAACATGGAGTGATATTTCGGACAAGTCAAGAAATGAAGCAGTGCAGCAGTTGCAGAGTTTAGACGATGTTTCAGCGACAGCAAGACTAGAAATCGGGTCCAGAAAATATCACGTGCCCTTAGATTTGACGATGCGGTGCGCAGATGGGAACGTCAATATCCTAAACAACTTGCAACTATTAGAACAATATTTGACAAGTGGACAAAATCATTAGAAAGTGATCAGAATTCCAACATAATCTGTGCCACCTGTAAGCGCAATGAGGGCGTTTTTGTCGAGTTTACCTGGATAAACTTAAAACAGTAACTGTAATGACCGGAAATTGTCAATATTAGTTTTGAACAATGAACACTCGGTCACTTTGAACACTAATCTGTAACTATTAAATTAAAAATTCATTCATTTCAACAGCCTATACATGTTCCAAATACTTTACTAATAATTGTTTTCAGGGCAATAAATAAAAATGCAAAAAACAAATAACTTATTGTAAAAATTGTGTTGGGGTCATTTTTGACCTCACTGGTACTCAGTGTAACAAAAAAATTCCGGTAATCTGAGGGTTAAACAATAACTATGCTTATATGCTTCAGTTAGATCTCCTCTGCTCCTCCTTATTTCTAGTGTTGTTCGTCCATACCGTTTCAACCTTTTTTATAGCTCAAATCCTCATTATAGCCCCAAATCATTTTTGTAACTCTTCCTTGCACTTTCTCCAGTTTTTCCATGTTGTTTGGGCTCAACCGTTTTGTGTGTGTATGTATGTGTGTGTGTGTGTTGTTTGTGTGTGTGCACACAAAAATTGATACTCTAATTTTTAGAGTTACATTAGAATAATGAAAGAGGCATCAGTTGACAAATCTAACAAATTCACTAAACATTAAATCTTTGATGAACTGTTAGTGCAACAGATATAGTCAAAGAAAAAAGCCATGCGCAGAAAGCAGAGAAGTGATGAAGAGAGAGGAGCCAAGTAAACATTCACCGATTTCAGCGTCGGCTTTGGTTTACTGCTAAACTGAGGTGCTTCCTTCCTTTGCTAAGCAATCAGAAAACATGCACACATGTATGCAATGCAATGTAACACAGCTGAACATTTATATAGCGCCTCCATTATTATACTGGAGCCACTGCAAAATCAACGTGTCCACGATCAAGACAAAGCAAAACCAAACAGTGGCACAAAAAACACATCTAAACGTCCAATCACACACAAGCACAGAAACATAACTCAGTAACACAACAAACATATGAACACATGCAAACACACTCCGATAATGTACATAATGTAAGTGCCCACATTTTATATATATATATATATATTAGTACATGCAATCATCATAATGTGAATATTATGTATTACTTTAAGAACCTCATCATACCTTCATGAAGTTCTTCAGCATATTTGTAAGGATATAAAAAGGTGCTATAGAAGAGTTCCAATATATATACCTATGCATATATATACATACAAGTATACACATATATATATGTGTATATATATATATACGTATATATAATTATATATACAGTATTACACACACAGGTTAGAAAGTTTTCACGTATGTACACACGCAGTGCAGAATTGAAAGAAAGACAGAATAATTAGAACGAATGCTTACGTTATTTTGATGGTCTAGTATGACAACATAAGTTAGTTGACTAAGGTTCACAATGTGCCACAAAATGATGTTAGTTAAATAGAGGCTTCAATTAAAATCTTCTGCATTACAATCATAAAGTGCAATATCATTAATTCTGTTAGTATCCAAAGTGGTATAAAGCATTCAGTGACAAATTTTACTTCAGTGCATGAAGATAACTTTTACGTAGCAATCATGCACATGCTATTTGTATAAACAATACAACCATCAAAAAATTTAAAATTAATATTTCTCAATTGAGAAAAAGATGTTACAAGCTCAAACAAATAACAAGCCAATTAATCAAAATATCAATCAACGTCTTAATTAAGAAGTATGACATTAAAACCTGATTAAACTAAAGAAAAATATTGTCTCCAGTGAGGAAAAAATTATTACATAACTAAAATGTGTTAACAACTCATGTAAGTATCAAATGACGTTTCAAATGAGAAAAATCACATTAGAAGCCCGATTAAACTATGTGAACATCGATGTTTCAATTGAGAAAGGTTGATACAACAAACTGCACAGTTTAATGAACTAAAAGTGCAACTGAGCAGACCGTGCCATCAGAAGTAATTGCACACCTTGCCTCCAAAGCCTACATCCAGCGCACGGCCAATGCGTGCACGCAACTGTCTACCTAGGGCCTATAGGGGAATCGAAAACAAAACGCAAGTAATAAGCAAAGCATCCTTCCTCAACAACAAAGCAACTGCAAACAAACAAAATCTAGCATTGTAGTAATAACACATGAAACGTTATTTGAAACGAAACAACTGCAAAGAAGTGATATAAATATATCACTATAATGATATATTAATGCTGCAACAACAATAATGAACTGCTAGTAGGAAGGTAGAAAAATATAATAATTAGGAAACAAATATATTATTAATCAAACAAGAAACATCAATAACAACAAATGTCAAAGTAAATATTGCAAATAAAATGCTTAGAAAATCCAACCAAACTCGTGTCTGCTACAAACAGCCAGTAGAAAATGGAACATGGTTCGAAACAAAAACCACAACTGGCTCATAAGAAACCTCCTTCTAATGCTGATCATATGTATCTAAATAAAAAAATCAAGTATTATATTTGAGATATCTATATCTCGATGTCATATCAGAATTTGCATTATAATGAAGGGCATTACAAGGAAGTTCATGTGTATATAAGGTGATAAAATGTCACCAAAAATTAATGTAAGAAAACAAAGAGTACATTGAAATGATGCTTACAAGAGGCGATTTGTCATCCACTGCCATATCGACAACATGGTCACCACCGCGAGCAGCACGCAAATCTGAAGCTGCCCACATAACATTAAAAATTGTATGTAAGACTCATATTCAGAAAAACAGATTTAAACACTGGTATTCAAAAAGAAAGATTGAAACATTTAAATAAGCAGCAAGTTAAATTGCTTTCTCAGTGGCTGATTGCCGTAAGATTCTGCCCTCTATCTCTTCTGCATCCATGGCTCCAGTTCTGGTGTGTCATCCAGAAATTCACAATTCATTTCTGGAGTAATATTATAGTGATAGGCAGTCATCCTGATTTAACCCCTCACATTATTGCTCACCCTTAAGCAGTTGGGTAAAAGGGGTAATATGGTCATTTTTACCCACCATTTGGAATTGAAACAATTTCGTCTTCTTCAGCATCCAAAGGCTGAGGACTGCAACGGAATGACTCAAGAGACTTGACAACGTAGACGCCGATCAGAGGCTTGCGACCAAACTGGCGATTGTCGCGTACACGGATGTTCAGAGGAGGTGCGTACAGCTCTTCCTTGGGCATCATCTACAATACAAAGAATCCTGCAGCTTCAACTACAGACCTTCACAGAACGTGACAGATAACAACATCAGCTGTAAAAATGGTAGTTAACACAGCTTGTCAGACTGTCGACGTTGTATGTATGATGTTACACATTTCTCCCAAATAAATAATTCCTAATCAATTTGTCATTAATATTTTCCTACAAAGTATCACTAAGGCCTGCAACCAAGTAATTTAGATCAGCATTCATGCAGTTTAAGAAATTTATAATGTAACAGATATCAATTAATGTTTCAAGTTTAATTGATTTGGATATTGGGTGTTTAATAGATATTGTAAATATCAATATGTGTATGGCTATTTACATAGGTTCTGCATATTCCTGCATTATGCTGCACCATAAACAAGACAAACTGTAAGCACTATTCCTATGCAGAATCCAAGTATGAACCTCCAATTGGAAATTAACATAAAACTACAGTGTAATCTACTTCAATATGCAAAATGATGCAAAGGCACAATGTTATATTACTTACCATGTCAAAGAATAGGATTGGATCGTCGAAGTTAGGGTTTCGACTTGTGTTGCGAATGACCTTTGACTGGACGACCTGGCCTCCAACCTCGAACTCCACGCTTGGGGAAGTCACATTCGCCAGCTGGAATCGCTTCATATTCCTCACACCCCAACACATCACCTGAGTGGAGGAAAATAGACAAGGTTATACATCACTCAAGGATTCATGAGAGTTAAGCAGCCTCTTATTTCTTTATTTATTGCAAGTGTCTTCCCTGTTCTGACACTATATGTTTCAAATGATAAAGCAAGAGCACAGGTTTGCACCCTCACTGAGATGGTTACTGTGTAGGGAACTTTATGAACAAGTTGAAGAACAAGTTCTTCATTCACAATTGCTCAGTACCATCGATGTTCTGTCATACGGTCATAAGAGCACTTCAGGACTTTGGTAGGAGGGCAATATCAAATGTAGCCGCATTGCATCACATTGTCTTCTTCTCAATCTCCTCTCCATCTTTGAATTCTAAAAGGTGTGCTAGTGGTGACTTCTACCAAAGTTTCATGTATTTTCTCTTTCACTATGGCTGGGTTTAGAGCACATCTGAGTAGACATCTTGAAAAGATTCTACACAAATTCTGTATCACTATACTTTAGATGACATTACATTTACATTACACAGCCTATAACGAATAGATGCATGGTTATCTGACTGCTCTTTACATTTCAGTCAAACACCCTAAAACTGTCAGACTACGCCTTTTAGTACACTAACTGATACAGCCATGCCAAAAATGATATTCAAATACCAGATGTTTTGAATAGTATGTATGGTATGATAGCCAATTGGTTAAGCACTCAGCCTGTGAAACAAGATCTATTTAAACCAGAGCAGCTTCGACCATGGTTCATACACGTTTCATGAAATGATTGCTTGTAACGTTGGTCTCAGCATCACTGACCTCAATGGCTGTCCTGGTCATCTGTGGCCTGATACCATGTGGCACCATGTACACCCGACTGTTTCTGGTATTCCTTGGGGGCTGAAATGGTAATTCCTTGCCATCGGTCATCTACAGAAACAACATCACCATAATAATTAAATAAAATATTATGAGTTTTAGCAAATCAAAACGTAAACATGGTGTGTCGTTGGTGTGTCGCGAAGAATTGGTGTGTCGCTAATTCTCACAGCATGCGTCAGTCACTCTTGCATTACATTGACTTACTTACTTTAGCAGTTTAGTGGACGTAGGCTGTGACAATTCGTAGCACTCTCTTTATATATCTTATTTGATCGAAATCTAGGGCGGCCATGCAGTGTTTACCTTATACATGTAGGCTACAATTATTGTACATAGTATAATACTGTTACACAAACCCACTGCAGTCTGCAGCAGTACACACGTTTCCGACCGCGCCGATTAAAACATTTACCCGTTACCATGACATTCGAAATGGACAAATTTATCATAAGAAAACGAAATTTAGCGAATCTAAAACTGATTACGGAGATTCAGATTTTGGTAGCTGTAGCTTAATGTGAATTAGTTGATAATTTGATAAGTTATATTTCCTAATGTGAATTAGTTGATAATTTGATAAGTTATATTTCCTAATTTTGTTGATAATTTGATAATTTGGTAAGTTATAAAAAAATTATTTCGCAATTAAATGGAACAAACTGGTCGGAGGTGCCTCCTCAGTCAGCTTACATATTGCACTTATACAAACTGTGGATCCTCGTTTTTAATATGATCTAAAGAAATATCCAGGAGCAAAAATCCCATTAACATTTAGGCCTACTAAGACCTAAGTTAACATAGAGTCGTAGGAACGACGTAAAATCGAAGCATTAGATCAGTAGAATTAGAATTTCAGAATCATTAGAAACTCGAAAGCATTCAGTGTCAACATTATCATTCATTAAAAATGTTAACAATTAAAAATTTTAAATAAATGAATTGGTTTAACTTTAACATTTCTTATTTTATCGATATTCACATATTATTATCAAAGATGTTATGAAGTCTAAAATCTTTGCTAATATTGCATGGTGTGTCGCCAAATTTATTTGCAAGTTTAGGTGTGTCGTGAGCCAAAAAAGGTTAAGAACCTCTGATCTACAGAAACAACATCACCATAATAATTAAATAAAATATTATGAGTTTTAGCAAATCAAAACAAAATTAGGGACAAAGCTACGTTCTCAAATTATCATCCTTTCTAGAAGTATCACCACTCTAAAATCTGTAAATCTTGTAAACACAGCTAAAAACAATGTTAAAAGAGTCTCTGCCCACTAAAAACTACAGTAGTTGAACCTAAATTATTAACCATTTTATTCTACTAAAACTCTCAATTTCAAGTATAGTCATTCTCGATATCATTCTTCATATGGTTACCTCAGTCATGATAACAGAAAACGATAGGATGGAACATAAATAAAGTGTAATTGGCAAAACAATCACTGGTTCAAACACTTGTGCTGACCAACAAGCCAACACTGCAGAGCACTTAAGTCAGTCAACTGCAAATACCATAGGTAAGTGTATCTATAAAGGTGCTATCTTACCAACTATGAAGTGATGACCACTGTGCATATAAAATAGGCAGATAAACTGAAACAGATGGTCAAGTTCTGCACGTCATGAAATTATGAAAAATGTACAAGATGTAAAGTATTCATACAAAGCCATGTAAAAATACAAGACAACAGAGTTTTTCCACAAGTCTTCAAAGCTCAACTTAAGATCCAGAAACTCAACGGCCAAGGATGAACAAACACCATTCATCTATCATGCATTACTTACAGAGAACAGGAGTAGGAAAACATGTAAAGCTTATCATGAGATACGGAACAATATAATTTGTCTTTGTTGTACAGTGTTATGAAACAGGATGCAAGAGGAGCAACATAAAGAATCTGGAGTCAAAGAAAGCCAACTATTTAATATCGATACTACAAACTAATACTAAAGTCCATATGCTTGAACTCAGTTTCTGAGATATTCTACTTGCACCATGAATACTTGAAATAACCTTAACAACATCTCCATGAGTCAAACCTCCATATCACACATCCAATACAGTGGTACGGTATGTTTAAGAAGCACCCAACCAGAACTGAAGTCAGGGTATGCTAAAGATTTGAAATGCATTAGCTAAAAGTAGTTTCTTACAAATAGTTTCTTAGAAACGTCAGAGCAACGAGGTAGACAATTCTGCCTGAGCGAACAATTTAGTCATGAACACAGATGCTACCAGATCTTAAAACATCTTTGACATGCTCTAATAACTCAAACAAAAACTGATCTTAGTAACACGTAGACTAAGCTACAACTGTACTTATTTTACCCTTTCAGCTACCAAATCTATGCAAAATATGAAATACGGCAAATGATCAGACATCACCAATTTCTGTCTTTAAGTTAATATGATTCAGTGAGACTACATAAGGAGGACTTTTCACACACCACACCTTGCAGAAGAAGATAACGGTAAGTAACGAATAAAACTAGAAAATCAAGGCTTTAGGAAATTTTCAGATTAACGAATCTACACCAATGAAAGTATCAAAGAAGCTGTCTTTACTCTTTACTACAATACTAAGAATTACTGGTCAAAGCGAAATCAAACCCAGAAACTCCATATAGCCTTGACTCAGTTTCCTCCACAAACATGGAACATAACTTAATTCTGAATGGTCACCAAAGCTGCTAACCATAAACTAACACTAAACAGCTTCACAAAATTCTAACTACATTCTCTTACAAAGGCATATTGAATTACAACACATAATTCAATATATTCATTCATCCTAAGAAGCCAGTGCCGTAAGTGGTACTTAAGAAATGTAAATACTGTTAATCTGGATTGCTGTATTTAGAGCATGGGTTACGGTTATAAGATCCTTCGACCTCTCGCTACTTTTGTAGATAGCAATGCGTTACATCAATGACCACACAAAGTCATGTTTAGTAACAACCATTCTGGCTACATACAGGAACACCACACAAAACTTATTAGGCAACAGCATGCAACGGTAAGTACAACAGACAAAGTGACAGGAAGCAACTCATTGACGCAGACATACAAACAGACCACCTGGAAAGCATTCAGGATCTGCCCGGACTCATCACTGATCTGAAATTTACAATTACATCTACACCTGTTTACTAGTGTGCCAAAAAACAACAGGTCGTGCAGACAACGAGCTTCATGCAGAATAAATCAACACAAGAGATGAACTGCTACGATTAAGCCACTCCAAAGATGGACGCAGAGGAAAAGAACTCCATGTAAATAATGAAGGAATAGAACCTAACGAAAGTAGTACAGGCAAGGAATCCCAAAGGGAAAATAAGTTCCTAAGGAACACCAACACAGACTGTCACTAAATGTTCTATGTGACCTATGATTCCAGATTTCATCGGTTTTGACTAGTGTGAAGGGGTCTTGAACCTATGCATGTTCAGTGAACTGTGACAGAGTTCAAGGTGTGTAAAGTGTAAACAGAGGAAGGGGATTTGGCCTATACAGGTGAGGAGAAAGGGCACTGAGGAGGGAAACAGCTACCTAAAAGAACTGTTTTCATTGAACCCTGTAAAGTTGCAAATAGAGTTTTGTGTTTTAAAGCGGTGTTTTTTTAATAAAGAGAAGACATGAAATTGAACTCGACTTCTTGACAGAAACTGAGTAACTGCTGGTAAATAGACCAAAGAAACTGATTTTGATTCCCAAGATCCACCAGAAAGATAGTTCATGCTCAGACACCAGCATCAAATTTGTTTCTTTTTAAAGTTTGTTTGAAATGCCAATAAATTCAATTGACACTACTGGTAATTTCCTTTAATTGCTTTTAAGGAACAAGAAGGCTGCTGACTAAAAGAAACACTTGTATATAAAAAACCAATTAAAGATAAAAGATAACAGAAATTCAAATTATTTAAGCTCAAAGGTAAAATGAACTAATAACTAATAAAAAAACAGCCATCAATAATCAAAGACACAAAAATCTACACGAAAATAAGAAGGAGATAAACTGATGAAGTGAATTCAGATGAATCAGTTACTGGTAAATAAACAATAGCGGATATCGGATAATTGTTACCAGGAAGAGTTCAAAGGCTAGAAGGAGTTCTCCCGCCGACTGGTTTCCCTTCTTCACCTCGAACCACTGCAACATCGGCTGTTGAGGATTAGCTGGGTCCAGCTTCACAAGTGGATTTGCCCTCGCTCGGCCCAGGAACTCCGCTGAACCCTAAAACAGCAACCAACAGGGTAACCAATAAGAACTCAATATCAACCAGATGTCTTACTAACTGATTACCATTACTGCATTACAGTAAATCGATTTAAAATAATCTATTCTGTGCAGATTCAAGAGGTATTAGATTAATTAACTAATCCACAGCATTCATACAGGTAATACCTGCACATAAATGATCAAATTAAAGAAGTAAATGACAAGAAAATGAAAGAAAGCAGGTAATCGGCAAAATGATTAAACAGAAAGAGATATAAATTAATCTAATCCAAACAGAAGACTTCTATAGCACTATTATAATAAAGCATCAATTTGCTGGTTGATTCAAAGTAGAGCTGTAGTCATTGATCATTATTCTTTGAACAGAACCACTTGAGACAGAAAATGCTTACAAAGGCATCGTGATCAAAGACTTCAACGACAATCTGTGGAGGATTTTCAACAAGATATCGAGGGTCACCATGTATGTCGACCGATTCGAAGATCAATGTCTGATCCCAAGTGGGACACAAAGTCTTTTCCTCTTTCTCAGTTGCTTGGCTCTGGTTCATAAATATGACTCGAGCAAATGGATCTAGAGACAACGTTTTCATAAAATGTGTAAATACAGATCCCAATGAAACTAAACCAATCTGATAAGAGAAAACTATCATATCAATGGCGACTACCCGTAGATTCATTGGTGAAGCAATTGTACACACTTAAAATAGAAACTGTAGAAACACAACAGAAACTCCGCCACTGATCATACTCTGTCAGTGCCAGCGTGGATGAAGGAGGAGGGCGACGCTAATGATCTTTGTTATCACAGAGTGTCATTAAACTGAAACTACTACTACCACAACAGAAACACAATACAAACAACAGAAGAAAAACACATTTATATCAATTTGACTTCAGGACTAGCTTCAGACACTTCTCTTCTTCTTCTATGAAGACACTAGTTAAGATTGTTTACATTTAAAACTGACCAGAAAGACCACTGCTGTCCCCTGCAAGCAAATCACGGCCCTGATAGACATAGGCACGCATCTGGTATTGAAACGGCTCTGCAATCAATAAACACTTCCCATGAATTCATGCCGTATTTTGAAATAAACAAAACTAATCGTGTTTAATCTTTTCATTATTTGCTGTTGCACAGAATTCCTGAAATTAGCCAGATTTATTTCAAGGCTGTGGTGCACCACTAACTTAGCATGACCCAAAGTAAACAAGTCAATCTAGATGAAATGGCCTTGTCCAGTTTCAGTGGAAAGGTTAGACAATGTTAAACTTGTGTTAGCTCCAAGATTAATACAGGAAATGAAAACATGTCATGCCAAGTGATATTAATATGTGCTGGTTACTACAACTTGCAGCAGTAACCAATTCGTAATAACTTGCATAAGTTGCTACGGTTTGACACAGTTGAGACCAAAACTAAAATTAGGAAATCTCAGCAGGGTTTAAATTTTGCAAGACGATAAACAGCATGGCTATTCAACAATAAATAATCACATTTTAAATGATTAAATGTGCAAAATATAAGGATTAAAGCACAACTTTGCTGCTAATCAATCAATATTCTTACTTTTGCAAACAAGAAACATTCTCGGAGCTGATGTAACAGCCTTCATCAATTCTTCATCATCCTGAAGAAAAAATTCTCCCAGCATTCAGCCACAAAAATTTGAACGATCACAATCAGACAACAATGTGTTCGATCAACAGATACTACCATACATAAGTATGCTGATGAGATAAATTGACGGTATTATTAACTCTGGCAGATGACTAAACCTGCTCAAATCAAAAGTAAATATGCAGTAACTGAGGCAGAGAATGGGTTACAATTTGGTTATTTTCATGTCTAAGAGAATGATTATAATATAGAAACAACAAATCAGCTGCTGCTTGCAGAAGCTATAGCATGCCATGTTCAGAATGGTTTTAAATGGTTTTAAGTTCAATTACCTGATACATTACATTTGAGAGCTACTCCGATACGCAGTGGGCAGATGGAAATTCACAGGACAGTACATGTATTTTAAAATATTTTACAACCATTTCTACTTGAGATTTAAATTTTGATTATAATACCTTCTTCTCTTTTGTCGTTTCTTCCTGAAAAGCAGAAAAAGAGTTTTAACTAATCTTGAACAATTAGAAAATATCTAGTTAAAACAATTAATAAGTCAAATATATCAGTGAGTGAGCCAGCAGATGAACGAAGTAAGACAGTATGCAAGGCAGTGAGCAAGTATGCAACTGAGTCAGCAAGTAATTTAAGGACAAATAAAGCACAAAAACAATAAATAAATATGACATAATAAAGTAGCGAAAGTAGAAAATCAGTCCCTTATGCTAACTTCGAGCGGCAGCCATGGGTATGAAGGGTTAATGTCTTCACTTGCTGTAGCCTCTACATAAGAGGGTGGGTGGCCAGTCCTCTTCTTCATGTTACAGCTAAGTTCACTCTGGCCACAATTAGATCAGAAATCTTGAAGCATCTCTCTGCCTGGTGGAGATTTGAACTTGTGACCTCTAAGTTGACGGTCCAATATATACTATCAACTAGACTGTAGTGTACCTCAAAGTAAACTGAGTTCGAAACTCACCAACTTGGAAGCAAAGCTGAAGAAGCAAGGTGCAGCTGACTCCGTCTTCTTTTTCTCTTCCTCAGGAACCATCTTTCGATGCCATCGACGCCTTCGCACGAGATCCATTTTTCGTTCCTTGTGATGAAATTTCATTGTGAAGAGCGGAGCATATTCCCAGCCCTCTTCACTTGTCAAAATATTCCTACGGGACTAGAAAAGCAGAAAAAACAGTTCCAAACTGACTTTCAACTATTGCAGATCTATAAAATAAATATAGTAGGTACAAAAGTAAGTAGCCTTTATTTGCATCTAACAGGTGCACACGCATTCCATGGAATGGAATAATTGTATGCATAGTTAAAACAGATTACAATATGCAGAAAAGTGCAAACACTTGAATTTCAAATTCAAAGTTATGACAATAAGACACTAATGCATGGATCTAGATATATAGATACATAACAACTTTGAGAACTGGATACACAAACGACGAATTGAATGAAACCTGTAAGAATCTGACAGTTACAAAAGAACTGCTTAAGACAGCCAAACAGGAAAACATCAAATAAACAGAGAAAATAAGAAACAACCGAAGAAACAAGATGTAATGTAATGTAATGTAATGTAACAAAACATTTATAAAAGCGCCACTTAAGAGTCTCTCAGAAGCGCTATATAAGATGTGCTATAAAAGACCACGCATTTTCTGTTGCTGGACCTAGGTGTTAGAACAATCTTCCACCTTCAATACAACACATTCAGCAATATCCTTGGAGTCATTAGGTCCAGACTCAAAACACAGTTAGCGTATATCCTGACTAAGTTTTTTATTGTGTCAAAGCGCCCTTGTAACGGCATGTGCCATGTTACAGCGCTGTAGAAATTGTCATCATTCATCATCATCATCATCATCATCATCATCATCATCATCATCATCATCATCATCATCATCATCATCATCATCATCATCATCATCATCATCATCATCATCATCATCATCATCATCATCATCATCATCATCATCATCATCATCATCATCATCATCATCATCATCATCATCATCATCATCATCATCATCATCATCATCATCATCATCATCATCATCATCATCATCATCATCATCATCATCATCATCATCATCATCATCATCATCATCATCATCATCATCATCATCATCAAGAATGCACTGAATAAAGCCAGAAAAACAAGTGAGAAGGAAACAGCCTGAATGGTAAACCCCAACAGCATAATGCAATGGATATCTATTAGGGAATGCAAACCCGGGGTCTTTTTTCGAAACCCGGGTTTCGGGTTTGACCGCCGTGAAAACCCGGGTAACCCGGGTTTGGACGGGTTAACAAATTTTACATGATAAATATTATTACTGCACTATTTGTTGCGTAAGAACAACGTCGTCGTATGCAGCTACAAGTCCAACGTTCTCCAACAGTCAAGAATTTTGCATAAAAAGAAAACTTTAGGATAATCGCGATATTTTTTATATAAGCAGTGTTTTCAATAAAAATGTTCCGGAACTGAACAATTCCAAAACAGTTATGGAAGACATTGCAAGGGTTCCGAAGGCCTAAACCTGAGCCTCTAATTTTATTGCATCTTGAATACCAATAAACACTGAAAACGCTTAAATTAAATTAAATTAACTAAATAATTTTTATTAAAAATGTAAGTAAATAAAATAATTTTTAGCAGCTTGAAAAAATTCACGGAACTAATTTCTGGAGCGTTCTGTCTGAAAGAAACATTCCATAGGCCTATAAGGAGAATTGTCAAATGACAACTTAATCGTCTACATCTCAACTTTAGGCCATTCCAGTGCCAGTCCATTTGCTTTCAGAAGATAATTTAGTCATCGTTACTCTGCAACCCAATTTGGCAGAGTCAGAACTTACTAAAGTAGATGCTGCTTTGGAGACATATCGCTGCCTGTGATTGTGCTTGGACTAAGAGGCCTAGGCCTACCATCAATGTCTTCGTCAGAACGACTAGGGTCACCAACGTACTTGTGTTTCAGCAGGTTTATCTTATGCTTGGACCCAAGATGAATAGCCTAGCATATTTCTTGTTGCACCGATGGCAATTTTTGCTGCGAGTTACAAAACTGACGTTGAGCCGTCTGGCCCTCAGAATCGTGAACGAAATGATCCCAAACACCACCCTTTACATTTGCTGATTTAGACATTGTTTGGATTTGTGTCTGAAATCACTGAATTCAAATAAAAACAGTTTACTGCTATTATTTACGAATTCGAAGCTACGACGCCGACATGTCAAAACACTCAACATTAGTCACTGGTCGTGTGAAATGGGAAGCCACACTCATACGAAGTCACCAATAAAGATATGGAATGAGTTGATAAATAAGTAGTTAGAAGTTGTATTACGTAAACCCGTTATCAACCACTATTATCGTTATATTTCCATTACTCTGCATTTGTGAGTTTCACACCGTGAAGGACGGTGAAAGTTATTGATTTTCAAACCCGTCGAACCCGGGTTTCAATCGCGTTCAAACCCGGGTTTCGGGTTTGGAAAAAAAGCCAGGTAACCCGGGTTACCCGGGTTGGGGTAACCCAGGTTTGCATTCCCTAATATCTATGAAGTGCCTCTCCCCTTCAAAGCATATACTGGCGCTGGATGGCATAGTCGTTCTTTAACTGCCCAACTGACCTGTTCTGACTCTGTCTGCGCGTGAAGCTGTTTCACGAGATGACGCATTCGTACCCATCGACGTCTTCGACACATGTGGTAGTTCTTTTCCACCGGTCCATAGCCACCAATAGTTGCCTCCACTGTGTACTCCCATCCTAAGCAATAGCAGACAGTGTAGTGTAGCACCGATATTTAAATATGTACAAATGCATATGAATGTGCATAGCCATCATAAAGATAATGCGCATTGTTTCACATGCACTCTTATGTATATAAGAATATGCAATATAACAAAAACATAACGTAATGCTGTGTATATGTATCACATAAATTAATGTGCATTTTATCGATTAATAGGTACATGTATTATATAGACATGTCTTATATCTATGAAAACATGCAAGTGTGTACAAATATGCATACAGGAAATGTAATAGAAAACCAAGCAATACTTGTTAACAGTACATGAACCATACTACTAAGTTATGTGAAATAATCTGCTCTCTCAATAGGTGCTATATAAATGCTTTGACACATCATTCATCGTCGTTGTCATCACCACCGCGACCACCACAGACAACACCACCATCATTCGTGAAAGCCAGACATTTGGCGATGATATGTGCGAATAAACAATCTCCACTCTTTTGGTCAGATTCAGAGTCTTTATGGTCAGGCCAAGTCTTCTCCTGCTGTATACATACATATATACATATATATATACACCGTGTCTCAATAAAAACTGTGCAAAATTGTTTCTGTCAGAACTTCGTCAAATTTCCACCAATTTTAATAATTTCTTGTAGGTAGATGGCAAAATGGCTGAAATTTTATGCTATACATAAACCACCTCACCTGACTGATATCACCGCACTACCTTGTTAAACACAGATGTACCAATTTTTCATATAACGCTTAAATTTTAACAATTAGAGTGCTCAGATTTTGTCGCCGTCTAAGCGCTTGTGTCCGTGTAAGCGGGGCACATTTCGAGCACCAATTCTAACACTTTTAAGCAGATCTGTCATAACAATTAAATGTGCCCCGCTTACACGGACACAAGCGCTTAGACGGCGACGCCAATCGATAGCAGCATCAACGATCGACTGGTCAAAAGCGCCCACTCGTCGATCAGACGCGTTTTGAGTTCGTCGACGTTGGCTATTCTGGAGCGGTAAACCTTCTCCTGCAGCACACTCCATATGCTATAGTTGACTGGGTTAAGATCCGGTGAATTCGGCGGCAACAGTGTTGGAGGTATGAAGTCGGGCGTTTCTCGCTCCAGGAAAAGAGTGTCGCGTGCTCGATGCGCCGGGCGCCATTCTGTTGAAAGCCAAATGCATCGCCCTGGGATATCCGGCGTATATCTGACAGTAGCTGCTGGGCAAGAAGGTTGTCGCGATAGTATGCCCCATTCACTTTGACACCCTCTAACGAATTGATGAACAAAATCTGAGCACTCTAATTGTTAAAATGTAAGCGTTATATGAAAATTGGTACATCTGTGTTTAACAAGGTAGTGCGGTGATATGAGTCAGGTGAGGTGGAAAATTTATGCATAGTATAAAATTTCAGCCATTTTTCCATCTACCTACCAAAACTTATTAAAATTGGTGGAAATTTGACGAAGTTCTGACAGAAACAATTTTGCACAGTTTTTATTGAGACACGGTGTATATACACACACACATATATATACATATATACATATACTGTTTATCCAGCATAATCCTGTGATTCCTTTGCTACTCTTGCCTTCGCATCTTGCACATAACGTATCATGAAGGATTCAGTTAGTTGGCATTCTTTCTACATATTTCTGTGTCTTTTTCAGTTGATAAATACCCACTCGGAAAAAGCAAACATCACACAAGATTGTTCGAGATGACTTCAAACGGAATTCCTTCCTACCATATTCGTCAACTGCACGATTCAGATCAATCTGCCAATCATCTTCCCAATCCCAACCAGATGGCAGCTCTATGTCCTTACGAGCGACAGTCGCATCACCTTTCTAAAAATGAACAATTCATAACAGAAAGAGAACTGCTGAAAACTATCACGAAGGGAAGAAATGGATGGAAAGGATGACCTAGACGGAATCTGCTGGACTGGATGATGGTGGACGGATACAGTAAACTGAAGGAGAAAGCCCAGCATTGACAGGACATTGGACAACTGAACCTGACCCAGAGAGAACAGAAAGAGCTCAAGCCATACGTTTAGAACTGTGGCGTAACGAAGGGTTTCAGAGCCCGGGGGCAAGGGTTGATGACTGCGCCCCCTTTTAATTTTCTTGTTGATTTTTAATCGTTCTTGCCATAGTACTGTGTACCACTGAAAGCTAATTTTGCGCCCCTCTGGTGCTGCACCCGGGGGCGGTTTTCCCCCTCTGCCCCCCCTTCGTTACGCCACTGGTTTAGAATATTAGAATAACAGTACGCACACAAACAACTCAAATCAGAACATCTCACAAGACAGGACATCACAGCTGCTGGAAATTTTCACTGACTTTGTAGCATCTTGTCTGCAACTGCAGCATATAATAAAAACCCAGACTTACATTCAACTGAATTGGAATGTTTATAAATAAAACTTCCTCTGCCATCCAAATTCTCATGCATCCAAAGAAACTACAAATCAGCTTAAGATGAGGTATCATTGGTCAAAGCTTTTAACTCACAACATCTGTCCATGGATTGGAAGACGGGTTCCAGTTGGTTCCAGGAAGTCGCGACTGACATTCGTAGACATCCTCCATGAACCTTGAGTGACCCGTGTCCTTTTCATACAGCAGACTGGTTTTCACAAGAACAATGGAAAACACTTCCTTGAATTATCGGATCTAATCAGTATGTACAACTTAATCCATGCACTCATTGTTGCACTCATTGTTAGAGCTACAAAATACAGTTAATTAATTGGAATACCTATAGGGACAAGTAAGCAAGCGTGATTCCATTACCTCTTTTACCCGTCATTCACTACTAGCCACAAAAAACAAGCAATCAATCGCCATTTTGCCCAGCTGCAACATACAAATTGACTTACTGCAAACAATGTATATATACACATACAATAATACATACATATATTTATATAGACAGAAATCAGTTAAATTTCTGCAAAATATAAAATTTTGCATGTAAAAATGTATTCAAAAATACTTTATCAGACTATATCATTACTGATGCATATTTGTAATATTTAACAGCTACCTAATTATGATAAAACATTATATTCTAACAAGTGAAACTCTAAGAACTGATTCCACTAACCTTAGTTCTGGACTGACATACCAATCTCCATCCCATCTCCAACCACTTGGTGGCTTAAAGTCATCTTTGCGAAGAGCAATCTTTGAAAAAGTAACAAGGCAGACTTTGGCATCAGATTATATCAAGACAATGATAACATCTTAAATCTATATTAATATAAATAAATAGCTGAAGAAAAACATAATATGCATACAACGCATAGCACATGACATCACTTTCAGTTTCATATAAACAAGTGAATGCGTGTGCATTGCACTGGCTTCCTTTTGAGGAAAGAATTGGACAATGGATCATTCAGCTGTGCCAGCATAGATTTCAAAGTGCCTAACTAGACATACGATGGCAGTAGCTCATTGTGAAAATTAAGGCATAAAATACAAGTTGTGATGTGTTCAGAATCCAAAGAGAAATGAAACATTAACTGATGGCCAACCATTTACAACAGCAGAGTTGTAGACATTGGCAAAGAAAGAAAATTTACTTTTATCCTGATGTAGCTTAGATGTAAAATATATAGGTTAAGGCTTGTAAACTGTCTATGGTAACTTCCAGAGTAATGAGCACTTGAGCATAGCCTACCTTCCCTGTCACATCAGACCACTCCGGTCTTGATGGAGCAGCCTTCCACTTCCCAAGAATGCTGGCCTGATTTTCATACTGAAATATTAGGCAATTAAAATGAATAAGAGGTGACACTAAGCAGGCAGTAGCAGAGCTAAGAGATAAGTACGTATGTACTTACCAGGTACCTCTGTAATAGTCTGTATACATGCATGTACATAGTTACATATGTATGCATTACTTACGTCTTACATACATAGATCACATACAAAAATATATTAATATTTGTTTTTACAAACAATTTA
Source organism: Aporrectodea caliginosa (assembly GCA_020284085.1). Taxonomy (NCBI): domain Eukaryota; kingdom Metazoa; phylum Annelida; class Clitellata; order Crassiclitellata; family Lumbricidae; genus Aporrectodea; species Aporrectodea caliginosa. The sequence continues at coordinate 288,410 of JACEVL010000008.1, forward strand.
ACACATGCAAAATCAAACAAAATGCGAATCTGAGGCACGGTTAGTCAGTCGAAAGGTGAAGAGTAATTAGATAACCAGATGTTTGAAGGCCAATGAGAAATAGTGAGTTTTTGAAGCATTTCTTAAAGGAAGAGATAAAGTTTGAGCATCGAACAGACATTGATTTTCATTGATTGAACAGACATTGGTAGGCGATGCCATTCCTTGGGACAGCAACATGGAATGCACGAGAGCCCATGACAGTGCTGCATAAAGGCTCAACCAAAATACCCATATCTGAAGATCTTAGACTGTGGGAGGGATGTATGACGATAATAATGGTTGAAAGTATATGGGAGTGCTCGTTGTAACGGTTTTATAAGTCAAACAGGCCAGTTTCAATCTTATTCTGAATTCAACAATGCAGATAACCGAGCAGGTTAAACTGTTCATATGAGTATAGCCACACACCACCACGTGGGCCAAGTAATTTTGGATGCGTTGAAGCCCTTGACTGCAAGATCTTAGATACATGCAAACACAGAGTTGGCATAAACGAGGTGAGAGCAGACAAATGATCGACTGTATGGTCCTTACAGTTTCTGCAAAGACTGCCAGCTCGCCCTCGGTCTGCATCTTGTGCCACTCCGACTCCTGTTTCTCCAGACCAAACCAGACCTTGAGACGCAGTAGAGCCGGGATCTCCCAACGATTCTCACGCTCCGCTTTGCCTCCAGGATACTAACGGAAAAAAACAAATGCTGCTTACATTCAATAATTCTTATAGATCGATAACCCTTATTCTCTTTAGTACCAGTGGCCAAAAGCATTCAATAGCATTAAAACTTCTAAACCTAGAAACTATTGTTAAATAATCATTACTATTAAGATCATAATAATAAAATTATATTGATACCTATATTCAGAAGCATATAAGAACCTATGACCCTCCCACAACTCCGCTCAGAAGACATTAACTCGCGGTTGTTAGATCACAAAGTGTATAGCATATCTTAAATGTTTGAACAAGGAAAAATGCAGGAGAACCCACTTTGAGTGAAATAGTATCCCGTTTTCCACAGTATTTGCCACGGTAGTCTGGGTTGGATGACCAGAGAAGAAGATGAGCTGGGCAGCGATTGTAGGCAATTCGCTTCTCCCCTGAGATCATCCAGATTATGATATCAGGTATGCTGTTCTGAGGCTTCAAAATCAACAACAACCATTCGTTACTTCATACTATCTTCTTCATTCACAACATAAGACATAAGTTATACGAGGTACATAACTGTCTCATTCCATAAAAAGTTTACACATGATTATGATTTTGGTTCCGCTGTTCCAAGGCTTCAACGATTCATAACTCAGTACTTCTTATTTAAGAATTCAAGGCAAGTAATATGAGTAACAGTTATTCAAATTTAAGAGAAAAGTTAGCACATGATATAAACATGGTACAGAAGCCTTATATCTTCTAAGTTCTAAATACTCTTTAAGACAAGAAAATTATGCTGCAAATGCAGACACAGAGATCCAACATACAGTGAAGATACAGCATCTTGCATAGACTTATACGATCTTGAGAACATTTCTAGGTTGGTCTAGACTTCTGGGAATTCTTCTCTAGCATGAGCGATATATGACTGAAAGTCAAAAAACGGAAAACATTCACAAATCACATGCGACTGTACCTCAATTGACAGATTTTTGAGTGTTGCCAGGTACATCTCAACTTCACCCAGGGCATCATCGATGTCGGTGGCAGTTTCTCGGAGCTTACTTGCCTCCTCCACGATGTAACTCATCTCAGAGATTCTAAACTGGCGCATCTGGATGTCAAGGTCATTCTGCATGTGAAATCCATCAACCACATCAGGCAGCGGCTTCCTAAAATCATGAACTCAAAACACTGTTCATACTGTTCATTTCCCAATATGCTGTTCCATGTGTAGAACAAAATGGTAGATCAGAACCAATAAATGCCATTCACTGTTAATAGATAAAGTATGTATATGGCCGATACATAGTAAAAGAAGTGGCATTTGTTGGTATGCATGTGTATCGGTACTTTTTCACTGTCGGCGATACTCGATACCAATACTTTTTTCCACTATAATTTATATGTTTTCTTATCCGCTTGAGTATGTCGCATCAAGAAATAGTGAGAAATAATTCTTTATGCTTCGAAAATTGCCTCTTTCTTCGAAAATAGCCTCTTTCTGCCATCTATGATCATTAGTGTGAATGGAAAGAATCTATTTTACGTGATTAAACATAAACTTACTTATCGAAAAGTATTGGTAAAAGTATTGTTATCGGTATTGCAATACTTTTACGAAATAGTAATGGTATTGGTATTGCAATACTTTTATTATGAAGTATTGGTATTGGTATTGCCAATACTTCTTACCAGTATTGTTAACAGCCCTGTGCCATTCACATATGAGTATGTATATGGCGCATAAAAGGAAGCGACATTAATTTTATGAATGTGCACGGTACACCTGACTTTAAATAGGTACACACAAATGTCAACTATCGATATTTAAGTGACAAACAAGAATTTTTAAAAAGCATATCTATGAATATTTAAACAGCATCACATAAGATCATATATATTACATATTATAAACAAGTAAACACACGAAAATTCAAAAGAAAATCTTAAAAAATATACAAACACATATAGCTAAATAAGTCTTATATTAAATAATACCTAGGCTTCAGTAATCCAAGTAATAACAATAAGCAGAACCTATATGACCATTACCTGCAGTCAAGGATGAGGCTGTCAAGCAGAGATATGAGGCACTGTGCCAAATCAGGCAGAGGCATGTTTCCTTTCTGGGCCAAACGGACATTTGCAATGTTTGCTTCCTGTTTGAAAAGATTACCAAAACACTGCAGACATCCCCAGCAATTTCATAGAACTCTAAGACAGGGTTAAGTATCAAATAATCAGCTACACTGCTCTTAATTCAGGAACAGGCTGTTAAGGAACTGCCATACAGCCTTCTTCTTGTCCTTTCTCTGACGCTAATTTGTCAGCGGTTGAAGACCACTCTCTTTGTGGTTATCTATTGTCATGTAAGGGCAACTACTGAAGCTTCTTCGAAGAGGTGCTATAGAAATTGTAAGCTCAGATTCCTACAGCACCCAAAAGAGCTAAATCACAGCAACTACGCTGTGATACAAAAATTCATAAATGGCATTGGTTGATACACCCTGCAGCTGAAATACACTAGATGATTTCCAAAAGGCAATTAGTTTCCATTTTCCTGTCTTACAGTCCTATTAAAATTGCTAGTTGTTCAGAGTACAAACACTTTACTACATTACTGCAGACTCCAGTCACAGTTTTCATAATTCCTTTTTGCAGTACATAGTAATTTAACTAATAAAGTTGCAAAAACAAAGCATGTTTTGAATAATAGAATAACACGTAAAACAGAAATCGACGGATTGAGAACAAATAAGAATCTATTTTAAGTGATGTCTTATAGCTAACTAACCAGTCGATCTGTGATGCCAATGAGCAAGTTGAGAGCTTCCAAGCGGAAACTGATGTCCTCCCAGTGACTGTCGATAACGACGCATGGCTTGGAGTCACCCCACGGCAGGAAGTAGTAGTAGCTGCCATCAAAGACCGCATTCGTTGGCTGCGTAGTACAGACACATGGAGGCAGAGACTCATCCAATTTGTTGCCGTAGTTACCGATGCTGACCTCGAATTCAACAGGTGCATCAATGGTGCTGATCATGGATGCACTCATGAATGCAGTGTGCAGTTTGTACTTGCGCCTCCTCATGTATTTCTGCCAAAAGACAGAATGTATGCGCACATACATCAGTGTATGTATGTACATATGTATGGTTGCATGAATGTATGTAGGTCTACTGTTAGTATCATTATATTCATTTGTTATTGTTACTATTACTATTATTTATCATTATTATTATTATCATTATTATTATATATGCAAGGTTAGTCAATTGTAACCTTAGGATGAAGGACTTATATATATGCATGTCATGTGATCTACAGCAATCCAGTGTCGCGTATTTCATGTAGGCCTACTGTGACGGCTGCTTAGAAGTGACCATATAGGCATTCATTATTGTACCTTAAAGTGACGTCTATCAACTTCTAAGGAGACATAAAAAAGAAGTCTCCAGACTTCTTTGGTTACAGCATGGCTTAAAAAGTACCTGGACCCTGAGAAGGTCATCCGTTAAAATGTCTTCAGATGGGGTCAGAGGTACCTCACCAACGATTGTCTGCAGTTCAACCAGAGCACGCCCTCGATACGCAACACCCTCACCACCCTAAAAATGTCAATGGACCAATTAGCAAGAATTTCAACAGTTTACAGACAGTAGAAGATTTAATCAGTTTACAACAGGTACGTAACAGCAGATAGTGCAGTCACAAAAGTCTGGTATGGTGTTACCATGAAACCTTTCTGCTTACACAAGGTGTAACCATAAAGCCTTTTGCACCTCTTAACTCTCAAAATCCTATAATAAGTGAAAACAGAGTCCCAGTGACCCCCTCCTCCAAAAGTAAAAGGACGGAGCTATTAGCCTCAACTCTTGTACACTAAAGCCATCACAGATTTGATTCTTACAGCAAGTCATTGACGAAATCCCAAGGAAACTTTTAAAGCTGTCAACCAAATTGTACAAAAAGTTTCAAAAAGGCCAGTGCCAAAAACGTCAGTTACTGCTGACAGGTCATAATACATGTGTTATATTACAAGACAGTAAAATTCTACACACAGTAATCACATACAGTCCATTGCAACCAGAAATAAGTTGTAAAATTGTAGCTAAGACTACTTTTACGCTGCAATTACAAAGTACTGTGGACAATTATCTACAGTAAGCTGTCGAACTTTAACTTTCAACATTCACCTTTCCAAAGTTAAGTTCTTCAAATTCGGTCGGTAGTTCTGAGTATTCACGAGGAGATCCATAGAAGTTAACAAAGGACGGACCAAACATTGGCAAAAACCCTAGAAACATTTCAGACATGTACACGGTTTCAGCACAGCAGCACTTCGACTCTGCTTAATTATCAGTCAATATTTGTAGCCATACCAAAGAAATGCAGCAAAGGACTACCATGTAACGATTCTCATACTTTCAATAAAGATATGTATACGTTGAGCATTAAATCTTTGTAAGATGCAAATCATACGATAGTAATAAATAGATACAACTAAATCTTGACTCCTACCATCAGAATAAACTACTGTGGATGTATCTCATTTCCATGGCATATAGGAATAACAATGCCTATATTAGTATCCAAAAGCATATAATCATGATCAAATCCTAAGGAGCAAAGGTACATCTATTTTTAAGATCAGAGTGTACAAAGTATCTGCCTCACATATTTCACAATTTCTATTTTATCAAGACCTTTAGCAAATCAATAAGGAGTGAAATGTTTCAAATTAATTCTTAAACAAGCTCTGAAAACTTAAACACATGGTCGAATATATGATATTTTATGGTAAAAAGAGATGAATCAGTGCTGCAGTTAGTGACAGAAACTGAAATTGTCATTAATATTGCAAATGTTTTCACTTGAACAAGGACTAGCACCAAAGCCATCAAAAGGACCAGACAGAGATATATCAAGCACATGCTGTTAATAGCTTGGTTTCATGCTAAATTATGCAATGACATGTTCAGGAAAAGAAAAACAATTTATATTTCATGCTATGGATCTGTCCACTGGCTCATGCCTTTGGAATGCGGATTTGCTCAACACTTCAGCGACGAGCTGCATTGGTTTCCCAGTCACTTTCAGTAGACTCTCGTCATTAAATTGTTAAAAATGACCATCGATAGATGCTTGTGCATTCAATCATTCATTCAGAGCAGTTATTAGCGACCCTCCAAGAAACATAATCAGAGGCACTCCCAGCCACAAATTCAGCAATAAAGAACAGTTTTCAAGTGCTTGTAAAAGGTGTATGCAGAGTCCCTAGTTAAAAGGACATACAGATCTGAAGGAAATGACCCACAATTGCTGCAACTGAAAAAAACAAGCACGGCATATGAGATTTAGGTGTTCAGAAAAGGTAAGTTCCTGGTCAAGAACAACCCCAAGATTGCGGACAGATGTAGAGAAGACAAAGTGAGGGATATCAGCAGCAAAAAGCCTGAGAATCTATTTGCTCAGCCGCTGCCCATTACCCAACCACATAAATTGCATTTTGGATGCATTGAGGCGTAGAAGATTGGACAGCATCCAAGTGTCAATTGCTTTCGTAGCCCGCTGCATATCGGCTACTGACGTCAGAGCATTAGATTCATTCATTCATTCTGAGAATTTATATAGCGCCTCTTCAAGAAACCTACTCAGAGGCGCTGAGCAACGGCTAAAAATGTGTGATTTGAGAGACTTATAAAAAGCAGGCGAGTTTAGCCGAGGCATCAATCGCAAGTCTAGTTGGAGGCCATTCCAGATGGAAGGACCTGCACTCAAAAGGCTCGACGCTGTCTAGTAGAAGTGAGAGCTTGCGGGACCAAAAGCTGCTGGACAATACAGATAAGCCTGAATATCATCAGCACAAAGACCCAAAACACCACAGGAGGCCAGAAGAGTTGTGATGTCAGCAGTGTACAAAATATACTGCAATGGGCCAAGAAAACAGAGCCCTGCAGCAGACCAAAAGGAGTGGCAACCCAATGAGATCGAGCAGACCCAAAGACAGTGCAGGACACATGTAGTCATGCACCCATCCAAAATAACCAGTCAAGTTGCTTCCAGAAATGCCAAAAGAACGGTAATGGTGCTATAGAAGTTTACAGATTAGATTAGATTCATCATCATCATCATCAGGATCCATGGGCCGAAAGCCCGTAGGTGTCCAATGCAATTGATTAGATTAGATTAGGCTACATTAAGTCTTATATAAGGGCACAATGGCAAGCTAAAGCTACTGGCTCTTTTAATGAACCGAAAGCAACCCAACTAGATATCTACTCAGAAGTGTTCCCAGAAGCATTGAAAACTAAGATTACAATTTATCGTACTAAAGTCATAGGTAGCTGAAGGCATTGCCAACACATCACTTGAAAAATTTAAGTCCGAAAGAGAGAAACGTAATTATGTTAGTAGTTCATTGAAAGAGTCTATAGGTTTCGGCCGATAGTACCAGAAAATCGCTGAAGCTCATCATTGGCAAGCAGATGACAGATAATAAACAAACCATCTGAACGGATGTCCGATATCAGTGTCTTATTAATAACAGCAGAAGCTATGATATCGTTCTTGTTCAAGGCATCCCTAGCAATTCATATACAGTACACTGACAATAGTTTACAACACATCTCTCAGCCTTCTCTGTACACATCGTAACATGCACATCGTATTAGTGACAAATTTAGCAGAACGCGTGTAAGTTAAATATTGCAAAGCTCAAGTTTTACATTAAGCCATTCATTCAGACCATTTATACAGCAAAGCTTAAAGATATCTACTCAGAAGTGTTCCCAGCTCACACCCATTCAATTGAATAAAGGGCAACTCATTTTTGTGGGAAGAAGACAATTGGTCTGCCCCTTACAACATTAGTATGTGAATCACATTAGCAGCATTCTATTTCAAGCTGAAACACTAATGACTTCTCTAAACTAACTCCAGTGCAGCATTAGATATGTCAATTCAAATCAATACTGTCTACAATTCATAAAAGCAAATCTCCAATTACACCAAGCCAATGCAAAAACATGCCAAAGTTCTGGGTGACAAAGCAGCCATTCAGCCAAAATGTCTTGATCTTCACTAAGATTAATACATTATGATAAACAAACTGTCGGCAAACATGATTTTATACGGTCTTTAACTTGCACAGTTAAAGTTTTGCATTGCTAATGTTTCTAGTAGGTGCAGTTAAGTCATGCACTGTTGAGCCCATTCAGTACCAGTACTTGGGTGGGTGACCATTCATCAAATACCTTGCCACCTGGCATACGCTCAACCCTCCATTCTTACATGGTTGTTAAATGAGTACCAACAGAAAGAAGTTGGGAGGTAAACAAAGGTCTCGTTGCTGTAGTCACATTTGCACATACAATGAACAATCACTCAACTTCGGTAACACACTTCTGAGGAGTTTCTGTAACAACCACACTATCTTTACCCAGCTGGTAGAGGTGAACCACTTCCTATCATGGTCTTAAGAGAAACAACTGACTGTCATGAGGGACCATTTCATTTATTTTATCTAAATAAGTGAGTTACTCTTTGCACAGAGTTACTCAACTCATCCATTAAATACATGCAGATCAAAACATTGACCCACCACTTCCATAGAGCCCACACAAGTTCTCTGCAGATGAAGCCAATTACAGCCATTGAAGCTAGTGACTGGGATGCAAAGCCAAATTCAAGGCGATTTCAATTTGCCCCATTAAGTTCTACATTCTATAAGGACTAAACTACTCTACCACTTCAAAAACTTCCACGCTGTACAAGGACAAAACTACTCTATCACTTCAAAAACTTCCACGCTGTACAAGGACAAAACTACTCTATCACTTCATGCGATAAGGCGGATAAAGCGTGTCAGAAACCATTCGATCGTCTACATGCTGACAGACACACAGACGAACCATCGACCGAGTTTGAATCACAACCAATCCTCGATATTTTGGATGTTATTAGGAAATGCGTTCCGACGCAGTCGTGCTGAGTCAGTCGGTCCCTGGTTCAAATATGACCAACTGAATAGTCACAACTTGAATCACGCAGTCTCTGATCACCTGCAAGTTACTGAGATGAAATTCTAATCTAATCTATTGACTATTCTATTCTATTCTATTGACTATTGATTGAATATTGACTATTCTATTCTATTCTAATCTATGCAAATCTACTGGCTTCGATAGAGCAGTTGGCATAATGCAAAAGGCATCAGTCTATGAAGTTTCACCTGAATAACAATTATATCCCTAAACAAATTGCAACTGCACACAGAATACACCAAAACAAGAAGAAGAGCAGTTCCTTAAGCCAGCTCTTAGGCAGCCATATATGAAGTGTTAGCAACTTCATTTTCTTAGCCTCATCATATGAGGGCAGGTACCCAGTCCTCTCCCTCACCGTCTCATCTTCCCACAGACAGTGTACGGTCACGTCGGTCACTCATTATAGCTAAGTTGGCTAGGGGTGTAGGTGGAGCAGAAATCTCACACCAAATTTCTGCTCTGGTAGGAATTTGATTCCTGACCTCTCAACTGACAGTCCAGCATGCTAACTGCTATACTATCGAGCACACCTTAAGTAAAACTATGAAATAAATAATCTGGCTAAATTCTGAGACACTCACAAAATTCAAACATTGGAACAACAAATGTACACACACTTATGCAGGAAACTCCATTATGTGATTTAAGCACAATATCAAGTGCTTAAGTTTCAAATCACACATTTTCAGCAAAATAGTGTTTACCCCATCATTTGCTCATTTGTCAATTCACTATCATCATTTAAATCACTTGTTTCGCACACATTCATCCACACCTCAGACTCAGATTCAATGCCTGTATGCATAGGGCATTCTTTAAGTAAACAAATACATAAATAAATAATAATCATATGCAAAATCAGCCTTTAGGCTATGCTGATGAATGAAACCTGTGCAACCTACCAGTCAAACATCTGGAACTTGATTCTTTCACACATGGAAGGAAACTAAAAATGAGCATTGAAATAAACTTCTTTAATGAAAGCATGACATGAATGCCAATTACATCATCATTATCAGTAAAACATTTATGTTTAGGTGTCCCTATTTAGCGGATCCATGATCCCTTCTGGGCCTCCATGTAGCCAGTACATGTCAAACCGTAACCTTATTGCTTCATGTGTTCATTTTCTCTTCTGATGGTTACAGAAATAAATTACTGATTGATTGATAAAACAGCAATTACCATTACCAACAAACTAGCTATTACTGTTATCAGCAAGATCTATTAATATCATGTATATTATATATTATATATATAATCGGTACTTGGAGGCCATAATGCTTACTCGAATAGCTAATCTCAGTTCCTGATTCCATTCTGGGGAGTCACAGTTATAGATGGTCTTAGATTTCACCTGAAAAAACAGTTGGATAGAAGCAATTTGTTATGCAACTTTATACAGACAAAAAATTTAAGTACCATATAAAGTTAAAAACTCTCAGCAATACATTAAGCAGTGATTTGGTAAAAAGAGTTAACTGACTTCATGGCAGTTGAGAATTTTTGGTGAATAAATTTTTTAACCAAATGACTTCTGTTTGAATGCAAATAGCTACCGGTAAAACTTAAAAGTCCGGTATCTACCACTGTCAGCAGCAAAAAGTCACACGCTATCAATGCCTAGACATGGACTATCGCCTATTCTCAGCTGTGCAGAGAAAACCAAGGACATGTCTTACATGACACATGCTCCCGCCCAAAAGACATACTGGACATGGTCTACGCCCTCGCACTCATGATCGAGAAATACCCTCGGCAGACTGTCTCACCAGAAAAACCTTTATAATTAGGATGATTTATTGAAGATAAATAACATTTATCAAATATAAATAACATGTGATCAAACGATTATAGACTGCATAAATAAGTGATATTCATAAATAGAGAAAGCAATCCTTTCAACTTTCACGTAAGCCAAAATGAGGTTTGCAATTCGTCCTACAATAAAGAATATTCTATTCTATTCTATTCTATTCATTTGGATCACAACTTATACGTAGCACATATTCAACATTAACTATAAAAATCTTAAAATCTGTCCTATTTAGCCAGGGTTGGGCTGGGAGTGCTTCTGAGTAGTCTACCTTGAAGGGGCACTATATAAAACTTCCTTAATAATAATAATAACATTAAATGTTCAATAACAAAAAAAAATATCAAATACTAATTAAGACAAGAAAAACTTCATACCAATTGTAACTGCATACACCTGTTGGACAATTATTACAGACTTAATTGCTTATAATACAATCAGTAGAATTGAAGTGGATGTGAATGGTTGGTTATCTCAGGAAATACTGAACATACCTCTCGACCAGCAAAACTGAAAACAAAGTATGGATCAACAAGCTCCTTCCTATCTTCTGATCCAAAAACTCTCTTCACTCCTTGCAAGAAATTGGAATCCACTGAAATTTAAGAAGTACATTGAGGAATCAGCATACCTGCCTCTCATTCAAATATTGACGTCTGGTATGTAAATCTCATGTGTTATTCGTTCACTGTTCATAAAACTGCCAAAGAGGGTTTATCAAAACTTTAAAACTGTTTGTTTTCATCAGGGCTGGGCTGTCAGCATCTTTGAGTGCTCCACATAAATGAATAAATGAATGAACGAGTGAAAGAATGAATGAAAGAAAGTGTAGTCTCTGTCCACAGTATAATTGGTCCATTACAGAAGATTTTGTGCTTTTCTTAGCTAAATTTTGGATGCTGGTTTCAAATATGAAATCGAAATTTGGATGGCAGGTCTAGTTTTTCAGCTACGCTTCAGTGAAGTTCTACACAATTGCGAATTCTCAGCTCATATAGGCCTATACTGTAAGCGAAAGCAAAGTATCAAAACTGTATCACACAAGCAAAATTTGGCTAGCTTGTCAGGTTTTTAGGTCATAACCGAAAATTAATGCGGTACATTGCAGTATGAACATGGAAAACAGAAAAATTATACACATAACTGAAAGGTACGATCAATACAATCTTCATCAAGTAGAGCCTTTCAGGTTATCACCATTTAGAAATGAAACTTAAAGTACTTAAATTACATACTTAATATATAATAAATCCAACAAAACGACTTACTCCTAGGTATATCCTCAGCATGATATAACTTAAGCTTGAAGGTTGCTGGTCGCAAAATGATTCCAGCAGGACGAAGAAGATTTCTGTTAAACGATTGCAAAACACACATCAAAATATCACATATATCATATCTTATGACGAGTACAGGTATCTTTAAAAAACATTTAAATTCATTCACTCATTTACTTTCACTTCTAATTTTTGAAAACTAAAAATAAGGCATGGTTGACATTTACAATTGTATAATTAATAATTACATTAAAGTATCCGTAATTATGCTTAAAATGGTAAATGCAAAGTGATAATGAAACGTGAGAACATACGATTCGATGTCGTCTTCAGTGTCGCCCAGTTTCTGTGGCAAGAATGTCTAAAAAAGAAACCAGATATTTTCATTGTTACTCATTATCATCAGTTCCTGACGCCAGCCATTTGGCGGCGATAGGCACAAGTAAATGATCTCCATTGTCCTCGGTCATTTTTAAAGTCCACTGCTCCCCTTAGTGTTAGTCCAAGTGATGTTATGTACTCATTTATGTAATCTGCCGTGGTTTCTTATAAGTTGAATCTTGCATGTAGTGCATTGCATGGGATTCTGTCAACTGGCATTCTCTCAACATGTTCAAACTATTGGAGTCTTCATTTAGCGACGTTGTCTAGCAGACTTGTTTTCTTACCTACCGATTGTCTTCTGTCATCTTTCTTATTTTCTCTATTCTTAAAATCCCACCAATCTTCTACAGCCAGCTCATTTCTGCTGAATGAATTCTTTTCTTATGTTACTACTCATAGTCACATCATCATTAATTTGTAAAAACTTATTGGTAATATTGTATGCATGCATGGATTATTGTTGGAAACTAAAAATGAGCAAAAGACACTTCCTTAATGAGAGCATGATATGAATGCCAATACCATCACCATTATCAACAGAACAGCACCAGTGTCGAAAGTCAATAATGTCTATACATTGTTACCCAACAGTTCTAAAAAGGTGTGACTTAGATGAGCTGAGAGATTTTTCTTGTTATCATTGAGAACATCAGCAACACCTTTCAAACTAGCAGGCAAGATTTATGCAAATGTATTCAGCCATAAAGTGAGCCACGCTTGCCACTGCCTGATGCAGACAGATAATAAGAATATCTGAACGAGATCTAACCGGAGCATCATCTCCTGGTCCCAGCAGAGTGGCACAGATCTTGAGGTATCCCTTGTGTCCGGCCATCGTGTCTTCTGGATCACACAACAACAGCCACTTGTTGATGAAGGAGTGCTGCGGCTCATCGTAGATGAGTCCAATATCAAACTGCAGATACAATAACACTCCAGTATTTTTACAATTAAACAAATCATATGAAATATTTAAAAATGAAATATCATTGCCACATTTGTAGTGGTAATGATGAGTAATAGATATGAATGACTTGAAATCTATCAAGCATAATGCTAAAGAACATTTGAAATCGACCATTTTTCAGTCATAAACCAAAAAAACAGCAGAAAATTTTAGATAGAAGTAAAATGGACATTTTCACCCACTTAAATAAATTATTTTACTATAATTTCTATAATTGTCTGCATTTCTGCCACACAAGTTATAGTACTTGGACTCTGAAGAAAGTAATATTGGTATGCAGAAGCAGACTGACCTTAAAGGAACCGATGAAGGAATCTGTTCGTATTTTTCTGGAATTGTACACCTACAAAAAAGACTCAAATGGTCACATGGAATTTACGATTCTGTTCTGGGAACAATGAACAATTCTGCACAACAAAAGGGGCGCATATCATAAGCTAATCAATCTTCCAGTTCCTGTTGATGTATTCCATGTCTGCTTCAATTAAACACCAAGTAAATTTATATTCCGATCTGCTCAGCAACATAAGGTCAGTCAATAAGCCAATTAGAGAGTAACATGAAGCTGGCGCAGACATGGAATGCGTCTTTAACCAGCAAAGCAGACCTTTCAAAAAATCTGTTCATGTATCAATGGTTTCATATTTGGAGCTTGGTGGCCACCATACAATACAAATACAATACAATTTAAATCAAGTGATAACACCTGCTGGCATTGTTAAGTAAACTGTCAACTTTTCTCAGATAAAAATTCCTGCCTATTTATAAGGAAAGTAACAAACAGCAATAGCTAAAAAGATCAGAATATGAACCATCTTAATCATAATTAATTAAAAGGCCAATCAAGCTAACATTGGATTACATGCTCAATAACGAAACACTTCATAAAATTTAACATTACGTTACCATAACTAATGTAAAGGCAAACACATCAAATGAGATTCTAAATCTTTACACTACATCACAGTCAAGACTCAAAAGACAATTACTTTTCCAACGTCAACATCAACAAAACAAATAACCAGTAACTATGAACATACTCCAAATATGATGGACTTATCGAAGAGCTCAGAAGGTGAGATGAAGAAATTGAAGAAGAAGATTTCGTTCCAGCACGGCGCATTCGATGACTTTTGGACTGTCGTCTGTTTCGTCTGATTGTGGCAGTTGATGCGGCAGACGGGACTGATGTTCGACCCAGGCAGCTGTCGCGCCTCAATGACTTTCACACGAAGCTATCAAAGCAGTCAACAATAGTGATTATGCAACTGTTTGTAACCAGCCTTTCACAATGAATAAATGCAAATTATGCATGCAAAATGTAAATGTTTTTCTAAACTGATGGGTATGGCCTCAACCCTGCTCATCATTGAGTGATATTATACAATGGCTGATGAAACAGTAGTCAGTTTGTTACAGAGCTCACCTTGTAACAAGGAAAGTAAGGATTTCAGCCTCCCTTGACAAGGTTACTGTGTAGGGACCTTAACATAAGTGAAACTTGTAAAGTGCAACTTCAAAAAATATCATCAGCAGTGCTCCCAATCAATCAGACAAGCATAGAGAACCCATGATCAAACATAACAGACTTCAAGCACTTGTGCAACAAGGACGGTTACAAGCAAGCAACTTATTGGTGCTTTACAATGTCAATAATCAGTGCAAGAACTAAAAATTGCAACAAAGTAAACAGAATTTCAATTGTTTTAAGAACATGAACACTTATGGCCTCCTACTGATGATTCTTAGTGTGATGCTTGGATAAGATTTTATGATGCAGTGGAAGCCTACCTGGAAGTCCTGTGGCTTAGTAGACAGTGTCTCCCTGGCCTTGCTAGGCCCTGGTCCCTTTCTGGCCCCTTTGCCTGTCTTCCTTGGTCCACCCTCCGGCTGATCAACACCACCACCACCGCCGCTCTCCGTTTCCTCTTGACCTTCCCCTTGACCTATGGGCAACAAACAAAATGAGTCATAGAAGAACATCAATCAATCAATCAATCAAAATGTTTATTTTGAAGAATATCCATAAATGGTCCAATTTCATCAGTTGCAGTCTTAGACGTACAGTAGAAACTAATTCTTATTTACTCTCAATCAGATACTGTCTAATTAAATGAAAAGGCTCACATGTGGGAAGAACTATGCTGCAGAATAGCCAAAGGCAGAAATCAGTTTCTGGGCCACTGCTTTTATTAGCACTTGACACCTTTTCATAAGGGCAAGAATTCCTTCACAAGATAGGACACCCCTTCCTTTCATGCTGCCTAAGTTCTGTTAAATCTAACCGGTTCAAAAAATAGTTTTGTGTACCAAAATAGCTTTAGTAATATTTGGTTGTGCATTATTGTCTGTATTAGTTGCTTCTGTTAAAATCTATTTCAAATGTGTAATGTGTGCAATTGTTCCATTCAAGCAATGCAATGCACTTGTCATATACAAATAAAAGCTACATGTAAGTACTTGCTTACTTACTTATGTCATAAATTAATCTCAGAAGTGCATGTTGCTGGGAGAGACATGAAAACAATGAAGACCTAACATCAATCTTAATAATTCACCAAATATTGGTAGCACAAAACAAGAAGAATATCAAACACAAAAAAACTTGATCACTTATGGTTTTTGAGAAAAAACCTATAAGAATCTGACAACATTATTGCCAAGTGAAGGGCATTTATGGATTAATTGCAGCCTTCTGAATAACAGTCTTTAATGCTACTTTCTTGCATGAAGTGCAGTAGGCCTACCGATGTAACACCACTATGACAGATTTTGAAAATTGTACATATTGCAGAGCTGTAAGTGTACTCTAAGGAGATAGGTAGGGCTACTAGTCTCCATAGAGCGGTTTACAATGGGCACCAACCAGATGCAACAAACAGTTTCACCAAACTTGTAGCATTTGCTATACAAAGAATTAAATTACCTATAAACTTCATGCATATTTCATGCAGACTAATTTTAAATGACTTGGCTGCAACCAGAAAACAGCCCAGATATTTAAACTTGTCCACATAACTGGTCTCTACTCAATTGACAACAATGTTCTCACACATATTATGGAACTGTGAACCAATCCTTATAACTTGAGATTTGGCTACATTTAGCTTCATATCCATACTTGTAGCCAAACAGAGCAAATGTTAACCATAGCTTGCAGATCACACAGAGATGCTGATAATAAAATAATGTAATGCAATGAAATCGAGCATTTATACATTTATATAGTGCCACTCAAAATCAGCAGCGCTCTCAACCCACATCAGCGCCTGGACCAGCAAACAAGAAAGTCTTAATCGGAACTGGGACGGTGAGAGGGCTAGTAACTCAAGGCGAAGGGACTGGGAACAACATTTAATCAGGTCATCTGCATTCATAACACACTCCAAGTACATCTCCCCAATTCTACACCCATGACTGGATGGACTTAGCGTTTCAATTATGTCGTTCACATAAACATCAAACAGAACTAGAAACAGTGCCCTGTCCCAGGTCTAAATCCACAGATTAGAGTTATTATAATGTCTGACAATAAAATTATTGTCCCATCTCACGAATGCTGCACTCAGACTATGCCAAGTCATAAAAGTGGTTACAACTTCACACGGAACCTGTCTGTCCATTAGCTTACTGAACAAAACAGGTAGTGATTCACTTTGTCATAACACTTTCCAAGTATATCTAACCCAATTCTACACAAGTGTTTGGAGTGGTTCAGAAGACGTTCAATTATGTCGTTCACATACTGTAATTAAACAGAACATGAGACATAGCCCAACCCTGCTTAAATCCACAGCTGTATAGTGTCCACTTATGACAGTACTATCATAAAACTATTGTCCCATCTCACGACTCTTGCACTCAGCATTTCTGCCCTAATGTCCCATTTGGTTTCTTAAATACTTCACACCTATGTCCCTGAGTTGCCTTGTTTGGTGCTAACAAAACTTCAGGTTCTGATTCCTTTCCAGTAATAAAAGCTTCAATTAGGTCTCCAATGCTCATACCTTCTCAGCAATGTTGTTACCCATGACTTGTTAACCTAGTCCACTACCCAAATCTGTAGCCCAGAATCATTTTTGTATGTGAACTTCTCCAGCTTTTCCATGTCCTGTTTCAGGTAAGGACTCCACACCTGGATGCAGTAATCCAAAGTGCCTAAATAGTGATAATGCTAAGCCTCAATATTGTATCCTTATCTCGGGTGACTATTGTCCTTCTTATCATGCCAGTTAGCCTTTTTGATGCTTATCATTGCCTTGAGGGTTTTGCGCTCTTGTGCATAATCAATGTAAGTCCCTTTCTTCCTCACTCAGGGTACCATACCCCCATTTCATATGAAAACTCGCTGTTTCTCTTCCCCATATGCATCACTGAGCAGTTTTTGAATTAAAGAGAATCTGCCAGTCCTGTGACCATCTGAGGACATTCTTCTGAGATCTTCCCTAGTATGCTTCTTTTTCGTTTCCCACTGCTCTACATAGTTTGGTATCATCTGCAAATTTAGAAGTTCTAGATAAAATCCCATCACTATGTCATTAATAAAAAGCTGGAACAGCAATGGCCCAAGCACTGATCCTTGTGGCAATCACAGCTAGAATGTTTGTCATTGCCCACCTTTGCATTATGATAGCCAGCATGCAGCTGCTAGTACCTGCCCTCTAATCCCACAAGCAACTTCTTGTAAAGTAAATTATGAGGGAAGTTGTAAGCCTTAGCAAAATCTAAGTAAATTACATCTACAGCTTTCCCTCATCTATCCTCTCATAGACTTCCTCAGTAGAATTCATGTAAGATTTGTAGAAACACGAGCGACTTCTAGTAAATTTGTTGACTGCCCTAATAATATTATGCTCATTCAAGTGTTGAACTATATTATCCGTCATATATTGGTCCATGACCTTACACACAACACTGGTTAAACTGACTGGTCTGTAGTTACATGGTTCACTTCTATTTCCTTTTTTAAACAATGGCACATAAGTTGACATATAATGCACATAAGTTGACAGCACTTGGACCCATGACTTGTAAAGTAGTCCACTACTGCACTGATTGCAAGGATTGTATGTGAACATCCCAATCCCTTTTTGAATCCAACATCCAAATCAGAAGTGCATAAATAGCTGCCATAATGCTCAATCATATACATTTCAAAAAGTTTCAATAAATTGGAACTTAATGTGATGCCACAATAGTTACCACTATTGCCATTGTCTAATGTAGGCCCTTTTTTCCAAGGGTATAATCATGCTCAGACCAAAACTTGGGGGAACTCTGTCATACACAAGCAGTTGGTTGAATAAAAGTGAAAGTAAAACAACCAGTCTAGGATGAGCATGAACTAGATGGTCTGTCTCAATGTTTCACTTTACAAATACATTGGTCAATTAGTTCTACTGATATCACTTTATGCTTCAAAGCTGGTTTATATTGGCTAAACATATTGTGTAATCACATATTAGTTTCTCATTGGTCTTTGCATTATTAGGTCAGCATGCAGCTCTAAAAACTGTAGCAAAACCCATAGTACATTAAATTAATAAATATAAAATTTATTATTTATTGTCTCTTGGTTCACTACGACCATCTACAGATAAAAGAAGTTTATGCTTAGCTTTAAATTTGGTTTGCCAAGTTTTCCAGAAGGAATTTGTGTTCTTTGCCAGTAGATATTCAAGTAAGTCATTAGAAACATAAGTATCTTCCATAGATTTCTTGCTTCTAATGGCACGCTTATATTCTGCTTTTGCACACCTTTTTGCGTCATATATTGGTCCCTGACTGGGTTGTCCACAGAACATGAGCAGCTATGGACTTGTCGTGCAAATCAGTGAGCTCAATATCCCAATAATGGTTATAGTGTGATGCTGTGGTTTTAGGACAGTGTTCATCTGCGGCTTGACATAGTCCATCAACAATCATGTTGTAAATGGCATCTATGTCATAACCATGTTCACACCAAACCATACTTTACAGTTTGTACAGATTTTTGAAGAATCAATCTGACCGAGGTATACATCAGTGGCATGATAGTGCAGGGCAAGATCTGCTTTTTCCATCTAAGATGACCTGACTTGACTTGACGTTATTAGGAACCTGCCTAACAAAGTCATCACCCTTATCTTGAAGACTGTCAGAAAGGCACCAGAGGTAAATGGTCAGTAAGATCCACACCACTGTCAATTATCTAAGACGACTGAACCTTATCAAACAGTGCTTCATCAAAGAAGAAGTGATCAATAAATGGCTTAGAGTTGTTTGCCTCAGATAGGTAAGTGAACCTTGTAGGACTAACCACTTTGCAGCTTCACCAACCAGCTTCAGCATAGAAGATCTAAGAATGGCATTAATATCCAGCGAAGTCATTAATATCCAGCAAAGTACCTGTAATTATTATCCAGCAAGTCATTAACATCCGGCAACCCACATAAGCAGAGGGCACCACATTACTGTAGTCACAATGCTACTAGGCATCAACTGTATCGTAATAAAGCACAGTCAATACATCTCCTCTACATACTTTCCTTAAAAGTGTGGCCAGATCTTTTTACCTGAATGCAAGCCTGCTTGCCAGAAAAATTAACTGATCTGACCAATTTGTAAGGCTTTGCTGATCGATAATAATAATAATAATAGTGACAATTTATATGGCGCCGTAACACAGCCGTGCCGGTACAAGGGCGCCTCACAGTCAACTAACAGGAGGGTTAGATAAGCAATATTTCTTCATTCCCGAGGGTTAACAAGAACCCAAATTTCAAACTCTGGTGAACCACAACCTCTCCTGTTACACGAGGATTTTAAAATCTGGACACAGAGATGAATGACCTGGTCACAAGAGCACTTTCGCTTAGGTCAAGACACATTGACCTTTGTTTCTCCACAGCTAAGAATATTACTTAGATATTTTATGTTGATGCACCACAGCATCATTGTTTAATCAAAATTCAAATCAAACACATTCAAACAGAGTACGCCTACTACATCGGAACACCATTCTGCAAATGCCGAATTTACACCATATTACATTACATGAACCCAATGTGCCTTCTCAAGTATTGAACCATTCTCCTAGAACAGTCTCCCATTGCCCTGTATCTGGACTTTATAAAGGGCATTTTAGGAACCCTCAATGGCAAATTGCATTAACGTATGGGAGTATTTGACTCTATTCAGAAAACATTTTCAAACTGCCACAATTGCACTTGTATTATTATCAATAATAATAATAATTCTTACGAAACCTACTACAACCTGAACACAGTTATTCATTGAAAATTCACAAGAACACAAATGATAGAAGACATAAATCTTAACTACTAACATGAACCCATTGTGCCTTCTCAATATTGAACAATTCTCCTAGAATAGTCTCCCATTGCAAAGTATCTGGACTTGATAAAATACATTGTAGGAACCCATCAAAAGCAAATTGCATTAATGCACAGTTGCATTTAACTCCATTCAGAAAACATATTCAAACTGCCTTTTACAATTGCACTTGTTTAGATCTATTAGATGGTCCTGCATGCAGCAATTCTGTGTGGACTTACAGCACTTGTATTGCATGTCTTGATACATACATATATTTAAATATAAAGCACAAATCCATGAACCAAAATACCATAAACGAAAGGTGCAAAATCAAAGTGCAAGAAAATACAGTTTACCTTCATTATTGGCAGATCTGGCCAATCTTCTTTTTTCACAATCACGTACAACTTTATGGCCTGATACAATTTCTATAATTGTCTGCATTTCTGCCACACAAGTTATAGTACTTGGACTCTGAAGACAGTAATCCGAACAGCAAAGACGCAAGACGAAAACTTTATGCTGACAGCTTTTGTATCAACAACAGTGCCATGAACCTCGGCAAACAGTGATTAAACCCCAAATACACTGGTAATGTAAGTAGCTAAGTTGTCAACTAAACTATAGCTATGTTACTTTACGGTTTATACGCTCATCTAATAGCATTTCTATTTAATAGTCTTGTACTCCAAAGTCTAGTTGCAGAAGTAAAATCCAGGTCGTTAGATTACAGAACAAAATCATGAATATTTTGTCCGAAATTCGAACTATTTAGCAATCAATCTGCAACCAGTATTTGCATCATGAAATTTACAACTTTCTTGTATAAATCACTTCAACGTTTTGAACAAAACTATCTACCCAGCATTCAAAAGCAAACAGCTCGTTCTAGAAAATCCACAGACTACTCTGAGTAGCCGAGCATCTCCAAACACAGCCTCCTTCAAAAGGCTTGAGGGACAAACAGAGCACAGTTGTGAGGACAATCGACAGTGTAACATAATAAAGATGAAATTACAGGGACATATGAAGCCCTTTCTTTTCACTTTGTAACTCTGTATATATATTCATATATATATATAAATATATATATAATATATATATATATATATATATATATATATATATATGCACAGAAGCCTCTGACATATAAGTACAATTTATACATAAATACTCATTTACATATATAGATACATATATTAATTTTATATACAATATAAATACAGTTCTTAGAAAAGATATCTGAAGCCCTTTCTTTTCCAACCGCTAATTCTGTATATATATATATTATAATATATATATGCATTGTATACATATTATGACATAATTTATACGTATAATTTATACATAAATATTCCTTTACAATATAGATATACATGTATTAATAATATATACAATATAAATACAGTTCTTAGAAAAGACATAGTTCTTATATTGGCAAAAGAATACAATAAATCACAGACCATTTTATTTCATTTTCTTGCATTTATATAACGCCAATTTCACAACACAAGGCAGCTATCAATAGTGCTATGCACTTGTACAAAAGACTGCTCTGCAACGGGTACCACCCCACACCCCAATGCAAGCACCCAATCCGTCTCCTTAACAAATGTAATAGAATAACAAGTTCAATGGGTCCCTCGGTGGTTGATTGAGACAACCAGTTCCTTTTACCTCTGCATCCATGGTTGAAACCCCTCAGCATCATGTTAATTAACGACAATCTGTGTAACTATCACAGATGAGTGTCATCAAGTCACATGATATTATAGGCCTACATGTGTGAACCGTGTTAATATGGCTCAACACTTTCACGACGACCTGCACTGGTTTCCAAGTCCCATTTAGTACATGCTTGTCATTAAATTGTTAAAAGAGAAGGTTCTGGAGGAAGGAAGGTTTTCTAAAGTACAAAATAAAAGACTAAATAGGGAGACAAAGTGGACAGAAGAGTTACACAGGAAGAGGCTAGGATCTTCTCATAAGAGAGACAAATGAGAAACGAGTCAAGTGTAAGTAATCGTAATCGTAACTGTAATCGTAATCTCCAAACTTCTAAAGCGCCACTCGAAAGCAAAGCGCAGGGCACCAGCTTATTCACGAGCGCTGCTTCTAGTCAGTCAGAAGGGTTGTCCGAGAGAGTAGTCTGAAGGAGGTCCGAGTCCGGTTTCAGAGGGGTCAGAGTAGCTGCTAAGGTGGGTGTCGTTTAGGTCGAGAGTTGGAAGGTAGATCAGAGGTGTCCAAAGTTTTCAAGCGGGGGGCCACATTGCTGACTTTCTAAAGCTCCACGGGCCAAAACTCCGAAGAAAAAAATTTCTCTGTGCGCAGCTGTCTAGTGAATTGTGAGTAATGCGATGAATGCTTGAATTCATAATGTCTCAGCAATGGTAAGTAAGTAAATATAAGTATTTCCTTTATTGAGCACTAGCTTTAAGATTAATACATTCAAACAAATAAAAAAAAAATTTATATATACAACCATAGAATTGAATGTACAGAGGAAGAAGAGTAGAGCTAGTCATAGGGGTCATTGCATATCAGGCACAGTGCCTTACAAACAGCGACATGGATTTTGGCAATATGCATGCCAGAGTACAGCGGCGTTAAAATTTTAAATTTTCCCAATTTAGTTTGTTTCTTCAAGGAGAGTTCCGCGGACCAGATTAAAGGCCTTAGCGGGCCGGATGTGGCCCGCGGGCCGTACTTTGGAGACCCCTGAGGTAGATGATAAGTTGAATCGGGGTATGAGTTCTTGAAGAGGAGAGACTTTAGTTTCGAGTGGAAAGCCTTGGCGGTGATGGATAGATGAGCCTGATGCGGATGATGGTGGCCATTGGTGGGTGATTGGAGATCATGGTGGAGGAACCGAAAAAGTGCGGAATTCAGGAGGTAGGTCGTTCCAGAGACGTGGTGCAGTGTTGGATATGGCTCAGTTGGAGAACTTGAGATGAGTAGTGACAGGAGGTCGAGAGAGAGTGAGAATGGAGAACTTAAAACACTTTGTTTGTACAGGGCATACAGTTGAAAGATTTATTGAATAAATGTTGAGCTGTATAACTCGAACTGAACAGTAACCCATAAGGAAAAGTTGCCCATTTGTGTGCTGTGTTGTAGTCTGCGCTTCAGATCAGATGTTCATAAGCCCCCATAACCACATCACTGAGAAATGATGCTGATAGAGGTGTCTAAGAAATTAGAGATTATCTTATCTCATGTGTATCTATCTCAAGGACCTTTGGCTGTCATGGTACTAAATGTGAATGTAAATGTTTTTCTATAGGGACTCTATGGCCTTGACCAGGCTCATTCTTCAATAACATAGCATAACAAGCGTTTTAAGTGGTTCAGAAGACATATGATCTGTGTTAGAACCACTGCAAATTAACCTGGAATGCTTAATAGCCCAATTGCCCTAGCTTCCTCTTAGAAGCCGTGACAGTGTCCACGGAGACAGAACTGGCATCCAAGCCATTCCACGAGTCTGTAACTCTTGCACTGAAGAATTTCTGCCCTAATGTTCCTTTCGGTTTCTTACATAACTTATACCTGTGAACCCTCAGTTGCCTTGTTTGGAGTTAATTCAAAGAATCTCTCCCACTGTAGTGCTTCCTTTATAATGATAATCTTGTAAGTTTCAAGAACATCTCTCTCAATCAATGAATAGATGGTGTGAGATCCTTCAACACCACTGCCTGTTTGAATGGGTGCCACACTATTTTAGCTCCCCCATGTACGGACTATGCCAGCCCGATATTCAACTTTCTCAAATATGCCACAATCAGTATGCAAACCACCATCCTCATGCACAGAGGTGCCTTCCTAGGTCTGAAATTAAGGACACATGGGGGCATTGGCTAGCCGGCTATGGGCCCAATCCTGCAGCTGTGAGGGCACAACACCAGACATCAATGCCATCTGGTCCTAAACTCTGGTTGTACAACTCAGAGATGTTGTGATCTATGGAAATAGAAAAGCATTGAGGAGAATCGTTGCAAAGCAGGTTACCGCTCTCCTTGTGACCTCTGACAATAGGTCACTTCATGGCTTTCACCTTCAGATGTATTGCAGAGCATCACCAACAGATCTGCTTTTCACCTGCTTAGTAATCATTGTCCAGCATTAACTTTACTGTACAGTGTATGATTTCATCCATATAATGTTATGTAGTCGTAATTAGATTAGCTATAAGTAGTCGTAATTTACTTCTTAAACTGCGTACATACAATATTAATTTGAACTTTAGTCTTAGTTAGTTTAACATGCCTCTGACCAGTGTGAACAGCAAATTAGTTTACATGCACATCCAGTCATGCAAATTTGATGACCAGATGCAATTGTGAGGTCTAGTTCCGGAAAATTCCATCTAGATCCAAAACAACTAGACCAAATTTGTAAAAGTTACCGTGTCTTGGCAAATTTGTAAAATTTGGTCTAGTTCTTACGGAAATTGAATTATAACAATCTCATATTTACGGCAACAGTTTCTAACTACAGGCAGAACATGTGTGTAAATGAAGGGAGATTGGTGCCAAGTCAGAGATTATAATAAGTATCCTGCTGTGACCATGATTTGCCAATTAACCACTGACATATTGACATAAACAGTAATCCAAAGTTTCCTCACAGAAACAGGATGCAGGAAGTGCTCACCGTTCACCAATAAATTATGGACATCCTCATCACACATCAGTGCTCCTGAATAAGCTTGTGCCCTGTGCTTGGCTTTCAAGTGGCACTGTAGAAGTTTGGAGTTTACAATCATGATTATGAGCATATATACGTTATTACTAGGGCTCGGCATACGTTATTAACGCGATTAATGCGTTAATTAATTACCTTACCTTAGACCTTAGTCCTTCCACGCGCTTGCAGCGCATCGGGCGACACAGTTCCTCCATCCCACTCTGTCCTCTGAATTTGGTCTAGTTCTTACGGAAATTGAATTATAACAATCTCATATTTACGGCAACAGTTTCTAACTACAAGCAGAACATGTGTGTAAATGAAGGGAATCTCCGTGAAAAGCTGCCAAGTCAGAGATTAATTAATGCGATTAAATTTTTAACGCAGTTAACGCGATTGTCACTGCGCCCAATTATTTCTAGAAATGCGCTAAAACAATTCTTGATAAAACCGCTCAGTTTAAACTTTTAACTTAAAAGTAAACACTAAAAAGTAAAAATAAGTAGTAAAAGCATTGTGTGCTTTTTGTTTATTGACTGCAATCATTGATATAGTTCATATTCAACGTAATTACTCCGAGTCGGAACAGTAGTTGTACTTGTTATCTATTGTGACATGCGTTAAAAGTTAATCACGGCATTAAAAATTTTAATCGTGCAATTAATTTTGATTACAATTTTTAATCGTTGCCCAACCCTAGTTATTACACATGTTATATATTTAGCCATAATTTAATTCAACACTGAAAAGACACCAAATGAACTCATAATGATCTTTTCGTTTTGTAGCTTAAAGGATGGTAGTTGTACCACTTTGCCTGATGCTACAGTCACGTACCATGCTACTATTATCAAGCAAACTAGAAAACTTAAACCTGACTGACTTATTTTTGTTTTCAAGTGAAAGAGTGTATTGTTGTTTCATTGCAGCCATTATAACATTTACTTATCTTTTTACGCTTAACTGCATATTCAATAAAATCATTGCAATTAAATTATTTTGTGAAATTTTCAGTTCAGGTACCTTCAGTTTCAATATTACTTTACTGTGTGTACAGCTCTGTCAAGTGTCGGCAGATGTCTCACAATAATAAAAATTACTTACTCATTTCTAGCTTGCTTGCTGCGTACAGAGTATAGTCTGGCAAAAATCAAAGACCAAAATGGACTTCAGTCCAACTAGCAAACTCATATTGCCTCATCGAATCTGCTCTGCAATGGTTTGACTGGATCTGCATATATTCTGGCAGAACAGTTTTGCATACAATACGTCTGAGTCAGAAGGCTGTAAAAGACATGTGACTGAAGATCAGATCAGCTTTGTGCATTTGACTCTAAGAAATGTTAACCAATACTGTACCCTTGTTCTGCAGACACCCAAATGGGAAAATATCTGCCTTTTCATGCAGGCTCAATCTACATATCTCCTCCATATCTCTAACAAACATACACGGCCTGACATAAACCGGTATATATAGGCTACTGCCATTTCTAAATCTACCAGTATATACTGCATCCATTTCTAAATCTTAATACCTAGGAGGCCCCTTATTACATGATTCATTATACTTCAAACTCTTGCTAAATATTGCAACCTTGTCGTTAGAAAATTGTTTTACCCAATATCGATTGCAGTTTTAAATGCAGAAAGAAGTCCTTTAGAATGGAAGTACATTTCAGGACTGCACTACATATATGTACATTGTACTAGCAACAACTTGGGTAGGAAGCTTAATTGATTTCCCGTTTTCCACCATTGCCACTATTACCAAGTACCCATGACCATTATGAGTCTAACACAGGGTACACATATCAAGTGTATGACTGCATTTACAGCTAAGCAGAGAGTATTCATGTACATGCAGCCAATGCCTTATGCTAAGTAAGCTGTAAAAACATTGGAATTGCTTGACAGTTGTGACAGAGTATAGCCAGCTAATTATATATACTTGTATAATCAGCTAATAGCATATTTAAAAGATGCCTAGTTACTTGTATAAACATTGGTCCTCAGAAGCATGAGTCTGCAGCAAAAATATTAATGACAACAGCCATCCAACAACCAGAAAACCTTTTCTTAAAGTTACATGGCTTGACAATATAGTCGTAATCATAATTTATAAATATATGCAGTCCATTAGGCAGTCTATTTTGTGCTTACACCATACACCAAATTATAAAATTGTGTATATTATGATTCGAATAAGCTGGTGCCCTGCGCCAGATGGCACAGTGCTGATAGGTAAATAAACAATCTCTCACTGAAATATATACATACTCCCATTTTTCGACTTTTATTTAATAAATTTTGTTTGAAATATTGCCTACCATTGAATGTATTAATAAAATTTTACATTTTTTATTTCCTATTGTATAAAATTAAATGCTTGTGAATAAGCTGGTGCCCTGCGCTTGGCTTTCGAGTGGCACTTTAGAAGTTAGGAGATTACGATTTGCAATGTGTAGTAAGTTACTTTGCTCACAATTATCATAGTTGGCGTGCCCTTGCAAAATTACACTGGTGTGTGTGCATTGTATATGGCTTGGAGCAGCTGAGGGTGTAGACAGCAAACAGTATTTGATAAGCAGTCAGATTAACAGTCTCTGATACTTCCATAGGGAGCACTTGTAGAAACTGGAGCACAAATTTCCTATTCTGTGGATCAACGGAACCAGCTGTGCCTCCACCCAGACAAGGCCAACCAAGCACCAGCGGAGCCATTGTAAACAACCTCTGAGGCCAGATAACGGCCTCAGCCAGTGAGGCAACAGACGGCAACTAATTACTTTGAACGGAATCAGTGGCTAAAGAATGCTACTTATCCGGTCGCCTCTCCTCTCAGTCACCATTCCCCCTATCAGACTTAACCAGTAAACGTATTAATCATCAACCATTCTCTCTATAAGACTTAACCGTATCTTCCAGCCACCTACAACATTAGATCCGTTGGTTGGGTTCCGTTTGCATTCAAGCGCTCCCAATTGGAGACTTCGCAGTGTTTGCTTATGGTGAACGTTTTCGTTTTGATGACTCCATAGCCATTTTGGCTAGCGTAGGAGGGCTGTGAAAGATACTTAAAGGCACTATAGCTACATTGCCAAGATACATACATAAGAAGTCATAAACCAAACAACAAAAGCCCTACTCTCAAGTCCTTATGTAAAATCATAAATGCAAACTCTGCACTCCTTTGTCAAGCAAAAGAGCTGAATCCATCAAGCCATTCAGAGAAGTCACTAAATATTCTGTTTTATCAAACATTCTAATTTAAATATTCCAATTTGCAATGCACCTTTAAGAGGGTCTTCACAGGTGCTACAAAATATCCTGTTACAGTTACAAGGGTCCTCCTATAAACATAAATAATACTGCTAATAATTAATAAATGTAAATTATTCGCACTACTGTGCTTCCCTCTGGTGATCAGTGACTGAATTCAATCCATCTTTACTGGTACTGGTCTAACCGACAAATAGTTCTATGGCGTATTCTGATCTGTGGCCTAAAAGCTATGAACTGAAGGTGCTACAGAATAGGAATGGAATGAAATCTGTCACCCTATTGAAAAGGGTACAAGAAGCAACAGTAAAAGGAAATCCAATATTAAAGAGGCTCTAGGGCAGAGGAGTCAAACCTGTTTTAATTGTTGGCCAGTGGCAATAGTTACCAGCAAATGGTGGGCCAGGGTGCCAAAAGCGCTTGAGCAAAATGGGGTTGGGGTCTGGGAGGGGACTAGGTGAGCCTGTCCCCAAATTTTTTTTTCAAAACTTAATCTTAAATGGTGCATTTTTTAGCAAACAAAAAGTCAAATCAAACTTATAACATCTTCAATTTGATCTTCATTATCAGTCATGAACATAACAGTAGTGGTTTAGGTAAGGCTCTTCAGGTCAGAAAAACAACCTCAGCAGGCCAGACATTTGATACCTCTGCTCTAGAGGTAGGAGTTGTCTTGATCACAGCCCCATTAAGCTCTTTCAGTGGGTGTAAAACAATATGGTCAGATATTGCCAGTATGACTGTGTTCTTGTAATTGTGCCTCCTTGTCTGTCTACCTTCCTGTGTGTCTGTCTGCTTGTCTCTAAATCTTGTTCTCTGTCTACCTGTGTCTCTGACTCCCTGTCTGCTTCTTACCTTTCTGTCTTCATGTTTGTCTGCCTTCTTGTCTGCTTGAGTCTTCTATTCTTTCTGCTTGCCTGTTAGTCTGTCTACTTGCTTGTTTAACTGCTCATGTCTGCTATATAGTTCAGCAATTAAATCCTGGACAATTTCGGACATGAAATGTGAAACTTTGCTATTAGCAGAACAGAGATAGTATCAATTCAGATGGCTTGTTCAATTTTGATCCTGGTCACACGCTGATAACTTTCAATTGGCTGACGTGTGTTTTTGCATGACTTTTTAGGCAATTAGTAACAGGTAATGGTTAGACAAGTGTAACACAACAGTAACAATAGTAGGCTTACAAGTAAATGCACTATCCGTATGCAAATCGACAAACTCACGCACGAGGTGCTTTACTTTAATGCACACACTAACCAATGTAGATACCAATGCCAGAGGTTGTCACGAGTCTGGCTGTCACTGAGTCACGAGTCACTCTCCTAAGACTGACTAAGTAGGCAGTGACTTGAGTTATAGTTCAGTTATAGTTAATGGTCTTTTATTTTAGTTATAGTTATAGTTAGTATTACTTTTTAGTTATAGTTATAGTTATCTTGCTAAGTTACAATAATTAAGGCTATAACAAAATTGTGCGTATTAACACGCTGTTTCACAAATGATTCATTCAGCTTTTTGAATACCCATGACAAATTGAATAATAAAAATATCGTGATTGCACTTCCTATTTTTATTTTTTTGTATTAACGAAAATTGTTTTTCGTTATTGTTATTTTTCGTTATAGTTATAGTTAATGATATTTTTAGTTATAGTTATCGTTAACGAAACATTTTATTTTAAGTAAACGAACATTTTCATTGAATCAGGTATTCGGTACATCTTGCAAGTTTGGCTACCAATGATTCAGGACCCATTCTTGTGAGTCTTGTTACCATTGAATCAAGACCAACTCCAGTGGCTGCCAATGATTCGAGACCATTTTTTGTGTGAGTCTGGTTGCCAGTGACTCATGACCAACTGCTATGAGTCTGGTTGTCATGGTGATTCAGGACTACCTTTGTTTTACCACCCTCATTATTGTGCAGCACGGGTAAACAAACTGCATTCTCTGGCTTGCTTTGCCTGCAGCACTGACATTTCACGTGTATTCAATTACATTATATTGTGTTAAATTATATGACCTCATACCAAGCTACATCACAACTGAATAAATTGCCTTGCAGCAAAGACCATAAAAATCTGTTACCTTCATCCTGGCTTACACCAATTTCTCGGCCAACCGGTTGGGTGTTTATTTCTGAACCAGGAGGTGGTTTGTACAGGATCGCAAGATTCAGCAGTGCCTAACAAAACAGGTATCATTGCATCATGTACTGTATATTGCGACACCATTTTTATAGCACCTTTTAAGAATGTCTCAGAGGTGCACTAAGTACTATACTCAGTCCCTGAGGCCAACTACTTGGCGATGGCAATAGGTGCAAATGAATGCTCTCCATTCCGCTTGGCAGTTT
This sequence comes from Aporrectodea caliginosa, assembly GCA_020284085.1. Classification (NCBI taxonomy): domain Eukaryota; kingdom Metazoa; phylum Annelida; class Clitellata; order Crassiclitellata; family Lumbricidae; genus Aporrectodea; species Aporrectodea caliginosa. The sequence continues at coordinate 319,239 of JACEVL010000008.1, forward strand.
GTCAAATGCATGACCATGTAGACACTCAAGTATGCAAATCACATAGTTGCATAAGTAATTGTGCAGGTCGAGTATTTGCATGTATAAAAGTTGACACACAAACACTATATACATCTAAAAACGCCTACCTGGCAATGTGTAAATCTGATGAAGTGAAAACAACTGTGATAGAGCCTTATAAAAATTTACTAGCAGCCACTCATAAAAGTTTCAAAAGTGCATCCGGTCTGTAAGGTCATCAAATTAGTTAGGAAAGTTTTCTCTCTGGCTGTCAATGTCTCATAAAACTATGGCATGCAAACCTGCTGTCAAACTTTTGCCATTAAGTTCTCCACCTTCAGGCATTTTCTGGTCTAATAAAAAATCACTCTTTTATTAACATAATGATGACCGTATAACGATGAGGTAATAGATAATAATATAAGGTAACAATGACCTTCATGAGAACTATAAAGGAACATGATATGATAACAATCACTTTGAATCCTTATACAGTTTCAAGCAAAAATGAGTAACCTTTTCAGCACTGTGAGTTCATAATCACCTATTTAAGTCTAACAAGTACATGTCTAACAAGTATCTCTGTGATACCACACCTATGCCGTCTCACTCCGTTCCCTCCAATATGCCGATCAATGTGATCTCTTTGTCCTTCGGGTAAGGACTGCTAAAGCACAACATCGTGCTTGCTTTTGCAATTGTGGGCCCTTCTTTTTAAAATGACCTCCCCTTTTAGATCGTTCTAAGGTTCTGGCAGGATCTCTTCCATTTCCATCGGCTGCCTGAAGACATTTTTATTTCCCCAGGGCTCCCACGCTGAAAGCGCTCTGAATAGTTTATACTGTAAGAGGCGCTTTACAAATGTCCATATACAGTACAATACAACTTTCATATTGACTGCTTCTAATTCCCAGCGTATGATTTAGCTCCTATAGAATGATTGACTTGAAGACAGGTACTCACTCCAAGAGGTCGTTGGTTAGCATCAAACAAACTGAGGCTGAGTTTCTGCTGACCAAAGCCACCCCTCAACACATCTCTCATGAACAGGCTAGTCTTTCCAACCAACCTATAAACAACAATCTACAAATCAGGACTGGCATTCCTATGATACATAGATGTACAACTCCACTGGATTAAGTGGCTCAACAAAGAATCCTTAAATACAAGACGACAATACAATACAGATCCAGATCCCAAACAAGGCACTACATGCAAAATAAGAAAGAAAGATGGCAAAGACTGCTCATAGGCTGCTTACCAAATCAACCTACATATGTACCCCAGGCATAAGTACAGTAGAGTACCAATAAAATTACAATATTTGCCTCTGCTGGAGCTCCATATCTAAAGCAAGCTGTATAAGTACCCCTATGCATAAGTACAGTACAATTTATGACAATGTTTGCCTTTGTGAGAGTCTCATATCTAAAACAACCTGTTATATAAGCACCCCTATACAGGTTCAATTCAAGACTGTCATGTGTATTGCAGTATTGGTATAATGTACACATCATAATATTTAATTCCTCTGTATAATTAATCTGTATTTCCTATGATTTTCATTTCTATTTATCTGTTTAACAAATTTTAAATTTACTTTTATTAGAGGAATTCTCCATACCTGTTCCTGCCAACTCTCTCCCAGTCATTGATGAGAATGATAAGTTCATCTTGTTCTCTTATTGGCTGACCTTTAAAGTCAAATACCAATTTCTGGAACACAACACAATTCAAATTGAACAGTCCACTTACACTATAACAGCCCAAAAGGAAAGCTGTACAAGCAAAATTACACAGACCATAGCCGAATGAATCAGGATCTATTTATTGGGTGTGTGGAATGGTTATAGTTTTGTGTAGAGAATATCTTCTGAAAAATCTCTTATATGAATGACCTGATAGAAGATTTATTCAAGTTAAGTGGGTTGCATGCACATTGGAATCTCAGATAACCTGACACCAAAGAGGATAAAAAACAGTAAAAAAACAATGAAGGCGTTAAATGCTAACCTAGTGATAATGATGATGATGATGATGATGATGATGATGATGATGATGATGATGAAGATGGTGATGGTGATGATGATGGTGGTGGTGGTGGTGATGATGATGATGATGATGATGATGATGATGATGATGATGATGATGATGATGATGATGATGATGATGATGATGATGATGATGACATAGAAGTATAAGATGATGATGACGACAGAAATGACAGCAATGATAATACACTACATACACAACAATGATATATAACAGATCTTAATGGATGAGAGTTGAAGCAAGATGAGGTGAGGTGTGCTGGTCCACATAACGGTACCATTGACTGTATGCATGTACTAACAAAAGACTTCAGAGAAAGTATCTATTGGCAGAAGCCTAAGAATGACCTCAGCAATTCTAGCAATCAATAACCTGTGCTTCTACACTCTACAGTAAACATGAACTTGACAACAATTTCTCAACCCCACACACCAGGATCTGAACTTCTAACACTGAGGTGAAAGACCAGATTGTTACAATCACCTGGCATGGCAATTTCCACACAATGATTGTCATAGTGAGGGGGATGATATTGATCGCAGTTAATGCACATGGTAAAAACAAACAAATTTAGCTCTGCTTGAAAGTCACATTGGGTGCATAGTGATTAATGACACATAGGGTGTAAATATGAACCAAGACATGGTCAGCATGTATGTTGCTCCACCCCTGTTCATCCACAGATTCCTGGCCATGTAGGTGGAACAGTGAATCAGTCTGACATGGATTTGAATCAGACACACAATGCCAATGGAATTGTTGTGATATAAATGACTATAAATTAAGCCAAGTACAGTGACTGGAAGGAAACCTGAACTCCGACATATGACAAAGAAGAGCAGAGAAGAAGAGCAGTCCCTTAACCTGAGGCAGCCAAGGGAATGAGGTGTTAGCAACTTCATTTTCTTAGCCTCGGCATGTGAGGGCAGGTGGCCAGTCCTCTCCCTTGCCGTCCATCTTCCCACAGACAGTGTACAGGAATTGTACTCGTCATAGCTGAGTTGGCTAGGGGGTGCATGAGGAGCAGAAATCTTGAACCAAATTTCTGCCCTGGCAGGGATTTAAACCCCAACCTCTCATCTGATAGTCCAACACATTAATCCCTACACTATGGATAAAACCATATCCAAAAGTGTCATGATGACTAATGGAAAGACAAACATACAGAAATAAAGACATAAAGACAAGCAAGGTGGCATATTTTGACCCATCATAGTTTACATGATGCCTCCAATTTTGCGAAATCAGCTGAAAAATGAGTACAGTTAATGGAATATACTTTCAGTGAGAAGATCAGTGGCTAGGGAGAGGTCTGGCCCTCTAAAAATTACGTTGCAAACATTCAAAGGCATGACCACCCATGGCTCTCAGGTTACCTTAAGGGAAATGCTTTGATAATGATCTCATTTAGGCCTAATATAAAAATTTCACCAATTATATATAAATCAGTGTTAGCTTTTGCCTGCCTGTATGTTTGCCTGCCTCCCTACCTCCCTGCCTGCACCCACACACTCACGCACCCACACAAGCTGAATCAATTAGTATAAAACTGAGATATTTTGCCATTCACTCAAACTTTTACTCCCCCCCCCAGATTTTGCGTAGGACATTATCCTTCCCCCGGACATTGTCCCCCCTCTGTGTATATAGCCTATAGTCTGCATGTCATTGATAAACCTTAGTTGCCGTTTTTGTTGGCTATTTCATTCAGGTGTAGGCCTAAACTTAAGACTTGTTAATTAATGTCACTCAGTTCATAAGCAGTACGAAAGTTAAGACTTGTTAGTGTCAGTCGGTGAATCAGTTATAAAGTGAAGACTAGTTAGTGTCATTTAGACATAGCATCCGATTTTAGAATTGTTGGCAATTTTTCAGCTATGAGACACTTTTGTTAGCAACTAACATACATTAACACGTTTTAACTTAAAATTTATACTAACAAGTCTTTGGTTCAATGAAATAAAAACTTAATTTAATCAATGCAGCTTCTATTTACGGAAACACTTATACATCTTATAAATCAAACTTCCATTTAGGCCAACAATTATTTTCATCATTTTCCTGCATTTCCGCAAGAATATTATACGATTATATCTTAGACTGGGGGGGATAATGTCCTACCCTGGGGGGGACAATGTCCAGGGGGACAATGTCCGGGGGACAATGTCCGGGGGACAATGTCCTACACTCAGAAATTGACTGACGTTTCATAGCTAGTCTCAGCTCATTCGCTCACTTGCTCCTTCTGCTTCTTCTTCAACTCCACTCCACAACATTTGCTCACTCACAGTTTTGCTCTACTCATTTTCTCATTCATTCTAACCATTACAACTCCTTATGTAATTAATCCACACATAGACCAATCCATCCATCCACCCATCCATGCTTCTCTACCTTCACCACCCATTCAAATATGAATGAGCTAATTGTTCAGGACCATTCCTAACTCCAGGACCACTCTAACTCCAGGACCATTCTAACTCCAGGACCAATCCTAGCAAAGCCACCACACAGAAACAAATGGCTTGCCTAAGAAAAATCTCGATGGTTTTGAACTCCCACCCCATTGAATTATACCTCAACAGTGACCAGCAGGCACACCATCCTGTCATAGGTACAGGATATGGAGGATGCTTAATTATGCATTCAGACAACAACTTAGGCTGGTGTGACAAGGGACAACAACCAACCATACACCCAATCCCACATTGACAGGCACATACCTAACCACTTAGACATACATACAGACCTACATACAGGTACACCAACTCACATGCAAAGCCACCCACGCACACACACACACACACACACACACACACACACACACACACACACACACACACGCACACACACACATGTAGTATCATTATTTTATACATCTTACTATTATTATTGACCTGAGCCAATGGCCACACTCAAAGCTCACCCTATGCACAGCTACCGGTACTTAGCCATTTTCAGGTGGGGGAGGTGACGGTGTGGGAGCAATGTTCTGTATTGAGAGAACCCAGCCAATGCCAACCCACAGACAGACACCACCCACTGCCCGGTACAGTGCAGCTCTGAGCCAGTCATGCCTGAAGCTATTCACAGAACAGTCTGCCCCACCAGAGAGAGAGAGAGAGAGGGCAGCAGCTCTTTGGCCGTGCAGCCGGAATTTTTCACGGGCTGGTTGTTGGTACATAGGTGGTGAGCAACTGTGTGCTTCAGGCAACAGACAGACTTCAACAAACACAGACCGAAAGACAGACAGACAGAAAGACAGATAGACAGACAGGGAGACAGAGATGGACAGTATTCTAATTTGCAGCAAACACAACTGTCCAGAACTACAAGCAAAGCAAGATCCAAACAGAGTCACGAGGTACTGCAAAAATCCCACTGATTTTTTACTTTTTTTCACCTTTCGGCCTCAGTGTACCTCGGTAGGCACTTGTAATTGTAAACAAAAACTCGATTTTTCACAAAGGCCAATCAGCCCAATAGACATTTCACCAGCTGCTCACTCACAGGTTCTCAATCAAAGCCGACTGTTATTAATTGGTTCTTTTTTACCCTATTCAGCTCTGGAAATCAAGCACCTATTCTATACTTTGCTTTAATAACAAGTAAATCATCAAGTTCTTATTTTTATACCACTTTTAGAACAATTTGTACGCATCTGGTAGCCAAGCTATTACTAGTGCATGTACAGAGTATTTTGCACTTTATAAACCTTCACATAATAATCTGGTCTGCACAAATCGCCATTTAAGTATATCTCAAAGGCGGTTCTCAAAAGCATTTCTCAAATCAAGAGCCTTGAATGAATCTAGTCTGAGTCTACGATAATGTGAACTTCTGGTCAATCCGTGACAATGCAAACCCAAAGTTAAACATCTCTAAAACTAATTATGCCCTAATCAATAATGCCATTGAACTCTATAAGACCTGAGTTAAAGTTGTTATATGGCTTTTAACTTGTCATCATTTGACTGACTTTGACTTCACGTAGGCCTACAACCCTTTCTTCAGCCTCGGCTGCACTATGACCTACATAAATCGTCTGGGAGATGATTGGTCAGCCTGCCCTCACAGGTCAATGCTGAGAAAAATGAAGAAACACTTCATACCCATAGCTTATATTCAAACTAGCTTAAGGGGCTGCTCTTCTTCTCTTCTTCAAAAATTGAACAGAATCCTTCATGAATTACTTTACAAGAGTGATTCCAAGTCCCACCCAACCTAAACATAGCTACTAAAAATACAACCTACAGAATTCACCTATCAAATTCAATTCACTTAAGACACTTCTGTAATGACCTTTAAGTGCTGCATCACTTGTTACTCAACACGACTCTTAAGAGTTGACTTCTAGATAAAGAGCTAAAACTTTACCAAACTCAAATCCTACACCATAACTTGTGGAAACCTAACCTTTATTTCAGTCCAACTCCTCACAGAATTACTTGCCGTAACCCAATAACCTCAAACTATAGAAAGTTTTTCATTCACCATTTGTTACATTTTAAAAAAGGTAACTCCAAGTGCTAATAACGCACTTTTTGCTTCAATTTTTCACTCACAGATACTATTGAAAAAGGCATGTAATCAATTAATGATTACCGTACATAGCTAAAACCATTTTTATGCTTTTTTAGTAACCAATGTCATACAAACTGGTAACTCATAATGGCTAAAGCTGCCGCTCCTGAAAAACAGATAAATGGCCATTAATTAGGAACTAGGTCAACACAGGACTAAGAGCAAGTAATTAAACTGATTACATAGACAGGACAGGCCTACACTAGGCTTTCCCTTTTGCCCTAAACTGCACTCTTTATGGGCTCAACCAAAGTGTTCAAACTTATTAAAATCACATTTCTAACTCATATTTGGAAAAGCAGTCATTTAGCTGATGCCTGGAATCCTGAATTTCTACAGTCATGAAAATGCTACAATGACGCAAACTGTTAAAAATTATCCAGCTAGGTTTTTATGTTTAAGCAAACCTCCGTAATACCATTTACTCTAAAACATTCTCTTAAAAACTATCTGTGACATCAGAGCTATTCAACCTCTTTGTATCTGTATAAAATTTACATCAGTTTATGTAGCCTCACTATTGTTAAGCTTACCTCATTCCAAGCTGGGTTGAGCTCGCTCTTTACTACAGCAGTCTTTTTAGTTATGCCTGGTAAGAAAATTAAAACTCAGAACTTAGAACGATATCAAATGCTGTTTTTTAAATCATGATCATATTTATAGATTATATATGACACATAATATTGACATATATATGACATATATATATATTGTTGAATATATCCAGGTATGCATGCATATTTATGTCATGTATAGAACCAACAAAAAATTAAGTGTAGTGAAATCTCAAAGAATTTAAACCCTTTAGCACTCCACATCACTTGCTATGGAAATGGTAATTGCAAATTGATATAGCATAGCACCACTTCAAGATAGACTCACAAGAGGCTGCAGATATGCTGTTTTAGAATCATAATCACACGCACAAACACACACACACACACACACATACATATATATAATATAAAAGATATATATATATATATATTTAGGTTGCATATAGAACCCCAAACTCTCTGATGATTTTAATATGTATATATAATGAAGTTTTAAATAGCTGGACTCTGAGTCAGCTAAAAGTTAAATATGTATATGTATGCCAACATGTAGGCCCGATGCATGCAGATGACTGTGGCTTTCGAGCAAGTGCAATGTGCAAATGGTCTTTTATATCATTCAACCTGGGCCTCTGCTGCAGTTCAGTACAAAAGACAAACAACAGTCTACCTCAGAAAAACTAAACACACAAGAATGTCAATAGGCCTACACAGATACAACATAACACATGCATATATATCTATATTTATGTGCATATAAATGTATGTATGTGTAACAGTGGTGTCTTAATGTAGGCTACTGTATACACCTACTGAGAAAACTACATGATACACTGCATCCTCAGATGGTAAAAAAAAGTAAGTGGGTTATTCAAAGTGGCTCTCCTACTCCCAGCCAAGTCAGCCTGAGAAAGATTCATAATGAATTTTTATACACTTTAGCCATACACATAAATAATATATGAAAAACAATTAAGACTTAAATACCTCATGCATATCAACTTGTGAACTTAAGACACTATTACCCAGTAAATAAATATATATTACATTAAGCTTCAAATCATCTGTTCCAAATACCACTCAAAAACAATCTGTACAATCCCACTGAATGATGTTTAGGCTCTAAAGGCAGTTTAAGGCACAGGAAAAATGATTAGCATGTACAGCATGTAAACTATGCAGAAGTCAAATTTGTAACCCTTTAATGCTGAGCTGCCATGGTCCAGTGTTTAATCTACTCCCCTTGCTGTCGGGGGGGGGGGAATCGAGGGTTCTCGGGGGGGGTATCTGAAGAGTTGACGACCGGGGGGGGGTAGAAACGTGTTTTCCAAGAATTTTCGAGGGGGTAGTAACGAGAGGTTTCCAACAAAAAATAAATCCTGGGGGAAATTATCCCTAAATTTCACACTTTCTGTACAAAATTACATGTCTTTCATTTTTCTGGGGGGAACTCGATCCTGGGGGGAACTTCCCCCCCAAGAGACGTCTAGATTAAACACTGGCCATGGTTTCCCTTACATTTTAGTGCATGTTCGACATTAAAGGGTTTACTTTGAAGCTGATACATAAAATTCCAATCTACTTACAGACTCCAGGTCTACAAATCTCATGAGCAAAAATAAAAGGCAGTGGGCCACAATAAATGTATTCTGTTACCACTCAGTAGTGTAGTCCTAAAAAATGAAGTGGGGTAACGCCTGCATATTGAAGTAAGCAAAAAGTGCAATCTTGCAAGAATTTTGCATAGTGTGAAAAAAAGTGGGAACGGCGTTCCCCACGTTCCCCCCACTACACCACTAACTTACCACACTATTGACCCTCGAGATCCTGTTATCTGTTCATTGATCAATGCTGCATAATAAACATGAATTAAATATTAAATTGTTACTTTAAAATATATTAAATAATAACTGTGAAGTGTTTTGTAAACTGCTTACTGCTTGAACACTCAATTTCTCATAGAGTAGCAGCTACACTGTGACTGGAATGAGTCCCAAAAGCAGCAATGTAGACAGTTCTCTCTAATATGATAGGCATTATTATTATTATTACATTCATTTATTATCAATCAGGTTGACACTCTGTAACCTGACACAACTATTAATGTGAAAGCTACTAATGTGAAAGCTTTTAATGCGAAAGCTTTTAATGCGAAAGCTATTAATGAGAAAGCTGCTAATGTGAAAGCTCTGAATACGGTAAGCAATAAGTAAACAAATGGACAAACAACATGTATTTCCAGTCTTATGTAAGTGCATCATGCCTGGCATAAGGGATACAATATTAGCCCTACTCTACAAGACATAAACATTTCTATCCGACCTTAACGTTCATCATTAGCGTCGCCACGGGGGGCAAGGGGGGGCAGCTGCCCCCAACCCTGGTCAGGCTGGGTCCTGGGATTCGTGCAAATCCGGTGAGTTTTTTTAGGGGGGGGTACCCTATGTGGTGTGTGGTTTGACATTTTATATTGAAGGTCCTCTTCTCCTCTTCCAAAGTTTGTTTTCTTTTCAATTTCACTAATCAACAGGTGACGGATTGTAGTTTACACAAAATACACAGAAGAATAGGGAAAAGTCCAATGTTGTTTATCTCTCCTATTCGCAGTGATGAGTCATGATGGGGTGACCTATTTACACCAGTCACACAGCCGCATTCCAACAGGATGTCCAAGGAAACATGTGGAAATTATTAGTATGCCTGCCTCTTTGAGCGACATCTTCGCCCGCCAATTCTCGCTCAACGGGTGCACGCAAAAGCAGGCATCAGTGTGTGCGTGTGTGTGTGTGTGTGTGTGTGTGTGTGTGTGTGTGTGTGTGTGTGTGTGTGTGTGTGTGTGTAGCCTATATGTATGTGGCGTGTGTGTGGGTATAATACTTGTGAAATAGATACATATATACAGAGACAAAACATAGCAAACTGATTCACACTATCTTGGTTTTAAGACAAGGGAACAAAAATATCTATGAATTAATGCTCCTTCGCCCGCCAATTCTGGAGAGCAATGGGAGGCCGTTCCCGCGCATTCCCACCCACTTTTACCCCGAGTACAGTCGTTTAAAGCAGTCGGCATTCTGTTTCTATTGTCGATTGTTCACCAGTAAAACTGCATCAGCACTGCTTGGCTTCCCGATTCGGTAGTTGAATCCTTCTTGCTTGGTTTGTATACCATTTGTAAACTATGTCTGCTAATTGTGTCTGGTCAGCGATCTGTTTACCCTAAGGCTTGTTGCGTACTTCGACATTGAATGTGTTTTCTAGTTTTTATATTAATTTCAATAAATGTCGGGTTTGCTAATATTATCTGTAGTCAAACTCAAGTATACGGTTCAAACTACATCTTAAACCTCGGGGTAGCACAGTCCTTGCACGGGGACCTTAAATGGTGTGGCGTCGATTCGAACGGGCGAGCAGTGATGAAGGATGTAAGGCTTGTAAGCCAATCAATTCATTGAAAAATGAGCAGGGTCGAGGCCGTATACGGTCACTATATGAAAACGCGAACATTTAACATTTAGCTACGAGTCACAGTTGGCTCCTATCAGCGCTGAAATAATAGAACAATTTTGTTCCTATGACAGCTTAAAATGCCACCATTACAGTATGGAAATTCAAAAAAATTTTAAAGTGGGGAGGGGCACATCCCCCTCCCCCCCTCCCCCTGCTCGGCGCTCCGCGCCTCAGCGATCGTCCTTCGGACGCTCATTTCTCTGTCCTCCTATGCCTTGCCCCCCCAACCTTCAAGCTCTGGCGACGCCACTGACGTTCATTCACTCACCTTGAATTTCAATCTTAACATAGGGATCTATCTTCCCAACGGTCTCTAAATTCGGCAGGTTCACTGCATTGGCCACATCAATCTCCAGCGACATTTTCAGCCAATTTCAGCCTTCGAAGCTCATGCGATATTCCAAGCCGACAGAAGAACATACAATACTAATTAAATAATTCGCTAGAGCAGCTTTGTTGCTACAGTTTAGGCCGCAAACGAATGATTTGAGGCCATTTTTCGTCTATTTAAACCCGGTCCAGACGTCCTACGCAAGACGACGTCTACCGTGAATAGGCGTTGCCCAAAGATATCAGCATACACAATTTAGAAGAGCACCCATAGGCCTACATTAATAGCGTCATTTCCGAAATTCTTGTGTTATCGCTCTCCTATTGTATTGTATTGTATTGTATTTACAGATTTATAAAGCGCCTTAGCATGGTTTCTAGAACAAATCAACGTTCAGACGTTTAGGCCAATCGATTGAGACACTAACGTCTGAGAGGGTGCATAATTGAGATTGCGGTTTTGAAGAATTCGAATTCCCACAGGGCCATCAACCACATGTTGCACTTGTATTGGATTCTTCTGAGTTTTAACTTGCTGCACACTAACTGTAGAGGAGCTATTCAACATGCTGGTTTGCTCTCGGGAGCTTAATCTTAATACCTTAAACTACTTACTTATTCACACATAAGTGAACGCTTTTAGCCTATGAAATTCATGTTCTCGTTAATTCTGTACGTGACGATCTGCATAGTCATACTAGTGATTCCTATAGGGGTCATTTATTAATTATGTCAACAAATTTTAGGCCTTTTTGACCCCCCCCCCCCCTTGTCAACAACTGTCAAACATTGACGGACCCCCCTAAAAATTATGTCAACAATCCCAGAACCCCCCTACCGGCAGCGTAGCCAGGCTGACTTTTTTTCTCAATGACCTTTTTAAAGATTTAAACTCCGATGACCGTTTTTAGCCATTTTTTCCCTGATGACCTTTTTTTTCATTTACCATATTTGTCCATTTATTAAACAAAAATATTTTGACGTCAACTTGGACCAAACCCCCCTCCCCTGTCAACAACTGTCAAACTTTTCAAAACCCCCTCCCTTAATATGGTTTATTTGTTGACATAATTAATGGATGACCCAATAAAAGAGCAGCTAAACCATTTATAAAGGCCAGAATATAATTATACTACAATAAGAAATTAAGAAATCCAATGCCAACAATAGGTCTAATCATCATCGACTCGAGCTCAACCTCCTTCGGACTACCTCTGACTCGATGTGCAGCACTCGTGAATAAGCTGATGCCCTGCGCTTGACTTTCCAGTGACGCATTAGAAGTTTGGAGTTTACGATTATCATTTTTCTTAAAACCTAAACCTTGCTAAAACTTATCCACCGAAATTTGCTTGTCGTTATAATTTACATTTAACTTGGGGTTTGTCAAGCATAGTTTCTGGTGTTGCGCTACAAGTTTAACCGCACCACAATATGGATGATTTATGATCATTTCCGCTTCAACGTTGATGTAGTTTCCTAACATTTTACTTCGCTATCTTTTAAATTTTTCATGCATATTCGGCAGTCCGATTCGCTTATGCAGAATAAGTGGTAATGTTTAGATAAACGCGCATTTATTGCTACATAACGACTAGATCTGTTGTGTGCCGCTTTCCATAGTAAGTTGATAGTTGTATAGCGCCGGTGTTTAGTTTCAAGCTGGTATCCCGGGTGCGGCCCTAATCCCCAAAACCTCCCCGAAACCCGAATCCCCGAACGAATTTCGGCCGGATCCCCGAAATTGATTTTCTAAGTCCGACCCGAATGAATATAATTACAAATAAACACGCGAATAGGCATTATTATCGATATACATCAAGTCCACGTTAGGGCTTCGTCATGTTTACAATTTAAATCTGAATATCTTGGCCGCTTTCTAGAAAACTGGTTTCGGGAAGCGTGGTGCTTCTGCGGCGGAAAATGCCGCCCCGCAACCCGCGAAAATTTACTTCTGCGGCGGAATTTTTTGGACATTTTATCTAAAAACAACTCTAACCCTAACACTGACCCTAACCGACCGTCACAGCGCTTAACCTGACCCTAACCGACACTCACGAGGCCAAACCTGACCCTAACCGACCCTCACGGCGCCAATTTATAGGAAGTACCGCATTTTGAACAATGCGCATGCGCGAAGGTTGCGCAAAGCGCTTCCGCCGTGTAATTGTGTCGAAAATGTTACTTCTGCGGCGGAATTTTCCGCCGCAGAAGATTTATCCTTTCGGGAAATCGGGCTTTTGTGTATTTTCAGCGTTTTCGGGGATTCGGGTTGACCCAGGTATCCCTGACGCGGCTTTTGAGAAATTTCGGAAAGTACATTTTAACAGAGGTTTTTGCAAGTTTTCAGGCAAACTTATAGTATCGGTGGCTGAAGGATTATACAGTAGCTTTGGGCATAATGCACAGACGCCGGACGGTACCAGGTTTTTTAATGACGATACTAAGTGACCCTCAATCAATCAATGAATCAATATTCATATTCACGACGCCTGACCTTACCCTAACCGACACTCACGACGCCTGTAAACTTTTGCCCTATATCCTTCAACCTCTGACATATAAGTTTGCCAGTTTTCCAATAATTTCTGAAGCTTTGCAGTGTGTAAGTTTGTTGAACGAGACAATGCTACTAGTCGTGTTGATAGTGAACATGTATTTTCAGTTCAATTAAATAACGATGGACACATGTTAAACATTTATTGTTAGCACTGAGTAGTTTTGGTGAAAGTCACATATGCAAGTTTTCAGGAACTATAACAAGGAATGTTTTGCATCAACAAAAATCCTCCACATTATGCAGTATGTTAATGTGTGAGCTGTTATTTTGTAACAGATATTTAAGAAATTTATGCAGATTTAAAAGTTTAGCTACCCAGCTGTAAATAATTGTCCATTTTTATGTGCCTTGGTCAACAAGGGTTCTAAGAACTGTGGTGATGCATGTCATATAGCAAATGAATTTTGCAGTAGCCTATATGATGTGATTTTACACTTAATAGTAAATTTGACTAGTGGCGGCTCAAGGCTTTCCAACAGAGGGGAATCTGACAAGTGCCAGTTGGATGCCTGGCTTGTCGAAATTGAGAGTGTTCAACTCATCTTTTATACGCAGATTTTATTTTAACAAGATATCTGCATTGGAATTTACATGAATTTGCATCAATGACCTTCACTTCAAGTTAGTTAAGACACTTTTGGAAACAGTTTGTAATGGTTCCAGAAAACAGGCCAGGTCTAGCATTATATCCTTATTGGTTGCACTTGAACCTGAACGCTGTAACAGATGCCTAACGGAAAATTTCATGGCTGAGGTCTTCAGCAAGTGCTCAATGTCATCATAATTTAAGGAAGACTTACATTTTGGTAAATTGTATACTAATTATAACAGTTAACCATTGGTCAGAGAATTGTCTATTTATTTTGGAAATGATTGAATTAGATAATCTCATGTCATTAAAACCTTTGATTGTTATTTAGGAACTGGTGATCTTCGATATCATGCAGAACAATTCCTTTAAATTCCAGTCATCATCACACGATCATTTTGGAAGTTCTTCTGGGAGTGGATCCATGAACAATGACCTCTTTGCGAATAGTGGTTCTGTACCTTGTGTTCCACAAGCCGAGGATGTGCCGTTGCACTCAGGGCCTGTTTGCGTGTCAGCTACAACTGAAAGTTCGCCCGTTTTTACACAGTTGCTGTCTAAACAGCCCATTGCCTCATTAAGCTTGGGTGAAAACATTATTCATGTACTTCCAGGTGACACACAAACAGAAGGTGCCCAAGAAGGACCTGTTGGATTGAAGATTCAAGGTGTTTCTGTGAATAATTTGTGTTCTGAGAGAGTTACAAAGCCAACTCCAGAAAATCCGGTTTGCAGATCTGCAACACCGATGACGAGCACCACTCCTCAGGCTGTCAGCATTCCTAACTCAGTGCCGCTGCAAAATGTCGATCCAGAAACGGCTAAGAGTATCCTTGGGCAACTCGTACAAGTTCTGCAACAAGCTGGCCAACTCCCAGAAGATGAAGCATTTCAGCATTTAGTTCAAATGTCTGCTAGCCAGCATGGTAATGTAACTGTCAAGACGGGGTCTCCAAAAACTAAAAAAACTAAGCATGCTAGTTCTAAGAGAACGCAACAGGTTGTTCAGTCACCAATAAACAAAAGTAGAAAAAGTAAAAGTCAAGCAGCCATAGAAAATGCCCAAGAATTGGATTCCGCTCAAGTTCGGCGAAAGCGATCTCGCAGAAGTCAGGTTAGTCGTGTTGGAGATGTTCGCATGCTAAATGTATTGGAAAATTCCTCATCTCTAGTGGAAGTGAAGTCTGAAATTAATGATTATTCTCTTGAAGAGCTTGTATCTGATGAAAATCATGATAAATACAATTTTCCCCCATGTGAAGTCAAACTGACAAATTTACCAATCAGGAGAGATGCGAGAGGCAGAGCAATTGTTCCCGAGTCGCTTTCAGCATGTCGAACTGATGTCAGAAAGTATCTAAATGTTAAATATTTGAAGCCACGTTCAAAAAAGAAGTCTGGTGAAACTGCATCAGTGTCGAAGTCTGTGTTTGTTAGCGGAAAATCGTCTGCATTTCCTGATTCGATCAAGGTTCATCTTTTGCCAGACATGAATGAGGCACGCGATCATGCTGTACGCACGATGTACATGGGTCCAACTGAAGACGTTCTGCAGTGGCTGACGGTGGTTTGGTGGAGAAACTCCCACTTTTTCTGCCAGTGTGTCTTCTGTCCTCTGTTGGCCGAAAGTCCAAAAACAATCGTGAGACACCTGCGTGAAGACCATCCAGAACTGTCCTTTGCCTTGAACAAGAAGGAACTGCTAGGGAAATCTTTTCTTTTCATCAACTGCCGGCATTGTGATTTTGTCACGGTCGATCCAGTCATCCTGTGGATTCATCTTGAGCTGCATCATGGCATCTCAGGAATACTTGACGGAGGCTTACACCCAGACATCGATTTCTCGGTGAAGCTAGAGCTGAATGAAATTTCTGGCAACGAGGTCATTTCTTCGCCATCATCTTACGTTTGCTTTGACTGCTTCAGAGTGTCTACGAATTCCAAAGCGCTTGCACTGCACGTCCTTCATGAGCATTCTGATACTTTGAACTACAATGGATGCTTTGTGAAGCTTATGATGATTCAGAAGCCGACTGACCGGGCGAATGTGACGTATAACCAGGCAATCTCGGATGCGGAGCTTGCCAGTTGTCGCTGGGACGTGTTCATGTGCATGCTGTGCGATCTGTGCGTGAAGTGCTCCTACACCGTGCTTTCTCACACTCTGAGCTCACACCAGAACAGACATGTGCTCTTCACGTGTCCCGAATGTTCATACAACACGGTCAGCGACGACAGCATGATCGTGCATCTGACGGATGTGCACAGCATGGCATCTCGATTGGTCTGCTCAGCCACAGTTGTAGGCAAGACCGATGGCCGGTTTGTGGAGATACCCATCGAACACAATCGCAAAACATCTCTTAACGTACCACCGTCTTCCGACAAAACTAGTTTAGCTGAAGGTGAGGCTACTGTAAACAACAGTGCAGTGAATGGCACGCCAAAAAAGAAGAGAAAGACTGTGAAAAGCAAAACCCGAATGGTTAAGCACAATGGCGTTCCAGCTGCTAGAAGTGTGAAACCAAAGAAAGTGCTCATTGTGCAAGATGATAATGACTCCGTACTTAACTCGAAAGGAACACGTTGCTCGCGAAAGAGAAAAGCAGAGGTGAATGAAGTTGACGTAGTTGGTGAAGATTCGAATCATGATAGTTTTGCTGCAATGGATGCAGATACGAAGGTTAAAGAAGAAATGACGTCACCTGATTTTGACAACGAATCAGACTGTGTAGTTGAAGATGTTGACTTCAAAATAACGCTAGCAGATGAGGCAAATTCTGATTCAGATGGCCAAGGAACGACGACTAACGCTAGACGTGTCAGAGGTGATAGAAGAAAGTCACAGTCAACGAACAATGTATCCTCTCGTGAACTTCTGCATGAATCAACTGCGATGAACGCCGAGGTTTCGGAACCAATCAGCTGAAAATAGATCTTCACTGTTTCTACTTAAAATTGTCCAAAATGCAAACATTCAGATGTCCAGTTCGTTGTTAAAATGGACTGTGCTCGTTGTACTTCTATAAACCATACTTGCCACCGATCTGCTTGGCAGTGCTTTAATTAATTAAGTTGTTACCGGTTATTTGCACGCCGGCTTTCAAAGTGAGAAGTTTGACTGATTCTGATGGACGTATTTTGTTGCAATTTGTGCATCAAGTGTTAGCGACTTGGATTTGTGTTGTTGCAGTTAATGACACACTCTATGTGTTGCTGCATCAGACGTTATAAGAAGTTTCACATCCAGGAGATAATTATAATGCTGTGTATAGATTTTAATGTCTTAAAACACATTGTTCTGATTTTACAGACTTTAGCCTATTTATACTTGGTTTACAGCAGTTTTGCCTTTGTATGAATAGGTGCTTGTTAGTGAAATATATCCCATTGATATAGCTGGCCACATTGACAGATCTTGAAGCAAAATGTTACATCTGAAGAAGGTGACACATTTGAGTGAATAATGATTGTGTAATTAACTTGAATTGCAACTTACTAATGGAGTGTAACAATTTTGTTTTAAGTTTGTAAACATTATGTGATGTGTTGTATGTCTTTCTGGGTTCAAGTGGTTCATGCATACCGTAGAAGTCGGGGTTCGATATATTCATACTGCAAGTACCCAGCACCATCTAGCGAATTCGTCTATAAATTGACAGATGAAAGAGAGACTTGGCTACCTGCCCTCATAATGCCAAAGCTATGACAATTAAGTTGCTAACACTTAATACTCTTGGTAGCCTCTCGATTGTGATGTCCGCTGTCCGCGTTTTGCTCACCTTGCCCTGCTATGTGGACGTCCCTAACGAATAGCCCATATACAAAAATGAGCAGGGTCGAGGCCATAAATATGGTCGCTTTATAAAAACGAATACGTTTACATTAATTTTACTTTGGAAAATTTACGAGAAACGTGTCGGAATCCGCAGCTCTGTTCACTTGAGTAGGTTGACTTCCCTTATAGCCCGTCGGGTGGTATAATATCCCACGTTCAAGCAGAGTTTTTGGGGCCCGCAAAGCAGCAGTTTCTTCGCGGAAGTCGCCCGTTTTAAGAAAATAACTGGCAGCCATGGAAGCTGGGCGCAGCATTTCCCTTTAATAGGTCATGTTGGGTGGTGATGCGAAGAATCGGCCAAAGGTCTACTATAGGCCTACATTTCTGATAGGCCTACATGGTTTTAGCTAGTGGACACTACAATTAAAGTATAACAAGAAGCGATTTATATGGAATTCAGTGGGTTTGGATGACCCAGTCAAGGGCAGATCCAATGGTAATCCAGCCGTACCCCACCGTTTGATTGGAGGGAGGAACGCTGGAGTAGGCTACGTAGGCCTATAACTAACTACCCTTACAAGTTGGCTTGTGCTAGGGTCGCCTATTAAAAATAGGTTAACGTACGGTACTATGTAGCCTTGTAAACACAGAAAGTAAGCACACTAAAAGTCTAAAACATTGACAATAATTAGTAGGCCTAATAGAAATCCAGGAAAATTCATACAAAAATCTGAGACAGTGATTAAGAAAGAAAACAAGTAAAGTAGGCCTAGCCTAACTAAAACTGCTTAGGGGCCGTCCATAAATGACGTCACGCACCTAGGGGGTCGGAAATTTGTGACGATGTGTGACATGGGGGTGGAGTCTGAGTAGTGTGACGTCACACCCGGTCTATGTTATTAAATTTAACAATTAACAACAATTTAATTTTAATAATAACAGCACTAATTTTTACGATTAAATTTTCATTATTTTTTAATTATTTTAATGTATACGGGCACCATTATTAATAATATTAATAATTTTCTAATTATTTCAATATTTGGTCACCGTTAGATTTTAAAATATTAATGCTTTCGCTATTTGTTCCATGAAGGAGCATTTTGCTTCGCCATGGAAATTGGTTTTAGGGGTCAGAGCTTTGTGACGTCATTTTCGGAGGGGTCTTACTTTTTGTGACGAGGGGAGAGGGGGTTAAAAATCGGCCAAAATAGCGTGACGTCATTTATGGACGGCCCCTTAGCCAATTAAGAAGGCAGCAGCTGCAGGCGTAGCCAGAAATTTTTTAAAACTAAAACTGCTTAGCCAATTAAGAAGGCAGCAGAGGCGTAGCCAGAATTTTTTGGAGGGGTCCATTGGAAATGGCCTTATTTTTCTACATGTTTAGTGTTTAATAACCACAATGCTCTTATGGGGGGGGGTTGAACCCGTAAAACCACCCTCTAAATATGTCCATGGAAGGTAGTAATGTTTTGATGATACAAAATGTAAGAAACCACACACCAGCATCATGTTGGTCGGACATATGAAGCCCATAAAATTAGGGGAATATGGGCATCATGTTTCTGTTGGGGTTGGCAGGTAGGCCTACGTACGTTATAACAGACAGGCCTGAAAAGTTTCGATGACTAAAGATGTTCGATCATCATACTTTTTCATAGACGTTAACCGTGGCCTGTTTACATGTATTTGCCCAGGCTTTTGAATCTACCCTGGCCAGTATACGCCCATGTCCACCATTTTCCTCATTTATAAAGATGCCGCAACGATCAATAGGCCTATATGCTGCGTGATGCCCGCATAAATATTTGACATTATTCGATCTAACAAAGCGTGGGGAGCATCGTCGCTTCTGTCTTAATTCTGTCCTCATCCAGTCTTGCACGATGTGCAAATAACATGGCATGAAGTATACATTCAACTGCGCAATTATTTGTAAAACAACTCAACCAGAACGTTTTGAGCTTACACCCCACACTTGGAGTGTTTGACTACATTCTTGGAGTGCATGATATGCTGTATGGCCTACCACCGGTCCGCCATTGGAGTGTTTGGTCCCACCCACAACCATTCTTTGTGAATTGATTTCCTCGTAGCTTTTGTTTAAATAGACGCCGACCTTTCAGTTGACATCAGATTTGATCAGAACTTATTGGGTCATCCAGCTGTTGCCCTCAAGACGGCTTCGGTTGACCTCTGGCTTATTGTCGTCCCTCCCCTACCTGTACGCTCTTTGCCTCGCCTGACCGGCCTCAACGCCTTTGTTGGGATTATAATTGACGTTCCATTGTGTAAGCAGTAGGCCTAGGTCTAATTTCCAGCTGTTAATGAATGGCGACGCGTGTCCCGCTCTGTCTGGGAGGAATTTCAACGTCGTCGAACATGCTTGAATGAATTTCAACTCCAAAACAAACTTCGGTGCTTTCAGGACTACTTTTACCGCTCAGTCCAATTGCACTCATTAGGCCTACTTGAGATCTACCTTTGTGTATAGGTCTACGCACAGTCAGTTGATCAATCACCACTATGTGCTATAATGCACGCAGAGTAGGGTACCTTGAATACTTCTAATGCAAATATAAATATAGACCTGAAAGTAGGCCTAAACCGCTGGGAAAGAAGGTACCCGGGTATCTAACCTGGGCTTTCTGGCAGTTAGGCTGCGGCACTATATATGCCCTGAGGTCACAGTGAGGTGATGTTATTAGGACAAAATGTGTCAAATTTGATCTCAATACGCCCATAGAAACCTATCTAACTAAAGTCAAAATAGGATCATCTAACAACTGCGTGTCTAAGAAAGTGTCTTAGACTCTTAGGGAGTTGCTGGTATTTAAAAACACAGCTTCGAAAGTCATGTAATATTACAGTTAAATACTTGAAAGGATTGTAAAAAGTTTCAACTCTAACAGATAACAACTTTTGATGCAGGGAGA
Source organism: Aporrectodea caliginosa (assembly GCA_020284085.1). Classification (NCBI taxonomy): domain Eukaryota; kingdom Metazoa; phylum Annelida; class Clitellata; order Crassiclitellata; family Lumbricidae; genus Aporrectodea; species Aporrectodea caliginosa. The sequence goes on from JACEVL010000008.1 coordinate 340,135, forward strand.
TAGCTAGTCTACTTTTATTGTAAAATTCATGGATATCTGAGACAAAAGCAACGTAGTCTCTAATTCAAAAGTGTTTTTGTCTATTACATTAACTACAGTAATCGATATTCAGTTAAATCACTCAATCAAATAAAACTAATTAAGTAGGCCTATGCCTATTCTCTAAACAATTCAACAGTTAAAATAGGCCCAAGCCGCCGAAGTCTTTATAAAATATATTGCTCTCGCAGCAGTTATAACCTCCTACTTCGTTTCACCGATTTGGATACTGAGATGTTATATTCTATGTCCGGCCGGCTGTACAACTATTCTAGATCACTTTGGTGATTTTATCTCAGGAGTGGCTACAGTCTGGCCACTCTGATGTTGGTGGTATATGTGAACCTCGTCGACACTCACAGGCATTATTGTTCTTACTAATGAACATGTGTGACAAAACCTTGCAGCAGTTTTGTGACTAGTTCAACTGCTTATGCTAGCGAGAACAGCTATGGCTAAAACGCGAGCCTTTGCCTTCATTGGCCTTGCAGTGCTTGCACTATGGAACCAGCTTCCTCCTTTGACACGTTCCTGTTTATTAACTTATGGTGCGGCCATATATATAATCCCCTTTTATATCTCTATATATATTGGATAACATATGTACATGTCTCTATATGTCTCTTACACACGGGGGATGAGTCCTCGCCTCTGATTGGTGTGCTTCCTGCGAAAGGCGCTATATAAATTGATAGATACAATACTTTTCATTGTCGATGCAACAGTAATTCGCGAGGACAGGATTGCGCAAATTAAACTTTCTGGGAATCTACTGTGTTTTAGTCGTCCCTCGGCTAAATTACTGCAAAAGTGTTGGAGGGGGTCAGAAAACTAAAGTAGGCTATCTCATGAATTGTCAGTCGTGTCGTGTACAGCATATTTAACACCTACCAATTAACTCACCACGCAAGGCTGTTCGTCATTATGCAATTTAAAAATGAACCAGATGTTTGTAAAGCCCACAGAACGGTCACCAAAATGCTTGGTCCATGCGCACGTGCTCAATGCGTGCGTCTGTAAATCCAGTCATGCGTGACTTACAGGAACATGACGTGCAATGTTATGTAGGCCGTGTCACTGCAGTTGTTCTGCCTGATCAGAGATTGGAAATAGGTGACACAGAAAGACGGAGAAGAACTGAAGACATATTCCAATCGCGGGAAGGGTCAATTAACCAACAATACAAATGAAGAGGATATATTAAGTAGGCCTTTTCATATTGTCGAAAAAAGTGCGCGAGTACTCTAAAGATTCAGGAATTGTTCAAGTTCCTATATCATTCATCACTCCTTCGCTATTTGTAAAGTGAACTAACGGCTCATATATATACATATATATACATATATATAGGGCATCTCTGACTATATATATATATATACATAATATACATACGTTTGCTATGTTTAACCTCATTGGTATAGGGTATACCAATATCTTCTTGGTTTGGTTATGATTCTAGTTAAGGTTTTTATATATAGTATGTATACATAGTATATGAGCCTTTATGACTATTTATCGCAATAGCTATATTTAGGGCATTTCGAAACTGAATATCGACTCTAAGCCCTTCCTATATTTATCATGTACTGCGATAATAGCGCCCGGGGGCAAGAATTTCCTGAAAATTTGTGACCCTAGCTAGCGCCAAAATTTATATGATTGTCCTTTCGGGGTTCCCTTTTGTGGCTAGTGATGAAAAATAATCTTGCTGCTACTGTGTTGTGATGCTATCAATGGAAAATAATCTTTTTGTTACCTTTTTTTCACTTTACCTGATTTCTTTAATAAAACACAATTTTCAGAATTAATTTTGAATAATATATGTAGCCCCCTACCTTTGTACGCTGCATATATACAAATATAATATACATATAAAGTATATTATTATATATGCATAATTTTTCTATATACATGTACATTGTACATACAAATTATATAGAAACTGTGTATGTGCATATAATCTATATACTTATGTATATGTGCATATATATGCATATTTATATATATATATATATATATATATATAAAACTAACAATAGGCTTTAATGTGTTCATGATACGACCGGTATACGCACACACACACGCACACACATAAGCTTATATACCGGCGATATTATTCACGTTTTAAGGTCTATTGTTAGTTGAAATGCCACTTTTGGTTATCAGCGATGCATGACATTGTAGTCTACGTAGGCCTAGATTCTTCAAAAGTCAAACAAACCTCCGTGACGAGTGTAGTAGAAATATTCACCGAAGCATGTTGATGACTATAGCCTCTGTTTGGAAAGCACTGTAAGCAAAAGACCCCGCGTCGTGATTTTCTTAAAAATGGGGAACCCCTAGAGGGACTCCCACGACTGATCCACACCACCCACAGGGCCAAAGGTCACTGACCAAACAAAAGCATGTGGGCAGTGTTTAACGCACGCCCGCATGACCATCGATTCGCATGATTGCGCATGACAGTTCAGGTCAGGTCCACACTGCAGGAGAAACTTTATTTAAGAGACCACCGAAGTGAAGCCGTCAGGAAAACCGCGAACGCTGAGGTTACGTGCTCGAGACAGTAGTTTAAGGATTCAAAGTGAATCCGCATTTTACTAACAATAAATTCTAAAGCAAAATAACTAAACCGACTGAAGTTGGTCGGGTGACAGTTGATATACTAACATTTTCCGATGAAAGGATAGTTTTCTTTGAGTCAAGAGCAACTGTTTAATTTCACGTAATAGGAAGACGAAAGCAAGAAGACAGAAAGGGAAGACAGGCAGGACAATAGAGCAAAGGACGAGACAAGGAAGAAGACAGAAATAGCGAATACAGAAGTCTGACAGACACTGAATAAGTTTAACGCCGGAAACAGGAAAACTATACAAAAGAAAACTCCCACCTATAGGTATAGGCCGTGTACATAATAACGGACCTCAGCAGAGAGAGCCTCATAGCTCGCTTAGTCCTACGATTTAACTGATCGAACATTTTCCATTTTAAACGCGAGACTGTTCGGGTGGACTTATATAGCGCTACACGCACCCACCTTCTCATCTGGATCTGGTCTTTGAACGACCTGCATCATCATCGATCAGTAGGCTAAGTATTGCCATCGATTAGATAACCTACTGCTGTATGCTTCAAGCAAAACAAAGAAGTTAAGGAAATCACTGAAGTCTTGAAACTCTCAGCTTGAATCAGCGTCATCTCCAAGTTTACAGCAAAGCAAACGCGATGAATCTGAAGCTGCAGGGTCTGTTCTCCATTTGGTTATTCGTGTTCTGGCTTGGCTTCCTGTCCGTCTCTCCGTCATCTGCTCGGCTGCTCCAGAAGCGACAGACGATCAACGAGACCCAGTCTCAGATCGGGGACATCATCCGTCTGCTCGGACCTCGCAAACAAGTCGACCTCGTCGTCGTTCTTCACCGCTCTCAGGGCATCGGCAAGAGAAGCTTCTACACCGCCATTCGGCCGCTGATCGAGTCCATCATGGTACAGTACGCTACCATCCATCCGGAGTACGTGCGCACGGCGGCCGTGACCTTCGCCGAGAAAGCGACGGTCGACTACGACCAGATATCGGAGGGGTGGAAGGCCGAGACCAAGTGTCAACTGTTCGCTGGAAACGATTCGGTCTGGAATAAGGTCGTCTTCAGGAATGAATTGATGTCCGGAGCCAACGTCAGCGATGGCTTCTACAAAGCCATCGATATTCTCAGACGCGGAAAGCTGAACAGACCGAGCGCTACACAGGTCTGTATACTCACTCAGTATATGACCTCTGGTTGCATTCATAGAGTTGCGTTGTTTATTAATTTATAAAAAAAGTAAGTGTAAACGTTTCAATATAGCGACAGTATAGCCTGTTCGTTTGTAAGGGGACCGGTTTGTAAAATAGTGTGTTTTCTGTCACAAAGTGTGCACTCTGCAATTGACTTGTCTTGAATGTGGTGTGTTTAGAGAGATTATAGCAACCACATTTACCTATGCTAATACCTGAAATATTACCAGTTCAAGTACAGTTGGACAGTCTGAGGGAGAGTGTGCAGTTGACATTTCTGAGTATTTAATTAAGCACTGCTGCAGATCCACTACAGCACAACTGCCCTTTCCTGACTTATGTAATCTGTTTCGTTTTTGTCAACAGTCATTTTGCAATAGGCCCTATATGATGATGATGATGATGATGAATTAATTATAACGCGAATTCTGGATAAGTACGGTCACCTGCTGTAGACCTATATGGATCCCAACGTTAGTTCGCCTACGGAAAGTAAACTCATTAGGCCTATAACGCGGTTCTTGATGCTACCCCAAAGACAGCATTAGACGTATTTAGACCCCACAACGAACTTCAGATATACAGATATAGTTTAAATATAGTCTGAAAAATCATCTTAGTCAGGCAGTGAATGTTCACTATACTGAATATGCACCTTTGCACCTCACTCGGTGGGATTAAGTTATTGTCCCTGTTCCACAGTGATGTTCTTTGGTTTGTCCCACACCAGTTTGTTACTTGATCCATAGAGACTTTTAAAGCAATAGGCTACATAATGCAGTAGGCCATCGCAAATGCGAGTGCAGATTTGATGGTCGGAAAATGGAAAAGCACTGGGCCGTCCTATTGAAGATTAGCAGGTCCTCGCGAATAGGTTGGTACCAGTGCTCGTTAAAAAGTTAGTGCCCTGCGCTAGGTTTACGAATGCCGCTTTAGAAGTTTGTAGCTTATGATTACGATTACTTATTGATTAGGTGTTGATCGTTGTAACGGATGGCGATTATTCCACATCGGATGACCCTCTGAAGCCTCAGGGAATTCTCCAGGGACCAACG